>VBSM01001483.1:4909058-4919476 GCA_008086735.1 Cheirogaleus medius | reverse complement strand
TGGTTTTTTTTTTTTGATTTATAGCTTGTCTCCCTTGACTCTAATGTGGGCCCCACAAGGGCAGAGACTTCGCTCTTTTGTTTCCTAGCATATAACAAGTGCTTAGAACTGTGCCTGGCACTAGTGGACACTTAATAAATTTTTGAAAATGAGTGGCATTTGGTGAATTCTAGCTATTAGTCAATGCAGTCAATGCAATTCTAGCTATTAATCAATACTGATTAGAAGTCAGTACTGAAAATAGATGAATTCTGTATTTAGAGTTTCTGGTGTTCACCACTATGCAAAGTAAAAGAGATACCAAGGGGTGTTTATTTTTAATTTTCTATGGCTATTCACAAGCCTCCGGTGGTGGGTGACCTGTTCCTGACCTGTACTTGATTAACTCAGCTCTGGAGCCCCAAGGGAAAGAAATGAGTAATGACATGTAGAAGTCTGCTGACCCATACCAACCATGCTTTTTCTAATATTTATGAAGATTGGAATTTCATTTATTTGAAGTTATTATGTATAACATATATATTTCATAATATGTTAATATTAACAGGCATGACATGTTAAGATCAATAGTATCTTAATAGTTGGCCCATTAACCCCTGATGGTCAACATAATTTGGTAATGTAGATAGCCATTCAACAATAGCAGGGATTGTGGTAGGAAGGAAAGAAAGCATTTAGCAAAGCCAAGATATAAATTCCTTTTGTTACAACTGACTGAACTTGCAGGTCAGGTCAAGTCAGGTTTTATTGCTCTTGGCTAAAGGCCAGTGCAAGATTTACAGAGCAAGGAAGAGGCTCTGGGTAAGACCAGTGTAAATTACAGGTTCAGCTGGAGAGAGGCACGAAAGTGGTTAGTTAGTGTGTCATGAGTCATTTTTATAAAAGGAATCATCAGACCACTGGATCACTGTCAGTTTTATTATAAAATATTTTAAACATTTAAAATATGTTTAAGTATTTCTAATGGGCTCATTGAAGACAATCTGGAGATATGGAAAGTCATAAAGAGAAAAATAAAAACCACCTATTGGAAAATCCTGTTAATATCCTATTATATTTCCTTCTAGACATTTTTCTACATACATACATTTTCCTACATTTTTCTACTCATACACATACACCCTTTTTTTTAAAGCTGCAATTAAATTGAGGTTACTACTGCATGGCAAGCTTTATTTAACATTATATCTTTAGCATATTCCCATATTATTAAATGTTTCTGAAAATGACTTCTAATTCAAATAGCATGATGTGGGATAGCACATGTGCACCTGTATGTATTTCTTTTTACCAGTCCTCTATTTGTATATTTATGCAGTTCTTAAATGTTTGATATCAAATAATATTGTTATGACCATTCTTTATAAGCCATTTTGTACATTTTTGACCTTTTTTTAGGATGATTTTCTAAAAGTGGAATTACTGGGTTAAAGGATGCAGAAAGTTTAAAGGCTTTTAATGCTTATTACTATCCAACCTCCTGAAAGGCTGCTTCCATTAGTACTTCCACCAGGAATCATATTGAGATTCTCTCTAAACCTTAGACAACAATGGATACTCTCAATATTTGTAATCTTTGCCTGTCTGGGTTAAAAAAAATGACGTTGTATTCTAATTCAAATTTCCACTTATGGAGTAAATTTTTTTCACATTTTGATGGGGCATTTGAGTTTACTTTTCTGTGAAATTTAAATTTTTTCCTTTTCTCATTTCTATTTCTATTTTTCTCATTGATTCTTAAATATAACATATATTTATTAAATATATAATAAATATAACATATTAAATTATATTAAGTATTTTTAAACTTATATTAAATATTTTCAACTTATATGAAATATATAATAAATGTAACATACATTTATTAAATATAACTTAAATATATACATACTTATAAAATATTCAGAAAATATAGGAAAAACAAAGAAAAATCTATAGGGACCAAAGGAAACTTTCCATTCACCCTCTGAAGGTTCATTGAAAATCAACTGACAAAAGGCAGCTTAATAGGAAAAAAGGCAGACAAATTTACTAGCATGTACAGGGGAGAATCACAGATTGATTACTCCACCACACAATGGGATACATATACTTATATACCCTATACCCTCCTTTTTAGGGAAAGGGAAATGGGGAAGTGTGGATGATTTTAGTGGGGGGATAGTAACTGATTTTTAGGGAAGTTCAATGGGATTGAAGAACATACACTGGCTTGGGACAAAATCTGTTGAGCCCAGAGAGCAGACAATAGTTTGTGACAAGTCTGTTCAGATGTCTTGACAGACTTCATTCTCTCTTTCTGCGATATGAGTTCAAACTCAGGGAAGGGACCAGAGGTAATTGTTTTCTTCTTTAGCAAGTTGGACTTTAGGCAGACAAGGGAGTTTCAGAGAGCAGTTTCATCTTGTACTTTGGGAGAGACAGAGGATTGAGAAACAGGAGGTGGGGAAGTTCAAAGAGACCTTGAGGCTTCTTGTTCAGTTCAGCATGTCAAAGTGCCATATTTTGGGGTATTGGTTTCTGAGCCCCAGTAAGACCATCCACAATCCCATGGCCCTGAGATTAACAGAATTAATATTTTGATTTGTTTTCATATATATATATATGCATTTTTGTGTATTTTGTGTATGGTTTTATATAATTGAACAGCTTTAGAATAAAACATACTTTTGTTTTTATTTTTCTTTGTTTTCATACTTACATCGAAACTTACCTTTAATGACACATGGACATATGAATAATATTTTTTTAAGAGACAGAGTCTGGCTCTGTCACCCAGATTGGAGTGCAGTAGCATGATCGTGGCTCACTGTAGCCTCAAACTCCTGGGCTCAAGTGATCCTCCTACTTCAGCCTCCCAAGTAGATGGGACTAGAGGCATGTGCCAACATGCCTGGATAATTTGTCTTATTTTTTGTAGAGACAGAGTCTTGTTATTAATATGTTGCCCAGTCTGGTCATGAACTCCTGGCCTCAAGCAATCCTCCTGCCTCGGCTTCCCAATGTGCTGGGATTATAGGTGTGAGCCACTGTGCACAACCATATTTTTTAAATTAAAAACATTATAGATAAGGTCAAAGTCCACTTTGACAACCCACTCCACAAACCCTGGTCCCTGTCCCCTTCATTGCCTCGCCAGAGGCCACCATAGTCTCCATTATCGTCAATTTGACTAGATTCCTTTCAAATAGCTTTCATACACTTAAATCACAGTTAAGATTGTGTATGTGTGTGTGCTTTTTAAACTTTTTATTGTCACATAATCTCAAAGAAATGTCACAGAATGTAAGTGTTCAATATAATGAATTATTACAAAGTGAGTACCTGCATTACCATATCCAGGTCAAAGAATAGAACATTTCTAGTTCCCCAGGCTCCTATGGGTCCCTCACCAATCACACCATCCCTCTAATACTATCCTGAATTTTATTAAACTCACCTTCTAGCCTTTAAAAATAATTTTATTATTTAGGTATATATCCCTAAATTTTTTTTATTTCAGATTATTATGGGGGTACAAATGTTAAGGTTACATATGTTGCCCATGGCCCCCTCCCCCCTGAGTCAGATTTTCAAGAGTGACCATCCCACAGACGTTGCACATCTCACTCATTATGTTTGTACATACCCATCCCCTCCTCCTCCCTCCCACCTGCCTGACACCCAATAAATGTTATTCCTATATGTCCACTTAGGTGTTGATCCGTTAATACCAATTTGCTGGTGAGTACATTGTCTTCCCATTGTTGAGATACTTCACTTAGTAGAATGGGTTCCAGCTCTATCCATGAAAATACAAGAGGTGCTATATCACTGTTGTTTCTTAAAGCTGAATAGAACTAGATGCTATACATATATCACATTTTATTAAATCCACTCATGTATTGATGGGCACTTGGGTTGTTTACACAACTTTGCAATTGTGAATTGTGCTGCTATAAACATTTGAGTGCAGGTGTCTTTTTTGTAGAGTGTCATTTGATCTTTTGGGTAGATGCCCAGTAGTGGAATTGCTGGATCAAATGGTTGATCACTTGTATCGCTTTAAGGTATCTCCATATTGCTTTCCACAGAGGTTGAACTAGTTTGCAGTCCCACCAGCAGTGTAGGAATGTTCCCATCTCTCTGCATCCACGCCAACATTTCCTGTTTGGGGACTTTTTGATAAAGGCTATTCTTACTGAAGATAAGAGACATCTCATTGTGGTTTTAATTTGCATTTCCCTGATGATTAGAGATGTTGAGCATTTTTTTTATATATTTGTTGGCCATTATTCTGTCTTCTTTTGAAAAATTTCTGTTGATGTCCTTTGCCTACTTTTTGATAGGGTTTTTTGATTTTTCCTTGCTGATTTTTCTGAGTTCTAAATAGATTCTAGTTATAAGATGTTTATCAGATGTGTAGCTTGTGAAAATTTTCTCCAATTCTGTGGGTTGTCTGTTTGCCCTTTTGACAGTTTCTTTGGCTGTGCAGAAGCTTTTAAATTTGATCAGGTCACATCTATTTATTTTTGTTGCTGCTGTGGTTGCCTTTGGGGTCTTCTTCATAAATTCTTTGCCTAGGCCAAGGTCTAGAAGAGTATTTCCAAAGTTTTCCTCTAGAATTCTGATAGTTTCACACCTAAGGTTAAAATCTGTTATCCAGCATGAGATGACTTTTGTGAGGGGTGAAAGATGTGGATCCTGGGGAATGTAAAAATGGCGGATTAGGGATGAACTCCTGGCTCTCTACTCTCAGACTGGGAGGTGAAGAAAGCGACCTGAATCACTTGAGGGGGTAGTTCTCCCACAGGATCGGCTTCACGGAATTACAGGGAAGCTTCGAGGGGCAGCAGTGCTGGGAAAAGGAGGACAGTGATGCAGTGGATTTGCCACGAAGTTCCGAGAATCCGAGTGGTACAGCGGGGATTGGAGTGCAAACTGGCCGCCCTCAGTGGCTAACCGAATGGGACCGTGTGATTTGTGCCACAGCAGGACGACTTCTCCTTCGCTGACCTCCACACTCACGCAAGCAGGGAAGTGCCTAAAGTCAGTGTGAAGAGGTAACACGGGCGGTCAGGCAGTTTGGAGGGGAGGCAGGAGCAGAGAGCAATTAGAAATCTACAGGGAATGGTGCAGGGTCCTTGGCTGGGAGATCTGTACACAACAGCGGTGTATGCCTTGCTAGTGAAGGGACAGAAAAGTGAGACAGATCGCTCATTTGACTGAGTGGTTCGGTGGACTCAGGCGACCCAAGCCCAGCTGGGGAGGGAGAGGTAGAGGGAGCGAGCACAAGCCTCCACGGATCTTTCCCAGGGGGCTGCAGTGGACCCAGCTATGCCTGGTCGTGCGAAAGGGAAAAACTTTCCACCCCTAGGTGGAACCTGTCATGGGTCCCCATCCGCTCCAGCCTTGCCGGCTAAAGAGTGGTAGAGTGAGCGTGACCCTCCAGGGATCCTCCCCAAGGGTCTGCAGCGGACCCAGCTATGCCTGGTCGGGCAAAAGGGAAAAAACTTTCCACCCCTTGGCAGAACCTGTCAGGGGTCTCCAGCCGCTCCAGCCTTGCTGGCTAAAGAGTGGTAGAGCGAGCGCAACCCTCCGCGGATCCTCCCCAAGGGTCTGCTGTGGACCCAGCTACACCTGGTCACGTGAAATGGAAAAACTTTCCACCCCTCGGTGGAACCTGTCAGGGGTCTGCAGCCACTCCAGCCTTGCTGGTTAAAGAGTGGTAGAGCGAGTGCGACCCTCTGTGGACCCTCCCCGGGGGGCTGCAGTGGCCCAAGTTCCGCTGGTGTCACATGGAAAAGGGAAATATTTCACTTCTCGGTGGACCATTTCAGTGGCCTCCGGCCGCTCAAACTCAGCTGACATTACAGGTCCAGAGCACATATCCCCGGATCGGCCAAGGATTGTTCCTCCTGAATACTAGGTTTTACCTCATAATCCAGCCCCGTCGCCTCTGATCCTTGATAAAGCAAACATATGAGAAAGAACCAGTGAAAGTTCACAGGAAACATGAAGGAATAGAGAGAAAAGTCACCTCCAAAGCAAAATATTCATTCTCCATCATCTGACACCAACTTACATGATTTGAGTAAGCTGACGGAGGAAGATTTCCGAATATGGATTGCTAGAAAACTAAATGAAATTGAAGAGAAAATAGAATCACAACATAGAGAAACCACAAGAGCTATACAGGAAATGAATGAAAGATTCTCCAAGGAAATTGAGATTATCCAGAAGAACCAAACAGAAATTCTGGCAATGAAGGAAACAATCAAGGATATCCATAATACAGTGGAAAGACTAAAGACCAGGATGGACCATGCAGAGGAATGAATATCAGAACTTGAGGATTATGCCTATACTCTAAACAAATCAGAGGAAGAAAGGAAACACAGAAACAAGAGACAAGACCAAAGTTTACAGGAAGTGTGGGATTATGTTTAAAACCCGAATCTCAGATTAGTTGGGATTCCAGAAGGGGAAGAGGAGTATTCACAAGGGTTGGAAAACCTATTCCACTTAATACTGGAAGAAAATATGCCAGGCCTGGCTAGAAATCTTGATATCCAAATCCAAGAAGCACACAGAACTCCTGGGAGACTCATCGTGAAAAGGCAATCACCTCGTCACGTGGTTGTTAGGCTGACCAAAGTAAATGTGAAAGAAACAATTCTCCATGCAGTGAGATGAAAGCAGCAAATGACCTATAAAGGTAAGCCTATCAGACTAGGCTATATTCTCTCCTTTGTCGGCTGAGGATAGGGAAGGGGGAGGGGAGAATGTAGCAATATGGTGCCTGCCGAGGGGCTCGGGTCTATGCACACGGAGGTGCCTTGAGGGAGTTGGGAGCCTGGTGCCATGTCTGCTACAGGCTTACCGCTCACTGGCAGTGGCCGTCTCTGGGCTGGTGTCTGCAGGTCTGTCCAACTGCTGGGGAGCCCACCAGCAGTCCGAGATGCAAGGGAGGGGAAAGTTAACCACTCCACCTACCCCTGTCCCTGGTCTCCAAGCTTCTTGGGAGCTCACTTCTTCCAGTTCTCCCCCGCAACCTTCCCCAGTGGAGTCTCCCGTAGTCTCAGGTACCCCTCCTTCTGACCCTCGTCTAATGTATGCTTGTCTGCTTGCTTATTTCTTCTGCTTTCTTCTAAAATCTGTCTTTTTTTACAGAGACACTCTGCCTGGTGGTTTTTCTCATCCACCATCTTGCTCCCTCAATCCCTAAATGCTATAGGTAGTTTTTTTTTGTTTGTTATTTAACCTTACAGAGATAGAATTATGCTGTATGTAATATATTCTTTTGTGCCTTGATTCTTTCACATTATCCTTTGTGAGATTAATCTAAATTTTTGCCTGCAGCTATCCTTTGCTCATGTTCCTCACAGTGCAGTATCCCATTGCATAAATACACCACTGCTTGGTTATCCATTCTTCTGTTGATAGACATTTGGGTTGTTTCCAGTTTTGGTGGACAATCACAAATAATGTCGGTATAAACTTTTTTTTTTACATTTGTCTTGGTACACATGTGCATGAGTTTCTCCAGGTTACATATCTAGGTGTAGAATTAGTGGGTCATTGGTTACGCATATCTCTAGCTCTGTTAGATAATGCTAAAGTGTTTTTCAAAATGTTTGTGCCAATCTACACTCCCACCTCCAATGTGTGAAAGGTTCCCTTGTTCTACATCATCTCCAACACTTGGTGTTGTCCTGTCTTTTTAAAAAAAAAGATATATATTTAAAGTTCTGCTTGTGGAGTTTTAGGTCCCTTTTCAAGTTTTTGGAGTATATGCAAAATATTGGGGCCAACTGGGAGATGAAGTACCTTGCTACAGTGAATTGTCCCTACAAAGAGGTGAAAAGTTTAAGACAGTTATGAAAGAAAAGAAGCAGTTCAGTTTCATCCTGGCTTCATCCGTTTGGTTACCTGATTTACAATGCCTTCTGACCCTGTAGCTTCCCAGAAAAGGGATTTGGTGTACTGGCAGGTAGGGAGTTCTGGAATGGCCAGCCAGAGCACGTGTGGCCAAGCAAGAGAAATGGAGACAGAGAAGAGGAAGGAGGAACAGGGGACCCAAAAGAGAAACATCCTCTGGAAAGTGAAGGCAGTGAGAGAGATGCAGGGATAAGAAGTAACATGAGGCAGGCAGAGTGAAGACCAGAAAGACTAGCAAACTTAAAAAAAGCTTGAAAGCAGTGGACTTTAGACCCCTTGCTGGCCAGCAGCAACAAAACGTCAATTAGTAGAGCAGTAATCGAGAGATCCATTCTCGGGCCAAATTTCCTGCTCATTTAATTTACTGAATGTTTGGGACAGGGGTCAATGAGTCCCAAAGTTCCGACCAAAGAAAGAAAAGAATGTTTTAAGGATAGTCATATGTGTCAAAAACCTGAGAGGATGTCCCCAACTCAGATGACTGTTGAAGGTCTAATCAGACAACAGACATCCTAAGAATCTGAAGTTAGACCCTGAAGTAACCTAACAATCTGGCCAGCAGATGGGCATCCCCAAACTCTGATGCAGATTGTGACTCTGAATTCTTCCCCATAGCCAGGTGTCCCTGGGCCTGGGTGAAGACTGCTGGGGGTAGTGCCTGCCTTGAGAAAGAGTGGTTAGGAAGTGTCCCACCATTCCACCCTCCTGAGTGGTAGACCCAGGCACTGGGTTTTTCCTTGAACAAACCAGAAAGCAACCACTCTTCACTTTGTGCATAAGCCAATTCTCAAAATTTCCAGAGACCAAATGACTTACTCAATTCCAAATGATTTGAGAGCACTGAGAGGGATATCCTAGGAATCGCAGAGGAGGGAGCAGTTTCAATACTGAAGCAGCTCCCTGTCCAGAGATAGAAAAAATGAGAGATTAAGACAGTCCCATCATGAGGGAAAAAAGTGACTTCTCCTTGTGTGGAGGCAGAGAAAAGTCCCCCGGTGGACCACCAAATGTTAGGGTGGAAAGGCTAGTAGGTGCTTACGTTATGGGTGGAGAAAGATTTCTCACACAAAGATTAAGATATTTAAAAGTAAAATTTATTTTATCCTTTAGAAGGACAAAGAGAAAGAAAGAGAGAGGGGGGAGAAAGAGAGAGAGAGAGAGAGAGAGAGAGAGAGAGAGAGAGAAACAGAGAGACAGGGCGTGGTATCCCAAAGAAAGAGAAGGGAGATGCCAGCCTCATATCTTTTGAATTTTGCCATTCTGGTGGGTGTGTAGTGGTAGTTTTTGTGATTTGAATTTACTTTTTTCTGATTATTAATGATGCTGAGTACCTTTTAATATGTTTATTGGCCATTTGGATTTACTATTTTAAAGAGGTACCTGTTCAAATCATTTTTTTCTATCAGGTTGCCTGTCTTTTTCCTATTGAATTTTAGTTCTTTATATATTCTAAATACCAGTCCTTTATCAGTTTTTATGAGTTGCAAATATATTCTCCCATTCTGTATTTTCAAATTTCATTGTATGGTGTCTTTTGAGAAACGTAACTTCTTAATTTTAATGTAATTGAATTTACGAATGTTTTTCTTTATGGTTAGTGTTTTTTGTTACTTGGGTATGTGATTTTACTTTATACATCATATCATATGTGTGTATAATTTTGAAACTCACACTTTTACTCTTTAATATGTTTTAGTGATCTATTCTTGTCAATACATAGAGAATTCTTGATTATTCTGAACTAGTGTATAGTGTTCCAGATTGTGACTATTCCACAGTTCATTTACTTATTTCTTGAAGGTCATTTAAACTGTTTGTAGTTTTATTTATTTGTTGCTGTTATTAAAAATGTAATACTAAATATCTTTCTGTATAAATCCTTCTTTGTCACCATCATTAGTGCCTTAAGATGAATTCTTGATTGTTGAATTATTAGATCAAGTATATAAACTTCAAAAATTTTGTTTGCCAAACTAAACTTCAGAAAGTTTCTAATAATTTACATGTCATTTAGCATTGTATATATCCATTTTTATAGACAGTTGCCAATATTTAATTATATTTTTAAAATCTTTGCCAATAATAAAACCATAAAACTTTTAGAGAAAAACATAGGCAAACATGTTTGTTACCTTCTATTATTTAAATAAGACTAATAAAGTGCTGATCATAAAAAACATTTTTAAAGAAATGTATTAAAATTAAGGACTTCTGTTCATCAAAAGAAAAGGAAAAGACAACCCAAAGGGCAGGAAATGATATTATTCATGATACACATATCAAACAATGAAGCCATATCCAGAATAAAGAATTCCTACTAATCAGTAAGAAAAAGATATGCAACCTAAGAGAAAAGTGGACAAGGAGGACTTGAACAGATACTTTATAAATAAATATATCTATGTCAAATAAACATAAAAGGTGCTTAGCTTCATTAGTCTTTTTTTTATTTATTTTTTATTATGGGGGTACAAGTATTGTTGGGGATACATATATTG
>VBSM01001483.1:4887992-4905096 GCA_008086735.1 Cheirogaleus medius | reverse complement strand
TTAATTTGATCAGGTCCCATTTATTTATTTTTGTTGTTGCTGTGATTACTTTGGAGGTCTTCTTCATAAATTCTTTGCATAGACTGATGTCTATAAGAGTTTTTCTAACATTTTCTTGTAATATTCTTATGGTTTCATGCCTTAGGTTTAAGTCTGTTATCCATCGAGAGTTGATTTTTGTGAGAGTCTTCTTCATAAATTCTTTGCCTAGACCATGTCTATAAGAGTTTTTCTAACATTTTCTTCTAAAATTTCTAGGGTTACATGCCTTAGGTTCAAGTCTGTTATACATCAAGAGTTTTTTGTTTTTTGTGTTTTTTTGAGAGGTGAGAGGTGCAGATCCTGTTTCAGTCTTGTACGTGTGGCTATCCGATTTTCTCAGCACCATTTATTGAATAGGAATTCTTTCCCCCAGTGAATGTTTTTGTCTGTTTTGTCAAAGATCAGATGACAATATGAGGATGGTTTTATATCTGGGTTCTCAGTCCTGTTCCATTTGTCTGTGTCTGTGTTCTTGTGCCATTACCATGATATTTTGGTTACTACAGCCTTGTAGCATAACTTGAAGTCTGGTAGGTTGATGCCTCCCAATTCGTTCTTTTTGCTTAAAGTTGCTTTGTCTATATGGGGTCTTTTCTGGTTCCATAGGAAGTGTAGAATTATTTTTTTCTAGACCTGTGAAAAATGATGTTGGTATTTTAATAGGGATTGCATTGAATCTGTAGATCACTTTGGGTAGAATAGACATTTTAACAATATTGATTCTGCCAATCCATGAGCATAGCATGGTTTTCTATCTGCTTACATCCTCTTCAATGTCAGTGTTTCGTAGTTTTCCTTATATAGGTCTATCACCTCCTTAGTTAAATGTATTCCTAAATATTTTATGCTTTGATGCTATTGTGAAAGGTATTATATCTTTGATGTGATTCTCAGCTTGACTGTTATTGCCGTATATGAAAGCTACTGACTTGTGTGCATTGATTTTATGTCCTGAGATTTCGCTGAATGCACTTATCAATTTCAGGAGTCTCTTGGTTGAATCTTTGTGGTTTTCTAGATATAAGATCATATCATCAGCAAAGAACAATAGTTTGACCTCTTCTACCCCCATTTAGATACCCTTGATTTCCTTCTGTTATCTGGTTGCTCTGGCAAGGACTTCCAGCACTATGTTGAATAGAAGTGGTGATAGAGGGCAACTTTGTCTGTTTCCAGTTCTAAGTGGGAATGCTTTCAAGTTTTCCCCATTCAGTATGATGTTGGATATGGGTTTTTATGTGCTCAGATGGTTTTGCATAAATTGAGGTAAAAGCCTCATTTCATCTTCTCACTCAACACTGTGCTTTCAGCCTATCCATATTGTTTAGATACACAGTTCAGTGTCTCTAATCATGCATATAATTCCATATAATGCAGCCACATTTCACATATCGACTCCCTTACCTAACAATGGACTCCAATCAGGACATCAATTTCCAAATAACACAAAAAATACTGTGATGAACTCCCTCCTACACATCTACTTATGGACCTGTGTGAGAAATTATCTGGAAAGTATACTTAGGGATGGCATTTTTTAATCTTATGGAATATAGATACTTAACTTACCTATGTGCTTTCATGCTGCTTTTAATTTTTATTTTTTTATCACTACATAATAGATATACATATTTTCAGGGTAAATGTGATAATTTAATACATTCATATAATTTGTAAAATTCAAATCAGTGTAATTGGATATCCATCATCTTAAATATGTGTCCTTTGTTTATGCTAGAAATATTTAAAATATTCTCTTCTAACTATTTTGAAATATACAATAGATTACTGTAAACTATAGTCACCCTACTGATCTATCGAACACCAGGTCTTATTTCTTCTATCAAACTGTATATTTGTACCCATTAAGCAATATGTTTTCATTCCCCCCTCTACTTTACACTTTCCGATTTGTAGTAACCATCAATCCACTCTCTATCTTCATGAGATCCACTTTTTTAGCTTCCTCAAATGAGTGAGAACATGTAATATTTGTCTTTCTGTGCTAAGCTTATTTCACTTAACAAAGGGACCTCCAGTTTTATCAACATTGCTGCAAATGACACAATTTCATTATTTCTATGGCTGAATTATATTCCATTCCATATTTCTTTATTCATTCATCCACTGGTGGGCACTTAGGTTGATTCCATATCTTGGCTATTGTGAATAGTGCTGGCATAAACATGAGAGTGAAGATATTTCTTTTGATATATTGATTTCCTTTCTTTTGGGTATATATATACCCAGTAGTAGAAATGCTAGATCATACGGGAATTCTATTTTTAGTATTTTGAGGAACCTCCATACTGTTTTACACAGTGGCTGTACTAATTTACATTCCCACCAACAGTGTACGAGGGTTTCCCTTTCTCCACATCCTTACACTGCATTGTTTTTTCTCTGTCTTTGTGGTAAAAGCCATTTTAACTGGGGTGAAATGATATCTCATTGTGGTTTTGATTCACATTTCCCTGATGATTAATGATGTTGAATATTTTTTCATATACCTGTTGGTCATTTGTATGTCTCCTTTTGAAAAATGTCTGTTCATATCTTTTGCCCATTTTTAAATCAGATCATTATTATTATTATTTTTGTTATTGAGTTGTGTGAGCTCCTTATGTATTGTAGTTAGTAATCCCTTGTCAGATGGATAGTGTGTAAATATTTTCTCCCATTCTATGGGTTGTTTCTTTATTTTATTGATTGTTTCTTTTGCTGGTCCAAAAGCTTGTTAACTTGATATTATTCCATTTGTCTATTTTTGCTTTGGTTGCCTGTGTTTTGGAGGTTTTTACACAAAAATTTTGCCCAGACCAATATCCTGGAGCCTTTTTCCAATATTTTCTTCTAGTAGTTCCATAATTTTAGGTCTTAGATTTAAGTTTTTTAAACCCATTTGGATGTGACCTTTGTATATGGTGAGAGATAGGGGTCTACTTTCAATCTTCCATGTGTGGTTATCCAGTTTCACCAGCACAATTTATTGAAGAGACTGCCCTTTCCCTATGGTATCTTTTTGGCATTTTCATCAAATATCAGTTAGCTGCAAATGCATGAATTTATATCTGGGTTCTCTATTCTATTCCACTGGTCTATGTGTCCATTTTTATGCCAGTACTATGCTAATTTCATTAACATAGCTTTGTAGCATATTTTGAAGTCAGGTAGTGTGATATCGCCAGCTTTGTTCTTTTTGCTCAGGATTGCTTTGGCTATTTGGGATATTTTGTGGTTTCATATAAATTTTAGGATTGTTTTTTCTATTTCTGTAAAGAATGTCATTGATATTTTGATAGAAATTGCATTAAATCTGTAAAATACTTTAGGGTAGTATAGTCATTTTTACAATATTAATTCTTCCAATCCATGAGCATGGAATATCTTTCCATTTTTTTTGTATGTGTTTCCTATTCAATCTCTTTCATCAGTGTTATGTAGTGTTTTTTTGTATACTTGTATAGATCTTTCACTTCTTTGGTTAAATTGATTGATAGGTATTTTAGATTCTTTGTAGCTATTGTAAATGGGATTGCTTTCTTTTTTTCTCAGATTATTTGCTGTTGGCGTATATAAATGCTACTGATTTTTAAAATTTTTTTATTTCAGCATATTACAGGGGTACAAATGTTTAGGTTACATATATTGCCTTTGCCCCACCTGAGTCAGAATTTCAAGCATGTCCATTCCCCAGATGGGGCACACCTCCCCCATTAGGTGTGTATAAACATTCCCTACTCCCCACTACCATCTGCCTGACAATTTTGTATCATGCAACTTCACTGAATTCTTTTACCAGTTCTAACAGTTTTTGGTGGAGTCTTTGGGTTTTTCTAAGTATAAGATTATGTCCTCTGTGAACAAGGCTAATTTGACTTTTTCCTTTCTAATGTGGATGACCTTTTTTCTTTCTCTTGTCTAATTTCTTTGGCCAAGGCTGCCAGTATTATGTTGAATAACAGTGGTGAAAGTGGGCATCCTTGTCTTATTACAGATCTTAGAGGAAAGGCTTTCAATTTTTTCCTGTTCAGTATGATGTTAGTTGTGGGTTTGTCATATGTGGTTTTATTATATTGCTTATTATTCTATACCCAGTTTGTTGAGGGTTTTTGTCATAAAGGGATATTGAATTTTATCAGATGTTTTTTCAGCATCTATTGAAATTATCATATGATTTTCGTTTGGGGTTCTGTTATGGTGATGTATCACATTTATTGAATTCCATATGTTGAACCAGACTTGCATCCCTGATATGAATCCCAATTGATAATGGCAAGTGATGTTTTCAACGTGTTGTTGAATTCTGTTTGCTAGTATTTTGTTGATAATTTTTGTATCTCTGTTCATCAGTGATATTGGCCTATAGTTTTTTTGTTGTGTCCTTCTTTAGTTTTGGCATCAGGGTAATGCTGGCATCATAGAATCAGTTGGGATGGATTCCCTCCTCTTCTGTTTTTTTTTTTTTTTTTTGAAGAGTTTGAGTAAAACTGGTATTAGTTCTTCTTTATTTTTCTTTATTATTTATTTATGTATTTATTTATTTCATAGTTCTTCTTTAAATGTTTGATAGAATTCAGCAGTGAAGCCATCAGGTCCTAGGCCTTTCTTTGATGGGAGACTTTTTAAAAAATTAATTACTTAATTAAGGGTAAAGTGTTTTTATTAGATGGATGTCTTGTATAATGCTTAAGTTAGGGCTTTTGATGTGCCAATCACCAGAATAGTGTACATTGTACCCAATAGGTAGGTTTTTATTCCACACCTATCCTCATGCCCTCCCCCCTCCTTAGTTTCTCATGTCCTTTGTATTACTTTGTGCTTGTGTGTACCCACCTACTAGCTTCCACTTATTAGTGAGAACATATGGTGCTTGGTTTTCCATTCCTGAGATACTTCACTTAGGATAATGATCTCCAGTTACCTCCACATTGCTGCAAAGGACATTATTTCATTCCTTTTTATAGCTAAGTAGTACATTTTCTTTATCCATTCATGAATTGAAGGGCACTTAGGTTGATTCCACATCTTGGCAATTGTGAATTTTGCTGTGATAAGCATTTGAATGCTGGTGTCTTTTTGATACGATGACTTCATTTCCTTTGGGTAGATATCCAGCAATGGGATTACTGGATCTAATGATAGGTCTACATTTATTTCTTTCAGGAATCTTCATACTGTTTTCCATAGAGGTTGTATTAATTTGAAGTCCCACCAACAGTGTATAAGTGTACCTTTCTCTCTGCATCCATGCCAACATCTATTTTTTTTTTTTTTTTACTCTTTAGTAATGGCCATTCTCATAGGGGTAAGATTGTATCTCGTTGTAGTTTTAATTTGCATTTCCCTGATGATTAATGATGTTTAATACCTTTTCATATGTTTGCTGCCCATATGAAAAACTTCTCTTTATGTAATTTGCCTACTTTTTGATGGGGTTGTTTGTTTGTTTTTTTCTTACTGATTTGTTTAAGCTCTTTGTGGATCCAGGATATCAGTTCTTTGGCAGATGTATAGTTTGTGAATATTTTCTCCCATTCTGTAGATTGTCGATTCACTTTGTTGACTATTTCCTTTGTTGTGCAGAAAGTTTTTAGTTGAATTAAGTCCCATTTATTTATTTTTGTTGTCGCTATTGTTGCCTTTGAGGTCTTAGTCATAAATTATTTGCCTGAGCATATGTCTAAAAGAATTTTTGTTTCATTTTCATCTAGAATTTTTATGGTTTAATGCCTTACATTTAAGTCTTTAATCCATCTTGAATTAATTTTTGTATATGGTGAGACATAGGGATCCTGTTTCATTCTTCTGCAGGTGGCTGTCCAATTACTCCAAGACCATTTATTGAATAGGGCTTCCTTTCCCTAGTGTATGTTATTGTCAGCTTTTTTGAAGATCAATTGGTTGTAAGTAGATGATTTCATTATATTTCTGGGTTCTCTATTATGTTCCACTGGTCTGTGTCTCCACTTCTTATTTACCAGTACCATGCTGTTTTGGTGATGATGGCCTTGTAGTATAATTTGAAGTCAAGTAATATGATGCCTCCAGATTTGTTCTTTTCATGTAAGATTGCTTTGGCTATTTGGGCTCTGTTTTTGTTCTAAATGACCTTAGGATTTTTTTCATAGATCTGTGAAATATGATGCTGGCATTTTGATGGGGATTACATTTAATCTGTAAATCACATTGGGCAGTATGGGTATTTTATCAATGTTGATTCTACTGATCATGAGCAGGGGATGTTTTTCCATTTGTTTGTGTTATCTGAGATTTCTTTCATCAGTGTTTTGTAGTTCTCCTTGTAGAAGTCTTTAACCTCAATTATTAAGTATGTTCCTAGGTATTTTATTTATTTGGGTCTTCTTTCTTTTTTCTTAGTTTAGCAAAAGGTTTGTCAATTTTCTTTATCTTTTCAGTAAACTGTTTCACTCATCTTCTGTATTTTTTTAGTCTTCATTTTATTTATTTATGCTCTGATCTTTATTATTTCTTTCCCTCTACTAATTTTGAGTTTGGTTTGTTCTTGCTTTTCTATTCCTTAAGGTGCATTGTTAGTTTGTTTATTTGTAGTCTTTCTGCTTTTTTGATGTAGATGTTTATTGCTATAAAATTCCCTCTTAGTACTGCTTTTGCTCTGTTCCATAAATTTTGGTATGCCTATATTTACATTTTCATTTGCTTTAAGAAATTTTTAAATTTCATTCTTAAATTCTTTATTGACCCATTGATCATTCAGAAGCATGTTGTTTAATTTCTAAGTGTTTGTGTATTTTCCAAGGTTCCTC
This sequence comes from Cheirogaleus medius, assembly GCA_008086735.1. NCBI lineage: Eukaryota > Metazoa > Chordata > Mammalia > Primates > Cheirogaleidae > Cheirogaleus > Cheirogaleus medius. Next base: position 4,898,266 of record VBSM01001483.1, on the reverse strand, counting down.
TTGTTATTGATTTCTTGTTTTCTTGTGGTCAGAAAAGATACTTGATATGATTTCTACTTTTTTGAGTTTGTTGGACTTGTTTTGTGGCCTAAGATATGGTCTATTCTGGAGAATGTTCCAGGTGCTGATGAAAAGAATGTGTATTCTGCAGCAGTTGGGTTAAATGTTCTATAAATGTCTGTTAGGCCTATTTGGGCTAGTATGTAATTTAACTCTGATGTTTCTTGTTGATTTTCTGTCTGGATGATGTGTCCATTATTGAGAGTGGGATGTTGAAGTGTGCTACTATTATTGTAATTCAGTCTATTTCTTTCTTTTTTTTTATTTCATCATATAATGGGGGTACAAATATTGTTAGGATTACATACATTGCCCCTACCACTCCTCCCCCCACACATGCCAGAGCTTCAAGCGAGTCCAATCCCCAGGTGGCGTGCATGGCACACATTATGTAACTCTACACTTCCTCCCCCCTCCCATCTGCCCTCCATCCAACAAAAGATTTTTTTTTTTTACACTTTGGATACATTGTATAACTTTGCCTCACCCTAAGGAGGGTTAGAGGTATGCCCTTCCCCACCACAATGCTCTCCACATCCCTATGATGTGGGTCTTGCCCCCACTCCCGAAACCCTGGTGTACACTACCACCATTTGAGCACCATAGTTTTAAACAGTCAGTACCAGTTTGATGGAGAGTAGATGTGGAGCCCTTTTTCCAGATCTTATGTCACCTCACTTTGTATAATGGGCTTAAGCTTAATCCAGGATAGCATAAATGGTGTTAGCTCACTGTCGTTTCTTAGAATTGAATAATATTCCATTGTGAGCATATACCACATTTCAGTTATCCACTCATGAATTGACGGGCACTTGGGTTGTTTCCATGACCGTGCAATAGTGAATTGTGCTGCCATAAACATACGGGTGCAGATGTCTTTATAATAGAATGACTTATGCTCTTTTGGGTAGATGCCCAACAGTGCTATTGCTGGGTCGAATGGTATTTCTATTGCTAGCTGCTTTCTTTAGGTCTGTTAATGTTTGCTTTATATACTTGGGAGCTGCAGTGTTGGGGGGCAAAGATATTTAGAATTATTATATTCTTTGGCTGTATTGGCCCGTTTGTCATTATATAGTGACCTTCTTTTCCTCTTTTTACTGTCTTTTTTCTTTTTTTATTAATTAAAATAATTGTGGAGTATTTTTCTCAGTGCCTTCACTTTTAGTGTTTGTGTGGCCTTATAGGTGAAGTGGGTTTCTTGTAGACAATATATAGTTGGGTCTTGTTTTTTTACCCATTCAGCCATTCTGTGCCTTTTAATTGGAGAATCAGGTCCATTTACACTCAGTGTTATTACTGATAAGTAACAACTTACTACTTCCTTTTGTCTCTTGTTTTGTTGCAACTCTTCTCTTCCTTTCTTCCTTACTGTCTTCCTTTGTGGTTAAGTGATTTTTTTTCTCTGGTGATTTTGCATAGAGAGAGGATCTCACTTTGTCACTGAGGGTGTAGTGCAGTAGCATGATCATTGCTCACTGTCACCTTAAGATCTTAGGCTCAAGTGATCCTCCTGCCTCAGCCCCCCAAGTAGCTAGGATTATAGGCATGTGCCACCACACCTGACTAATTTTTAATTTTTGTATAAAGACAGGGCCTCACTATGGTGCTCAGGCTGGTGGTAGTATGTTTTAATTCATTGCTTTTTATTTTTAGTGAATCTATTATAAGTCTTTACATTGTGGCTACCATGAGGCTTACAAAGAAAATTCTTACAAATATAACAAGTTATTTTAAAGAGATGACAACTTATATCACAAAGAAAAGAAACAAATAACAAAATAAAAAAACCCTTATATTTTAACTCCATCCTCTGCTCACATTTAGACTTTGTATTGTCTCAATTTACATATTTTTATATTGTCCATCTCTTAACAGGTTGCTGTAAATATTATTATTATTTTAGTATTTCAATAAGACTTTTTATTTTAAACAAATATAACATCACTTCTAAATTTTATAAACATAGTAGACATCTTAGAATATCCTGTTTAAAGGTATTAGTTAATTACACCCTTCCAAAACCTCATATTCCAAAACAAAATCTATGGACATTATAGGGATCTAAGCATCCCTGGCAACCAAACTTTGGGAGCAAAGGCCAGTGTTCCCATAAAGACCTGTTGAAAATTTACTGATATGAAGATTAATTGCAGAAAGAATTAAAACTTATGCATGGATACCTTCAGAATGAACACTCAAAGATGTAGGGGGAAATTGTCCTTTTTTTCTAAAGTATGGACAGCCATGTAGAATTGTGATTGGACAAAAAGGGTGTAAGCTAATTAATTCTAACAGGCTGAGTGGCAGAATCCAACATGCCTTTTATATTTAGATTCTTTTTGGTCTCTCTGAGTGTGCATTATTTTCTTCTGGGTGTAGGGCAAGGCCCTTTCTGGAATAGGGATTTATTTTTGGAGAAAAATTATCAAACTTTACTGAAATACATTAAAGCAGAACTAAATAATTGAAGAAATATGCCATGTTTGTGTTTTGGAAGACTCACTAGCAAAGATGTACATTCTCTTCAAGTTTTTCTTTTTTTATGTCTTTTTCTTTTCTTTTTTATTTCAGCATGTTATGGGGGTACAAATGTTAAGGTTACATATATTGCCCTTGCCCCCCTCCCTGTATGAGGCAGACCTTTAAGCATTACCATCCCCCAGACGGTGTGCCTGACACTCATTATGTATGTATATACCCATCCCCTCCTCCCCCCTCCCACCTGCCCAACACCTGATAAATGTTATCCTATATGTCCATTTAGGTGTTGATCAGCTAATACCAATTTGCTGGTGAGTACATGTGGTGCTTGCTTTTCCATTCTTGAGATACTTCACTTAGTAGAATGGGCTCCAGCTCTATCCAGGATAACACAAGAGGTGCTATATCACCATTGTTTCCTAAAGCTGAATAGTACTCCATGGTATTTTAATAGGGATTACATTGAATCTGTAGATCACTTTGGGTAGTCTAGACATTTTAACAATGTGGATTCTGCTGACCCATCTGCATGGTATGGATTTCCATCTGTTTATGTCCTCTGCTATTTCCTTCCTCAGTGTTTCATAGTTCTCCCTGTAGAGGTCTTTTACCTCCTTAGTTAAGTATATTCCTAGGTACTTTATTTTCTTTGTTGCTATTGTGAAGGGTATTCGGTCATTGATTTGGTTCTCAATTTGACTGTAATTGGTGTATAGGAATGCCTCTGATATGTGTGTATTGATTTTGTATCCTGAGACTTTAATGAATTCATTTATCAATTCTAGGAGTCTCTTGGTTGAATCCTTGGGATTTTCTAGATATAATATCATATCATCAGCAAAGAGTGAGAGTTTGATCTCTTCTGCTCCCATTTGGATGCCTTTAATTCCACTTTCATGTCTGATTGCTATAGCCAGGACTTCTTCACTATGTTAAATAGAAGTGGAGATAGTGGGCAACCTTGCCTGGTTCCAGTTCTAAATGGGAATGCTTTCAATTTTTCCCCCTTCAGTATGATGTTGGCTGTGGGTCTGTCATATATGGCTTGTATCATTTTTAGGTAAGCCCCTTCTATGCCTATTTTGTTAAGTGATCTTATCATAAAAGGGTATTGAATTTTGTCAAATGATTTTTCTGCATCTATTGAAAGGATCATATGGTCTTTGTTTTTGCTTCTGTTTATGTGGTGAATTACATTTATAGATTTCTGTATGTTGTACCAACCCTGCATCCCTGCGATGAAGCCCACTTAGTTGTGATGGATTATATTCTCGATAAGCACCTGGATTCGGTTAGCTAGGATTTTGTTGAGAATATTTGCATCTGTATTCATAAGTGATATTGGTCTATAGTTTTCTTTTTTTTATTGTTGTATCCTTTCCTGGTTTTGGTATCAAAGTGATGGTGGCTTCATAAAATGAATTGGGTAGGATTCCATCCTTCTCAATGTTGTGGAATAATTTCTGCAGGATAGGTAGGTGTTGTAAAATTCGGATGTGAACCATGTGGTCCTAGACTTTTCCTTTTAGGAAGATTTTTAAATGCTCTTTCTATTTTGGCACTTGATATTGGTCTGTTCAGGAATTCTATTTCTTCCTGGTTGAGCCTACGGAGGCTGTGTGTGTCTAGAAATTTGTCCATTTCCTCCTTATTTTCCAATTTGTGTGCATAAAGGTTTTTGTAGTATTCATAGATTATATCTTGTATCTCCATGGCCTCAGTTGTAATATATCATTTTTTGTTCCTGATGGAGTTTATTAGAGATTTCTCTTTTCTGCTTTTCATTAGTCTAGCCAAAGGTATGTCAATTTTGTTTATTTTTTGAAAGAATCAACTTTTCATTTCATTAATCTTCCATATAGTTTCCCTGTTGTCAATTTCATTTAGTTCTGATTTGATCTTAATGATTTCACTTCTTCTGCTGGGTTTGGGGTTGTTCTTTTCTTCTTTTTCCAGCTCTTTAAGTTGATTCCTTAGGTTGTCTCTTTGTGATCTTTCTGACTTTTGGATATAGGCATTTATGGAAATAAACATTCCTCTCAGGACTTCTTTAGGTGTGTCCCACAGAATTTGATAACTTGTGTCTCCATTGTCATTAAGTTCAAAGAACTTTTTGATTTCCATCTTGATTTCCTCATTTATGAAGTAATCGTTCAGCAGAAACTTGTTTAATTTCCATGTTTTTGTGTAGAAATGTGAGTTTTTGTTAGGGTTGATTTCTACTTTTTTTCCACTGTGATCTGAGAAGATACATGGCATAATTTCTATTTTTTAAATTTTTTTGACACTTTCTTTGTGTCCTAGAATATGGTCAATCTTAGAGAATGTCCATGAGCTGATGAGAAGAACGTATATTCATTGGATTTTGGTAGAATGTCCTGTAAATGTCAGTCAGGCCCAGTTGTTCTAGAGTTTTGTTTAAGTCTATTATTTCTTTATTAATTTTCTGTTTGGAGGATCTGTCCTGTGCAGTCAGTGGGGTGTTGAAATCTCTGGCTATTATGGAGTTGCTGTTTATTAATTTGCTAAGATCAAGTATGGTTTGCTTTATGAATCTGGGTGCACCTAAGTTGGGTGCATATATATTTAAAATTGTTATGTCTTCTTGTTGAACTGTACCCTTCACCATTATGTAATGACCCTCCTTATTTCATTACTTTTGTTGGTTTAAAAACTAATTTATCTGAAATCAAATCTGCCAAGCCAGCCTTCTTTTGGCTTCTGTTTGCTTGAAATACTGATCTCCACCCCTTTACCTTTAGGCTATATGCATCCTTGCAGGTTATGTGTGTTTCCTGAAGGCAGCAGATACTTGGCTTGTACTTTTTTATCCATTCGGTCAGCCTATGTCTCTTAATTGGGGAGTTTAAGCTGTTCACATTTATTGAGAGAACTGATAGGTGGGGGAGATTTCTGTTTATTCTGTTTGGTTGAACTTTGTTGCTTTGTTTTCTCTCTTGAGCCATTGTCAGATCTGGCCTTTAATCTTTAGCTTTTGACTGAATTTACATTCGTGAGTATTTATTATGCTGATCTGTGTGCAACACTGTTTTGAGTACTTCTTGAAGGGCTGGTCTTCTCTTGCTGAATTCCCTCAGTCTTTGCTTATCTGAGAATGTCTTTATTTCTCCTTCATATATAAAACTTAATTTTGCAGGGTACAAGATTCTAGGCTGGGCATTATTCTGTTTCAGAAGAGTGAGTATGGGGCCCCAGTCTCTCCTTGTTGTAAGGTTTCAGTTCAGAAATCTGGCGTTAATCGGATCAACTTTCCTTTGTATATTACTTGCTTCTTTAGCCTTACAGTTCGTAGAAGGGCCTCTTTAGTTGATATTTTGGTCAGCTTGATGACCATATGTCTTGGTGTCTTCCTGTTTATGTTGAATCTACCAGGTGTCCTTTGAGCTTCTTGTACTTGGATATGTAGATTTTTAGCAAGGCCTGGGAAATTTTCCTCCATTACGTCTTAAAATAGCTTATCCAACCCTTGTGTGTTTTCTTAATCCCCTTCCGGAATACACAACAACCTCAAGTTATGTTTCTTCATATAATCCCACATTTCTTGTAAGCTTTGCTCTTTTCTCTTATTTCTCTGGTCTATCTCTGTGACTAACTTATTTAATTGGAACGTGTCACATTCAATCACTGAGATTCTTTTTTCTGTTTGATCTAGCATGTTCTTGAGGCTTTCCACTGTGTTTTGTAGTTCCCTGAATAGATTCTTCATTTCCTGGAGTTTGGTGTGATTTTTCTTTAATATTTCAATTTCTTTAGTGAATTTTTCTTCAATGTCCTGGATTTTTTTATGGTTCCTTTGTGTTGTGTTTTATTTTATTTCACTGAGCATAACTACAATAGTTGCTTTAAGCCTTTGATATTTCCATTATCTGGATCATTATGGAGATGGCATTTGTTGAAAATGGATCACATTTTAAAATTTCTTTGTATATTGTGTAATATTCTATTTTACACTGGAAATTTCAAACATTTTTGGTGTAGCCTCTAGATCTTGTTATAATTCTCTGAAGAATCTAGATTTATTTTGTATAGAATGTAATTATCCCAGTTAGGTTAAGAATGCAAATTTTTTCTCAGCTTATGTGGAGGTGATTTTACTCTCAGTCTGGTTTGCAAGCCTTTTGCCATGTTTCTTTTGATTTGTCCCTCACATATGCCACTCAGGATTAGGTTGAAACTTGACAATGAATTGATTTGTACTTAAAGTCTCAAAATCATTACTCTGCTTCTTGAATCTCTCCTGTACATGCACAACTCAAGGGTGTGAGTCAAGGGCTTGTGTGTATTCATACAGAAAATTAAAGGATCCTTTTCTCCAGTTCTCTCTGGGATTCTTCATACCCTTTCCAGCTCTCAGGAATCCCTTTCCTGGTTTCTATGGCTATATAATTGGGGTTTATCTCAGTTTTAGCCATCCATGTTGCCAATGCAGTGCAGCTCTGTAACTGGGTCCCAAATTTATGTCAAAGGTATAAGAGAAAAGGGACAAAAATATTTCCTCACAGTATTTTGACCACAGAACTCCCTTTTACTGGTTCCTCTGGCCAGAAAGATGGGTTTTCTATCTGAATTTTGGCTGTTCACATTTATGCCTCTTCCCAGCTTTATGGCTGTGTCCTGCTCTCAGAACAATACCTCAAGAGTAAAGCAAGAAAGGGAAAAAGAGAAATCCAACCTTCTCTGAATGACTTTTCCACATTTTGACTCCTTTTCACATTTCTCCTGCTTTTGTTTACTTTTCAGAGTCCTCAGTAAGTTACTTTTCTATTTTGTTTAGCATTTTTAGTTGTAATCAGTGAGAAAGGCTTTAGTGGGTTATTTCCATCTTGGCTGGAATTATAAGTGCCCTCATTTTGGTATTAATTTGCATTTCCCAAATATTAGTCAAGTCAAGCATCTTTTATTCGTCTCTTCTTTTTCTTTCTTGTTTTTGTCATTTGTATATCCTTTGTAATGAAGTATTTGTGTGAGTATTTTGCCTTTTCTTCTATTTTGCTATCTAGTTTGTATTTATCGATTAGTAGGAGTTCTTTATTTATTCAGAATATGAGTTCTTTTTATATTCATGTATCATGAATATCTTCTTCCACTCTGTGGGTTGCCTTTTTACTTTATTTATGGTCTTTTTCGATGAATAGAAGTTCTTAATTTTAATGTAATACTATTTAACTTTTTTTCTATTATGGCTAATATTTTTTATGTACTATTGAAGAAATCCTTGCCTGTTTCACGATCTTCTCCTGTGTTTTCCTCCAGAAAGATTTATTGTTTTACCTTTCACTTTAAATCTACAATCCATCTGGATTTTTAAAATAAAGACTGATGTAGGAGTCAGATACATTTTTTTCATATGACTATCCAATTGATCCAGCATAATTAGTTTAAAATAACATTTTTTCCCCACTGAACTGAAATGTTGAGTAGTAGATATTAGTTAGTTTGCATTTTTATTTGGAAACAGTTAGTGACAATTCTTAATTAGCATTTTAACTTGGAAATAATTCTGTCTAATATAAGTAGACTGTGTGGTTATGTCATTTTTATTGAAGATATTTTTTAGTAGATGTGAGTAACCATACATGAAATAACTTGTCTCTCTTCTTAAATGAAATAGAATTTGAGAAGCTTATAGTATTTATAAATCCAGGGTTACAGTTCCATGAGAAAGTATAGCATAATTTTGATAGATGTTTCTAAAAGTCTTTAAGGGCTTAAATAAACTATTGCTACTGCAAACATAACTTTGTTTCAAATATTCTACCCTATTTCCAGACCATGTGCCACATGCTTCATCCCTGTGAATTTGGTGCATGAACAGGGTATTTATATAGTTAAAAGATGAGAAAGGAAATGAGAAAATAGATGGGCTATACATTTGTGCATGGGGGACTGAAAAGTCAGATTTATTATCTGGAGTGGCCAAGCTCTGAGGAATTTATTCCCATGATTCGAGTCACATGCTGGCAAGTAAATGAAATCATTAATGATGGGAACTGTATCTGTGACAAATCATCTTCACTGGGCCTCCGTCTTAGTGATAAGGTCCACTTAGGATGCAGAACTACTGCTTGGATGATTCTGTGAAGCAGTGGGAAAAGAAACCAACAGTGCCCTGTCAATATAAAAACTGTCCAACTTAAGACCTAGGTGGGTTCCTTGGACATAAAAAGCAGTATATTGGAGTGAAAATGCAGCTTAGACAAGTGTGGTGGTTGCAATTATACAGTGTTTAGGTTTGAATTGTTTCTTCCCAAAGTTGATGTATTTGGCATGGATGGCATATTTGGATTTTCTCCCATTTTCGGCCTTGTTCAAGCAGGTCTGTCACTTAATTTGGGGACTGCATAGTAGCTCCTTGGGTCCTGTTTACTGCCATTTTAAAAACGTAATCTAGAAAATTTTCACCTTGCAAGAGATATTTTTTGGAGAGAAAAAAATAACCAAAATTGGTGATCTGGAGTAGAGGATTTGTTTAAATAATTCCTATCCTTGTGGCTTTAACTTTAATTTTATTCATTGTAGCTGGGGCCCATTGAAGCTCATTTTGTTATGTGAATTAGAAAAATTTGGTATTTAATACCAAACTTATTGTAATAATTATGTCATATATTATCATTTTAGTGTCTCATCTTATTTGAGACAGATGGTATGATATCCCAGAATTGGACTTCACTTTTTCCAAAAGGCCTTGTCTAAATTCTGGCTATTTTGTGCTCATTTTTTCATTTTGCCTACTCTCCATAAGTGTAAGGGATCTTACAACAAACTCTAACTAATTGGGAATTAGCGAGGTCATCTGAATGAATGGAAAGTCTAAATTACACAATTAAAAATTACTCCCCTTTGTAAACAATCTAGATCAGCTGAACTTCTGACTGAGGATTAAGGAAATCTGGAATTCATGGTAGAAGATAGAGATGATGATTATCAATTACAAACAGCCTTGGTTCTAGTGGCACCATTAAGGACATAGCTTATTCTACTAACCCTTCTGTCTTAAGTCTTTTATCAGAGACTGAAGCTGGCCACTACCTTGAAGATTTAGTGGCAGTGGTGCACACCACCTTGAAGCACATCTGGGTGGTTCAAGGGGCTGGCTGTAACAGATGCTGTTTTGTGCTCTGTGTCACATCTCCATGACCCGCTTGATTTTGGCTGCAATGGACAGCTCCTGCTAGTGATGCTGACTTTACAACTCAACGATCTGCACAGTTTCTCAACTATTCTGCCTTAGGGCTTACTCTGAAGCTGTAGAAGCTTGTTCACTCCACCAAGAGGTACAATGGAGTTAACACCCTGAGGAGGGAAGTTGTTAGAGAAATACTCAGCTTATGTCCTTCAGAAAGAAAGTTCTAAGATACTGTTTGATGTGGATTATGAGAGGATCCCCAATGATATTGGTCCTTAGTTGCTCAGAGAGGTAATAAGCTCAATAACATACCCTTTACTGGCTTTTCTTCTTTCTTCATCTCACTCTCCCCATTCCCTCATTCCTGCTTCTAGGCACCACTCCTAAATAGTCTAACTCTAGTCATTGTCTCAGGCTCCACTTGTTTAAATTTGCCAACAAATTGTGAATATTTTATGTCTTTATATATAGTCTTTGAAAAATTTTTAAAAATTGTTAATTGATTCAGTGATTGGTTTAATGACTGGCATATGAACTTAAAAATGGTTAACTATCTTTTCAGAGAATTCTTTTTTTTTTTTTT
>VBSM01001483.1:4843507-4864234 GCA_008086735.1 Cheirogaleus medius | reverse complement strand
GTGGGGGGGAGGGGGGGAGGGGCAATGTATGTAACCCAAACAATGTTTGTACCCTCATTAGAAGATGGAATAAAAAAAATAATAAATAAATAAAAATAAAAAAAATTATTACAAATTAAATAATATTTACAAATTAAATAATTATTACAAATTAAAAATAATTAAATACCTAGGAATACATTTAACTAAGGAGGTAAAAGATCTCTACAAGGAGAACTACAAGATGCTGATGAAAGAAATCATAGATGACACAAACAAATAGAAAAACATCCCATGCTCATGGATTGGAAGAATCAATATGATTAAAATGATCATATTAACCAAAGCAATCTACAGATTCAATATGTAGATTGCAAAGCATAGAATTGTCTCATGTAGTAGTGTTTGAGATGTATGGGCAGTATATAGAGTTTTCACTGTAACACATGGTTACATGTGAAACATGAAAACTCTATCCAGATGCTAGGTAACAAACATCTCTGTTTCAAGGACAGCCTGCAAGGAGCTTGCTTTTAAACAAAGTTCTCTTGGACTTCATTAGTTAGAGATTGCTAATTCCTGGTCTCAGGTGGTATATTTGATGCTGTTGCATCTGTTGGTCAGTCACTTCTGCTGTGGCACATGTCACAGATAGCAAGATGCATAAAGCTGCCACTAGTTCAGAGTCAGCAAGTGAGAAATTATGGGTTAGTTGTAAGTGAAACGCACATGGCAAATGGAGGCTGAACAGTCCTTCTGTAGAGCACAGAGAAAACCATTTAAACAATCTTGCTGCAGTAGTTTTGTTTTTTATGTTAAGATGTAAATCTACAACTATATACTTGTTTTTCTGTTTGGTAATGCCATTTTATTTTGCAAATATACCCTCTCTACAGCAATGAATTTTCAATGGTAAAGAGAAAAAGAATACATGTTCTGTGAATAATTGAGTACTACATTTCTATTTCTCAAAAAAAATGGTGACTGTAGCACAGCGGGGGGGGGTTGGCAGAGGCAATATATGTAACCCTAACAATATCTGTACCCCCATAATATAATGAAATAAAAGAAAAGAAAAAAATCTTTGTCAACATTTACCATCCAACTGGAAGGCCATAGTGATATCACTGACGCAAATCTGCTTAAGAAACAGCAGCATATATTTCAAAAGTTAGCTGCAGAAGGTGAATTTACATAGCATTTTGTGAAGCACGGCTTTTCAATTACATAAAGTGATGATTCTTCTAAAGTAATTTCATTCAATTTTCCATTTCATGTTTTCCCATGTAAGTACAAAGAGTGAAGTGATAGATGTTAATGGGTCAGCTCCATTATCAGCAAAAGATTTTTGCAAACAGTTAAATGATGCCTGTTTTATATCAGTGACATCAGACGCTTCAAATGGAAAATAGGTTAATTTCAGTAATGGCCTAATTTTTTCATCCAATTTATGGAAATTATAGCTTTTTTAAATTTGTGTTGTTAAAGGTGAAACATCTGATTTTAATGATACTTATTTGTAAATTCAGTTTAAAAATCCAGTATTGAAGATGAAATATTCTGTGATGTAACACAAATAAAAATTTAGGTAGAATGTAATTATCTTAGTAAAAGCAATGTTCTTACTAAATTAAGAAACTTATGGAGCAGAAATACACTTGGAATTGGTTGTAGAGCATATATAATTCATTGTATCTACACTGTAATAATCTACAAATTGAAATAGAAGCAATGGTTGTCAACATTTTCAAATGTATTTACATATACACATTCAGAATAATTGAATTGCAAAGTTTTGTGACAAATCTGATGTGGAACATAGACAAGAAAATTTTAGCATGGCAGTACATGATCCTCTTTGTGTTTCCAGTCATGATTCAGATTTTAAAAATGTTTGAACCATTAAAAAAGTACTTTGTTAATTAACTCAAGTGTCCTAGAGAGTATTGAATATTATTATAAACAAGTCATTTAAATTTAGGTTGCATTTTGTTTAAAATCATTTGGAAACCTTTCATCAAAGTACCAAGAAATGGAGTACCAAAAATTTTCAGCTTCTGAAACTCTTAACAAATTGCAATTATAGAAACAAAATTTGTATATAGGAAGACATTGAAATTTGACAGCTAACGTTATATGATGAGAACCCAAATTGCATACAGGTTTTAATTTTGACATTTTATAACTGCACTTGTAATATATTAATTTGATAGATCTCTAATTTTAACTTAATAAATTTATAATCCATACTGGAATAGAATAAACTTGAGAAAGCCTTGATTTTTTATCATTTAAATTTGGTGAACCATTCAAAAAAATCATAAACACAGAAAACATTTTTTAGAGATGGTGGTTCCACTATGTTGCCCAGGCTGTAGTGCAGTGGCTATGCCCAGGCACGATCATAGTGCACTACAGCCTCAAACTCCTAGGCTCAAGTGATCCTCCCACTTTAGCCTACCTAGGAGCTAGGACTACAGGTATGTGCCTCCACACCTGGCTAATGAGTTTTATAATGTAAAAATATTTTTTGAAGAACCTTAAATGGAAGCAAAAAGACAGTACCCTTCAAAATATTTATGATGAGATATTTACACATTTTTCAGTAAAATAATTAGAATTGAGAATATTCTCTAATTAGCAGAACTTGTTCTAAACTTACTAGAGACCTTAGCATCTATAAAAAGAATATTTTCTCAATTAAAAATATAGTCTTCAGAAAAGAACTAAAGTGATAAAAATTTTCAAATTTATTAACTGCAACTTTGAAGAATATTGCAGATGATTCTAATAAACTCTTTGAATAAACACATTTGTAGAAAAAATGTCCATGACATGGTATTAGAAATAGATACAGCTAATAAACTTATTAAAGTACATGAATATGTACCAAGAATGTTCTGCTTATGTATTTTTAAATTTTGGAAAATAATTTTAAAGGGTTTTTTTTACATGAAAATGTTATTTTAAAAAGAATTTCATATTTGAAAATAGTTTGAATATAAAAGTTTTGAATTTTATCAGTGAAATTAATCCAATTTTCTGGTCAATAAATATCATGACCAGAAAGAATGTCATTTTAAATTTTTCACTTCAAAATGTTTTAGTTTGAAATATAATCATCCTACATAACAGGGTAGCACAAATCTCATAAAAAAATATGTATGACCTCAGAGACACTGTGATATCTTCTAATCAGGTTTTCTTCTATATGTACTTTAGTATGCATGATGCCAATAATTCTTGTGAAGGGCTTTATATATGACCTCATGACCCCGAGCACCATTGACCAATAAATAATCTTATCCTGGGTATGCTATTTGTTCAGAATCCACTTTTTCTTCCATTCCTTCTCACATACTTGATTTCTACTTTCCTGTCCTCCTTTGACTATGAAGTTCTACCTGTTTTCTCTTCTTACTTGTATTTTGTTAGGGAAATAATTTGCAGTCATTCATACCAGTGTTTGTTGAGTGAGGTGATTCTAGCATAATGCATAAAGAATTGGGTCAAGTCCTAACATACCATTAACTGGGTAAACCTTAGTAAATCATTTAATGCCTCTGAATCCCAGTGTTCTTACTTGTGAAACATGGATAACAATGCCTACCTTGTGGGATTGTTGTGGGTATTTAAAAAATAATATTAATATTTGCAAGTATTTTAAAGGATTATATTTTAAGAGAAACTGGAGAAAATCAAAAAACTAATGAGATGTGTGTCCACTTTAAATTCATGTTGACTAAGCTCATCTGGGCTTTGGGGATGGCTGGCCAACTGACTTCATTTCTCTGGTCAGTTTGTCCTCCAACTCCTTTCAATAACTTTTCATGCATTTTCAACTCTCTTCTCAGACCTCTACTGTTCTCGTTCCTATCCTTTACTCTTAAGAGATGGTAGTTTGTACTTTGCAGAGAAAACAAGCCATCTTATCATAATTCCATGAACTTCATGCCATCATATTTATAAGTCCACTGGCAACACATTGAATGTTCCCTCTTCTCTCCTGTTACCATGGATGGGAGTTTATTTTCCAATTAAAGGAAAATCTCTCCACTTTTCTCTGCATCTGCTTCATTCTCACTTTCTGAGAAACTTGTTTTGTTTATAAGATACCACTCTCCATGCTGGATATATTCTTTTTGCTATTTTTAAAAGCCACTCTAAAGCCATCTCCACTGTGCCACATACCCAGGAAGGCTGATCTTAATAGACTATTTCAATGAAATTCCTGGTCCTCTACCTTTGAGTTGGGTTTGACAAATGGGAAGACCTGCCAGGAGATTAAATAAAGACCTTATGGACCTCTGTGAGTTGACTGGCTTTCTCAACTTAAGTTGACAACACCTATTAGGTAGCCCTTTCCTATAGCTACTCTCTCCAGGTAATGATAACTGTTTCCTTATACCTTCCCAAGCCTAAGAGTAGTAATGTTTTCCCTGACGTTGCTAAGCATGGGATACATCAACACCCTTTGTTGGTTTGTCTATACCCAGCTAACACATTTGTAAATATTCTTTGTTAAATTCTTCTCATTTACCTAATTTGAGTGTGCCATATATTTCATGACAGTATCTTGAATGATATACAGTTGTCCCTTGGTATCCATGGGGGATTGGTTCCAAGACCACCCATGAATACTAAAATCTATGGATGCTATGATCATCTGAGTGCAGATGTCTCTTTTATAGAATGTTTTTTTTTCTCCTTTGGGTAAATACCCAATAGTGGAATTGCTGGATGAAATGGTAGTTCTACTTTGAGTTCTTTGAATATCTCCATATTAATTTCCACAGAGGTAGTACTAGTTTGCAGTCCCACCATCAGAGTAAGACTCTCTCCACATCCATGCCAACATTTGTTGTTTTGGGACTTTTTGATAAAAGCCATTCTCACTGGAGTTATGTGATATCTCGGATGTTCATAGCAGCACAGTTCACAATTTCAAAGATGTAGGAACAACCCAAGTGTCTATTAATACATGAGTGGATTTATAAAATGTGGTATATGTATACCATGGAGTACTAATAAGCAATAAAAAAGGATGAACTAATAACCCTTGTACTATCCTGGATGGAGCTGGAGCCCATTCTTCTAAGTAAAGTATCACAAGAATGGAAAAATAAGCACCACATGTACTTACCATTAAATTGGTACTAACTGATCAACACTTATATGCACATATGGAAGTCACATTCATTGGGTGTTGGGCAGGTGGGAGAGGGGAGGCAGGGATGGGTAAATTCACACCTAATGGGTGCAGTACACAATGTCTGGGGGTTGAGCATGCTTGTAGCTCTCACTTGGGTGATGCAGAGGCAATATATGTAACCAAAGCATTTTTACCCCTGTAATATTCTGAAATTTTAAAATAAATAAATAAACATATCTGAACATAAAAAATGATTTCAGCATATTTAATAAAACAAATAGAAGTTCTGGAAATGAAAAACTAATTTAAGACAATACAAAACACAATGGAAAGTTTTAAGAATAGACTAGACCAGGCAGAAGAAAGAATCTCATAGCTTGATGACAACTCTTTTGGAGTAACTAAGTAAGCCAAAAATAAAGAACAAATAAATAAAAGGATGGATAAAGCCTACAAGAAATATGGGATTATGTAAAATAGCCAAATATAAGAATCATAGGCATCCATGAGGGTGAAGAAGAAAGTGCACAAGGGCTGGAAAATTATTTGAGGGAATAATTGAGGAAAACTTCCCTGGTTTTGCTAGAGATGTAGACATCCAGGTACAAGAAGATCAATAAACACCTGGGAGATTCATTACAAAGAGGCAATCACCAAGACACATAGTGCGAGCCATGAGGCAAAAACATCAAGTAATTTACAAAGGAAAACCCATCAGGCTAACTGCAGACTTCTCAAATGAGGCCTTACAAGCCTGAGGGGATTGGGGCCCCATCTTTAGTCTTTTTAAACAAAACAACTGCTAGCTTACAATTTTGTATTCTGCAAAACTAAGTTTCTTATATGGGCGAGAAATAAAGACATTTCCAGACAAGCAAACATTGCGGGAATTTGTCAAGACCAGACCTGCCCTGCAGGAAATACTCAGAACTGCATCATACATGGATAAGCACCATAAGCACCCTCCAATATGAAATGATCCAAAAGCTAAAGCTCAGAGCTTATGTAAAAAAAATAGCACAAGAAGAGAAACAAAGAAATAATGTACTACCCAACAGGATGAACAGAACAGCATCCCACATATCAATTATATCAATCATCATAAGTGATCTGAATGCCCCACTCAAGAGACATAGGCTGGCTGAATGAATGAATAAACACAAGCCAAGTATCTGCTATCTCCAGGAAACACATCTAACCAACAAGGACTCAAACAGACTCAAAGTGAAGGGATGGGAAAAAAATATTCCATGCAAACAGAAACCAAAAGAAAGCAGGTGTAGCCATTCCCTTACCAGATAACATTGACTTTAAATCAACAATAGTAAAAGAAAGACAAAGATTCAGGATACAATGGTAAAGGGGGCAATTCAACAAGAAGACATAACAATCCTAATATTTATGCACCTAACCCAGGAGTCCTCATATTTATAAAGCAAATTCTACTGAATCTAAATAAAGAGATAATTAGCAGCATCATAATTACCAGGGACTTCAACACCCCCACTGAAAGAACTGGACAGATCATCCAAGCAGAAAATGAATAAATAAACACTGAATGCAAATAGGACTCAGAACAAATGGACCTAACAGACTTTACAGAACATCTTAACAAAAAATTGCTTAATATACATTCTTCTCATCAGTACATGGAACATTCTCCCAGACTGATCATATCTTAGGCCATAAAAAATGTCTCAACAAATCCAAAAAAATAGAAATCATATCATGTATCTTCTCAAACTACACTGGAATAAAACTAGAAATCAACTCCAAGAGAAAAACTCAATTCTACACAAAGTTATGGAAATTAAACAACCTGCTGCTGAATAATTATTGACTCAAGGACGAAATGAAGATGGAAATCAATAGATTCCTTGAACTGAGCAAAAAAAGGGACACAAGCTACCAAAATCTATGGGATTCAGCAAAAGCACTCCTAAGGTAAATATTCATACCCTCATATGCTTACATCGAAAAGACAGATAGAGCACAAATTAATAATCTAATGACACCTCTCAAGGAACTATAAAAAGGAGAACAAACCAAACCCAAAGTCAGAAGAAGAAAAGAACGAAGTAAGTTCAGAACAGAACTAAACAAAATGGAAAACAAAAAAAAGTACAAACCATCAATGAAACAACAAGTTGGTTCTTAGAAAATATAAACAAAATTGATAGACCTCTTGCTAGATTAACCAGGAATAGAAGAGATAGGACCCAAATAAGCTTGTTCAGAAATGAAAAAGGACATATTACAACCGGTATCACAAAAATACAAAATGCCATCTGTGAATACTATGAAAAATCTCTATGCACATAAATTCAAAAATGTAGAGGAAATAGACAAATTCCTGGAAACACAAAGCCTCCCAAGACTCAATCAGAGAGAAATAGAACTCCTGAAGAGACGAAATATAAGGAGATAGATTGAAGCAGTAATAATAATAAAAAAAACCTTCCAATGAAAAAAGCCCTGAAAGACATGGACTCACAGTTGGATTTTACCAGACTGACAAAGAAGAGCTGGTGCCAATATTGCAAAAATAATTTCATAACATTGACAAGGAGGGAATCCTCTCCAACTTATTCTATGAAGCCAGTATCACCTTGATGCCAAAGTCAGGAAAGGACACAATAAAAAAAGAAAATTACAGACTAATATCACTTATTAATATAGATGCAAAAATCCTCAAAAAATAATAGCAAGCTGAATTCAACAGCACATCAAAAAACAAACAAACAAAAAAAAACAATCCACCATGACCAAGAGGGCTTCATATCAAGGATACCATGGCGATTCCACATACACAAATCAATGAACATGATTCACCACAGAAACAGAACAAACAAAAAGACCATATTATCGTCTCAACAGATATAGAAAAAGCATACGGCAAAATTCAGCACCCTTTCATGGTAAAAACCTTCAATAAAATAGGAATAGAAGGAATATCTCTAAAAATTATAAAAGCCATATACAGCAAACCCACAGCCAACATGATACTGAGTGAGGAAAAGTTGAATGCATTCTCACTAAGAACTGAAACAAGATAAGGGTGCCCATTGTCACCACTTCTCTTTCACATAATGCTGGAACTCCTAGCCAGAGCAATCAGGCAAGAAAGATTAATAAAGGGTATCCGAATTAGGAAAGAAGAGATCAGACTATTGCTTTTTGTTGATGATATGATCTTATATATAGAACATCCCAAAGACTCCACTAAAAGACTCCTGGAGTTGATAAATAAATTCAGCAAAGTCTCAGATTAGAAAATCAATGTACAAAAATCAATTGCATTCCTATATACCAATAACACTCAAGCTGAGAGTCAAATCAAAGACTCAATACCATTCACAATAGCTACAAAGTAAATAAAACTAGGAATACACCTAACCGAGGAGGTGAAAGATCTCTACAAAGAGAACTACAAAACACTAATGAAAGAAATCGCAGATGACACAACAAATAGAAAAACATCTCATGCTCATGGATTGGTAGAATCAACATTGCTAAAATGTCCATAGTACCCAAAGTGATTTACAGATTCAATGCAATCCCCATCAAAATCCCAACGTCATATTTCACAAATCTAGAGAAAATAATTCTATGCTTCATTTAAAACCAGAAAAAACCCTGAATAGCCAAAACAATCTTAAGTAAAAAGAACGAATCTGGAGGCATCACATTACCAGACTGCAAACTATACTACAAGGATAGCGTAACCAAAACATTATGGTATTGATACAAAAATAGAGACACAAACCAATATATCAGAAAAGAGAATCCAGACATAAAACCATCCACATATAGCCAACTGATCTTTGAGTAAGCTGACAACAATAAACACTGGGGAAAAGAAGCCCTATTTAATAAATGGTATTGGAAAAATTGGATAGCCACATGCAGAAGAATGAAACATGATCCATATCTTTCACAACTCATGAAAATTAATTCAAGATGGATAAAAGACTTAAATGTAAGGCATGAAACAATAAGAATTCTAGGATAAAATGTCGTAAAAACTCATAGATATCAGCCTAGCCAAAGAATTCATGAAGAAGACCCCAATGGCAATAACAGCAACAATAAAAATAAATAAATGAGAATTCATTAAATTAAGAAGCTTTTGCACAGCTAAGGAAAGAATTAACAGAGCATATACACAACCTACAGAATGGGAGAAAATATTTGCAAGATATATGTCCAGTAAAGGCCTAATGACTAGTATCTACAAAGAACTCAAGCAAGTCAGCAAGTATAAAACAAACAAACAGAAAACATTAAAAACCATCCCCATATATCCATCTGCTCTTTGACAAAGCAGACAAAATCATACACGGGGGAAAAGAATCCCTATTCAATAAATGGTGCTGAAAAAATTGGATAGCCACATATAGAAGACTGCAACAGGATCCACACATCTCACCTCTCACAAAAATCAATCATGATGGATAACACACTTAAACCTAAGGCATGAAACCATAAAATTCTAGAAGAAAATGTTGGAAAAACTCTTATAGACATGAGCCTAGGCAAAGAATTTATGAAGAAGACCCCAAAAGCAATCACAGGAACAACAAAATTAAATAAATAGGGCCTAATCAAATTTAAAAACTTATGCACAGCCAAGGAAACTATCATTAGAGTGAATTGACAACCTACAGAATGGAAGAAAATATTTGCATGCTATACATCTAATAAAGGGCTGATAACTAGGATCTGCATAGAACTCAGGGAAATCAGCGAGACAAAAATCAAACAACCCCATTAAATGTGGGCAAAGGAAACGAACAGAAACTTTTCAAAAAAAGATAGACTAATGGCCAATAAACATATGAAAAAATGCTCAACATCTCTAATCATTAGGGAAATGCAAATCAAAACCACAACGAGATATCAGTTAACTCCAGTAAGAACAGCTTTCATCAAAAAATCCCCAAAAAACAAATGTTGGTGTGGATCCAGAGAGATAGGAACACTCATACACTGCTGGTAGGACTGCAAACTACTTCAACCTCTATGGAAAGTAGTATGGAGATACTTCAAAGAACTAAAAGTATAACTACCATTTGATCCAGTAATCCCAGTAGTGGGCATCTACCAAAGGAAAAAAAAGACATTCTGTAAAAAAGATATCGGCATTCAAATGTTTATAGAAGCACAATTCACAATTTCAGAAATGTGGAAACAGCCCAAATGCCCATCAATACATGAATGGATTTATAAAATGTGGCATATGTATATCATGGAATACTACTCATACACAAAAATGGTGAACTACCTATTGTATTATCATGGATGGAGATGGAGCCCATTCTTCTAAGTGAAGTTTCAGAAGAATGGAAAAACAAACACTACATGTATTCACCATTAAATTGGTACTAAGTGATCAACACTAATATGCACATATGGTAAGTCACACTCATAACTTGTCAGGCAGGTGGGAGAGGGGAGGAGGGTATGGGTAAATTCACACCTAATGTATATGTTCCATACTGTCTGTGGGATGGGCACACAAAGGCAATTAATTTAACCAAAGTGTTAATAAGTGTTAAGTATAATACTGTGACATAATATAAATAAAAATAAAAAATAAAAATGTGGGCAGAAGAAATGAACAGAATCTTTTCAAAAGAAGATAAACAAATGGCCAATTAACCTATGAAAAAAATGCTCAACATCATTAATTATCAGGACCTCAGTTAGAATGGCTTTTGTTAAAAAGTACAAAGACAATAGATGCTGGTGTGCATGCAGAGAGAAAGGAACACTTATACACCGTTGGTGGGACTGCAAATTAGTACAACCTCTATGGAAAACAGTGTGGAGATTCCTCAGAGAATTAAAAGTAGACCTACCATTTGATCCAGCAATCCCACTACTGGGTATTTACCCAAACAAAAGAAGTCATTTCATCAAAAAGACAACTGCATGCAAATGTTTACTACAGCACAATTCACAATTGCAAAGATGTGGAATCAACATAAGTGCCCATCAAGTCATGAGTGGATTAACAAAATGTGGTACATATATACTGTGGAATACAGCACACCCATAAAAAGGACGAATTAATGCCTTTTGCAATGATTTGCATGGAACTGGAGACCATTATCCTAAATGAAATATCTAAAAAATGGAAAAACTAACACCACATGTACTCGTTATTAAATTGGAACTAATCGATGAGCACACATGTGCACAGAGGAAAGTAAAACTCAGTGGAAATCAAGCAGAGGGTAGGGCGGAGGAGGGGATGGGTGAAAATCTAGCTAACGGGCACAATAAACACTATCTGGGTGACAGGCACACTTATAACCCTGACTCAAGCATTACAAAAGTGATCTGTGTAACCCAAAACGTTTGTACCTCTGTAATATTTTGAATTTAAAAAAAGAACAAAGTTGGAGAACTCACGCTTTCTGATTTTAATACTTACTATAAAGCTATAGGAATCAAAGCAGCACGGTGTTGGCATAAAGATAGACATATAAATCAATGGAATAGAATTGAGGCACCAGAAATAAACCCTAAGACCTACCCTAATCCTATACACCTAAGACCAATTGATCTTTGATAAGGGTGCCGAGTCCTTTAAACAGGGAATAGTCTCAACAAAATTTGCTGGGAAAACTGGGATATCTGTATACAAAAGAATGAAGATGGACTCCTGCCTCAGATCATATACAAAAATTATTTCAAAATGGGTCAATGATCTAAATATAAGAGTTAAAATCCTAAAACTCTCAGAAGAAAGTGTAAAGGAAAAATTTTATGAGCTTAGATTTTGCAATGATTTTTTTTAGATATGACACCAAAAGCACAAGCCACAAAATAAAAAATAAATCAGTTGGACTTCATCAAAACTAAAAACTTTTTTCACCAATGTATACTCTCAAGTGATTGTAAAAGCAACCCACAGAATGAGAGAACAGATTTGCAAATCATGTATCTAATAAGGATTTAGTATCTATATAAGGATTTAGTATCTACATAAGGAACTCCTGCAACTCAATGACAAAAAGATAAACAACCCAATTAAAAATGGCTAAAAGACTTGAATAGGTAAGTCTCAAAAGAGTATATACAAATTATGATAAGTACATGAAAAGATGCTCAACATAGTCATTAAAGAAATGTAAATCAGAACCACAATGAAATACCATTTCACAACTCCTACTAAGATGGCTATAATAATAATAGCAATAAGCATTGGTGAGGATGTGGAGAAATTTGGACTCTTTTACTTTGCTAGTTGGAATGTAAAATGGTGCAGCCACCATGGAAAACAGTTCGGTTGTTTTCTAAAAAGTTAAACAGAATTACCGTATGACCCAGCAATTCCTCTCTTAGGTATGTATACCCAAAAGAATTGAAAACAGGAACTCAAAGAGATACTTGTATTCTCTAAAGCTTATTGCAGCAGTATTCACAATAGCTAAAAGGTGTAAACAACCTAAGTGTCCATCAACAGATGACTGGATAAACAAAATGAGATATATACCCAATGAAATATTATTCAGCCTTAAAAAGGAATAAAATTCTGATACACGCTTCAACATGGATGAACCTTGAAACATTATGCTAAGTAAAATAAGCTAGACACAAAAAGATAAATATTTTATGGGTCCAATTATATGAAATACCTAGAATAGGCAAATTTATACAGACAGAAAGTTGATTAGAGGTTACCAGTGGCTGAGGGGTAGATGGATTGGGGACTGTTTAATAGTTATGCGGTTTCTATTTGGGGTAATGAAAAGTTTTGGAAATGGTGGTGATTTTTGCACAACCTCGGTAATATAACTATTGCCACTAACTTGTACACTTAAAGGTTAAAATGGCATTTTTATGTTATGCATATTTTATCACAATAGAACAATAATAACAACAAAATAAAAAATGGACAGTGAGCCAGATTTGGTCCACAGGCTGTAGTTTCCCAACCCCTGGCCTAGATGACATTTCTACTTGGATATCTGACAAGAATATGAACACTGAATTCATGATTGTCCCATAAATCTGCAGCTTTCCAGTCTTTCCTATCTCAGTAAATGATGCCACCAAGTTCCTGGTTGTTCAT
This sequence comes from Cheirogaleus medius, assembly GCA_008086735.1. Taxonomy (NCBI): domain Eukaryota; kingdom Metazoa; phylum Chordata; class Mammalia; order Primates; family Cheirogaleidae; genus Cheirogaleus; species Cheirogaleus medius. Next base: position 4,851,020 of record VBSM01001483.1, on the reverse strand, counting down.
TTAAGAAACTTAGACATTATCCTTTACACCTTTTTCTTCTTTTGCCTTTATGCATAAGTCCTGTTGATTCTACTTCATATACATTTCTCAAATTCCTTCATTTCTCTCCATCTCAACTCCAGTGTGCTAGGCCAACTCACCACTATATCCTACCTAGACTTCTGCAACCGCTTATATACTAGTCATCCTGTTTCTTCTCTTAACTATCCCTAATGCATCTGTGGTAGAAACTGCCAGTTGTCATTCAACATCCATTCTCCCCTTATTCCAAAGTAACAGACTTTTAGCTGGGCACGTAGCCTCGTAGAATAAAGACTCTCTTTCCCACCCTCTTTTGCAGCTGGGTGTGACCATTAGACTAAGTTCTTGTTTATGGGACAAAAGTGGAAGTGATATATAGATTTTATCAGTTGTGCCATTCCTGCTTGTTGAGATGTGGCTTTACTGCTGCACCATCTTAGACAATGCTGGTGGGGGCAACAATCTAGGGATGGCAGAACAAGAAGATAGATGAAGCCAGGTTCTTAATGACTTTTTAGAACAATGTCCAATTCTATCTCAAACTTTCACATGAGAGAAAAATAAACTTTCATTTCATTTAAGCCATTGTTATTCTGAGTCTGTGTTACTTTAGTCCAAACTATATTCTGACTAAAACACCATCTTCAACATAATAGCTATAGTGATCTTCTAAAAACACAAATATGATCAGATGATTTCCTAATTTTACTTAAAATCCTTCAGTGGCTGCCCATCAAGTGGGTGAATACCAAAATCCTTAACGCTGCCAGCAAGACTGTATGATCTAGCCCTCTGCACGTTTTTATGGCTTCCTTTTGCATCCCAAGGCTCCAAGCATACTGGCTTGATCATAATTAGGTCCTTCCTAATCAAGCGTTTTTGAATATCCTGTTCTCTTTGCCTAGAATGTACTTGCCCTATTTTTCTGCCTGGCCCACTCTTACTCATCTATCAAGTCTCAAATAAAATGTCATTTATTTAGGAAATTCTTCCTTGACCATTCCCCACCCTGAGCCATCCTCCCAGACTAGGTAAGGGATTTCCCTGTTTTATCTATTCTAAATACCATTTTCTTATTAATACTTGTCACCATTGCAATTTAAATTATCATCTAATAATTCATACTAAATCAAACAATCCTGCATGAGATTTTCAGCTTCTCGTGTCCACTTTATTCACTGTTGTATCTCCAGAACCCTGCACAGTTCACAAATAGCTGTTGAATGGACAAAACCAATGAAGGACCCAGTGTAAGACATGCTATTTGTTGAACACAAAGTAGATCATACTAATTATTACCGATGTGTGAGAAATACTTCTACCTTGAATAGGGCTACCTCCTGAGACAAATGGCATCATGACAAGACTTGAGAAGAATGCGGATCCAAGGTTTCTGAAAAAAAAAAAAAAAAAAAAAAGATATGCTATTTGCCACAGGTCAACAAGTTAAAACTGGATTGGTTTGGTCATTTGTCAAAGTCAGGAGCTGTTTTAACTCAAAGCAAATTTTCGAGTCAGAAAAAGGTAGTGGATATCTTCCACAAACTATGTAACGTACAATGAACAGCAGGAGGAAGAGAAATAAGATAGGTTTGAAATAAAATAGTACAAAAGATAAAAGAAATATATTCTTTGGGAGTCAGAGGAAGGATATTTCTTTGATCTATTTAGTGCCTCTCTATTATGGTTGGCACTAGATAAGCTACTACATTCTTTTCTTAAATTAATGTCTAAATTTTTATATATATACCTGCATATATGTGTATTATACAAGTGCTTGCCTGGAAATGTGTCTACATATATTGCTGCTAACTAAATAATCACAGTGGAAATAATAAATTCATTAATAATGGAAACTTCATGTACACACAGTTAAAAATATTTAATGAATATTCACATTATACCTGGTACAGTGCTAATTGAGATATATGCACATAATGACTAAAGATAAACATTAAAGGAATCTCCTTCAAGGGAAGGAACAAGTTGTATCATGAACTGCACTTATATTTAAGTTTTTCCTCCTAGGGATTTTATTTTTCTACAACCATTGCCTTTGACCATGCTGTATTGGATATCTTGCCCATTTCTTAATGATACCTTGGGTGGATTCCAAAGCTTTCTTTTTACTCCTGGTTCCTAAAAGTCAGTTTAATCTAGTTAATGCTATGCATGCTGAAGTGTTTAGGGGAAAATTATACTGATGTCTGCATCTTACTTTGAAATGCATCCAAAAAGTAAAACGAACTGATAGATCATAGAGGGATGAATAGAAGGATAGATATGAGATAAAGAAAACAATACAACATGTTGAGTGTAGAATCTAGGTGGTGAGTGTATGGGTGTTCACTGCATAATTATTTCATTTTCTCTGTTCATTTAAAAATGTTTGTAATAAAAAGTTGGAAGAAATAAAAGATCCCCTATCCCCTCAAGAAAAACATTCATTTCAATTTAAAGCATCAACTTCAAACTCAATTTAAATCATATTTCTTTCCTCCTTCTAGGGAGGTTGACCTGGAGATCTGTATGTGACTGCATGGGCTACTAAGATGTGGGGAGCAACTGAGCCCATAGCTTTCCTGCCTGGCACATTTTAAAATAGGCCCAGTGTGTTCTCTTCCTCTTGCAGTCAAATTATGGTTAAGTATCCAAATGTGGAGTTCAAAGTGAACAGAGATGGGCTCCACAGTCCAGTGTTGGCTCAAAGTGAAATGGGGAAGCAAGGGGAGCTGTAGACCTGCCTATGCTGAGCCTTCTGAAAGACTGGGTCCCTTAGTTAAAATGGAGAGACTTAGTGGTGAAGGGATTAAATACACCCACATCCACACCCATACTAGAAACATCGCACCCAAAAACCAAACCTCAAATAAAAATGCGACTCAGTCAAAAAGTAACTTTAAATATCCAGTAACTTTAAATATCCATAATCTTTTGACTAGTTTCTCTTCTGATGAACATGATTTTCTTCTTTTCCAATTCTGTGTGGAAAATAAAATTCTGGAATTCGAAATGTAGACTCATTGACAAACATTTTTCAGGTTATTTGCCAAGGCCAGTCCCTTCAATGTGAGAAAGTAGGGAAGTGTGCTGGAGGGGAAGTCTGCCCATCTCCAGCTTCTCTTCCTGCATACCTACCTCCTAGTCCCATGCCTATCAGTTGGAGCCTGCACTGTCCTCTCTCCTCAGGCCTGCCTTCTCAAACCCTGGCCCTCACATGCTCAGTTTCTTCATCCTTGCATTTGTTCTTTGGTGCTATCCCTTAGGGAACAAGCCAGCCAGTTAATGTCACCATGGTATGGTACCAGTGACTGGCTCTGCTACATTGTCGCTTAACAGGGCCTTTCAGTGCAGAGTGATACTGAGAGTGGTTATCACACTTATCCACCACAATCCTTAACAGGCTGTAAAGCAGTCAATACAATTTAGTGGGTATGTTGCTGTGATGGTTAATTTATGTGTCAACTTGGGTAGGCTATGGTGTCCCCTTATTTGGTCAAACACTAGTGTAGACATGCTGTGAAGGTATTTTTGTAGATGTAATTAACATTTATAATCAGTTGACCTTAAGTAAAGGAGATTATCCTTGATAATTAGTGGGTGGGCCTTATCAATTATTTGAAGGCCTTCAGAGCAAAACTGAAGCCTCACAGAAGAAAAGAAGGAACTCTACCTCAAGACAATAACATAGAAAGCCTGACTGAGTTTCCAGGCGGCTAGCCTGTCCTACAGATTTTAGAGTCAAGACTGCAATATCAACTACTGTCTGAGTTTGTCTCCTGCTAACCTGCCCTATAAATTTTAGACTTGCCAACCCCCACAATTGTGGGAACTAATTCCTTAGAATAAATCTGTTTCTGTCTCTGTCTCTCTCTCTCTTAGTCTCTGTCACATTTTTGGCTGGAGGCATCTATACCCCTACCTACATCTGGGGAGCCCACCTCTGAGAGGCTTCTGAGAGAAGCAGATATTCACTCTGGTACAGGAACACGGACACAGAAAACAATGGGTTTTTGAACTCCATGATGGCAGACACCACACAGGCCCAACACTCAGGTGTTCCCACCTGATAATTCATCTCTGAAGTCAATCAAATGCCATCCATGACAGTTTAGACCAGGGTTTCACAAACTATCTGTGCTGAAGGGTTAGGTTTAAAAAAATTTCCAATCTGCTGGGGACTGATACTTTTATAATAGACAATAAAAAATGAGTCATTAGAAAAATGAATAAGTACAAAAAGACACAAAAACTGCAAACCCCAATTTTATATTATTAGGTTCTCAAGAGAGAAAATTACTCTGTCAAAGTACTATGAAATTTTTAAATGTTTATTTTCAATTTCTGTACTGGTTACAGATTGGTAACATTTTGGAGACTACTTGTGAGTGGCAGTGGTTGAGACTTCATTCTTGGAGTGAGGCAGGGGGCAATAGCATGATGCTCAGCAGTAGGGCAGTAGTGGAGGCATCTTAACCAGATCCTTCCTACACACTTGGCTACTTTCAAAAAAATTTCAGAATATTATGGGAGTATAAACTTTTTGGTTATATAAATTGCTTTTGTACCATTTGAGTCAAACTGACTGCTCATCTCCTCCACCCCTTTTAATTTCATCTACTCTTCAAGCTGGGCCTTCCAGCCTTTTTTGTGGATTCTGTGAACTACTCAATATCCTTCCAACAAATATGTCTCTACTAGTATGGATATTTTAACAATATTAATTCTTCCATGAACATTAGCTATCTTTTCATTTTTTTAGTATCTATATCAATGTTTTATAGTTTTCATTGTACAGATCTTTCACTTCATTGATAAATTTATTCCTAGGTATTTTATTTTTTTGTAGCTATTGTAAATGAAATTTCTTTTTTAACTACTTCATATAAGAAATACTACTGATTTTTTATGTTGATTTTGTATCCTGAAACTTTACTGAACTTTTTATTAGTTCTAATAGGTTTTTTTAGGAGTCTTTGGGGTTTTCTGTATATAAAAACATGTCATTTGCAAACACGGACAACCTGACTTCTTTTTTTCCTATTAAGATGCCCTTTATTTCTTTCTCTGGCCTTATTGCTCTGGCTAGAACTTCCAGTATATGTTGAATAAAAGGGTGAAAGTGGCCATCCTTGTCTTGCTCCAGATCTTAGAGAGAAAGCTTTCAGTTTTTCCCCATTTAGGATGATGTTAGCTATGGGTTTGTTATATCTATTTATTATGTTGAGGTATATTCCTTCTATACCTATACCTAATTTGTTGAGAGTTTTTATCATCAAAGAATGTTGAATTTTATCAAATGCTTTTCCTGCTTCTATTGAGATGACCATATGGTTTTCATCCTTCATTCTGTTGATGTGATGTATCATGTTTATTGATTTGTATATGGTGATTCATCCTTGCATCCCCATAATGAATCTCTCTCAATCATGGAGAATGACCTTTTTAATATTCTACTGAATGCTATTTGATAATATTTTGTTAAGGATTTTTGAATTTATTTTTATCAGAGATATTGGCCTGTAGTTTTCTTTTTAGTTGTTGTGTCCTTGTCTGGTTTTGGTATTAGAATAATGCTGGCCTCATAAAATGAGTTTGGAAGAATTCCCTCCCCTTCAATTTTTTTGGAATAATTTGAGAAGAATTCTCAAATTCAATGCAATTCCTGCCAAAATACCAATGGCATTCTTCACAGAAATAGAAAAATTATCCCTAAAATTTGTATGGAAGCAAAAAACACCCAAAATAGCCAAAGCAATCTTGAACAACAACAACAAAAAACAAGGTTGGTGGCATTACACTATCTGACTTCAAAACATACTACAAAGCTATAGTAACCAAAAATAGTATGGTACTGGCATAAAACCAGACACATAGACCAGTGGAATAGAATAGAGTCTAGAAATAAATCCATGCATCTGTAGTCAGCTGCTTTTGACAAAAGTGCTAAGGATACACAATAGGGAAAGGACAGCCTCTATAATAAATGGTGCTGGAAAACTGGATATCCATATGCAGAGGAATGAAATCAGACTCATATCTTTCACCATATACAAAAATTAGCTCAAAGTGGCTTAAAGACTTAAACATAAGATCTGAAACTACAAAACTACTAGAAGAAAACATGGGGAAAAGCTCTATGACATTGGTCAAGGCAAGGACTTTTTGGACAAAATATCAAAAGCATAGGCAACAAGAGCAAATATAGACAAATGTGATCATTTCAAAATAAAAAGTTTCTGCACAGCAAAGAAAGCAATCAACTGAGGAGCAATAAACTATACATCTGATAAGGGGCTAATAATAGATAAGGAACTCAACTCCACAATGAAAATGGGCAAAAGACCTCAGTAAGTATTTCTCAAAAGAAGACATACAAGTGACCAAATGATGTATGAAAATATGCTCAACATCACTAATCATCAGGAATATGCAAACACAATGAGATATCACCTCACTCCAGTTAGAATGGTTAATATCAAAATATCAGACAGTAACAAGCAATGGTAAGGATGTGGAGAAAAAGAAACTCTTACACACTGCTGATGGGAATGTAAATTAGTTCAACCATTATGGAAACTGGCATGAAGGGTCCACAAAAAATTAAAAATAGAACTACCATATGATCTAGTCATCCCATTACTGAGTATATATCCAAAGGAAATAAAATCAGAATGTTGAAAATAATATTTGTACTCCTGTGTTTATTGCAGCACTATTCACAATAACAAAGATATGGAATCAACCTAAATGTCCATCCACAGATGAATGGATAAAGAAAATGTGGTATAAATGCACAAGGGAATATTATTCAGCCATATAAAGAATAAAGTCCTGTCATTTGTGACAAAATGGATGAACTTATAGGACATTATGCTAAGTGAAATACACCGGGCACAGAAAGACAATTACCACATGATCTCATTCATGTGGAACCTAAAAAGCTGATCTCATAGAAGTAGAGAGTGGAAGAGTGGTTACCAGAGAATGGGGAGGGTACTGGACAGTGGAGCATGGGGAGAGGTTGATCAATAGGTACAAAATTATAGCTAAATAGAAGGAATAAGTTCTGTTGTTCTATTGCATAATAGGATGACTAGAGTTAACAAAAATGTGTATTTCAAAATAGCTAGAAGAGCAGTTTTTGAATGTGCTTAGCACAAAGAAATGATAAATGGTCCATGTGATGGATATGCTAATAACCCTGATTTGGTCATTACACAATGTATACATGTATGAAAACATCAGGTTGTACCCCATAAATATGTACAATTAAAAAACATATCTTTTCTGCTATTCGCTCTAATGATTATTTCCTGGCTGTGCAGAAGATTTTTTTTTTCATCCACAAATTTAATCATGTTTTCTGTGTTATCATCTAAGTTAAGCATAGGTTGAACAGCGCAGATCAATGACCTTACTTTAGTAAACGAGTTTGTTTATTTTATTTTTTTTATTTCAGGGTATTATGAGGGTACAAACATTTTGGTTA
>VBSM01001483.1:4819251-4835248 GCA_008086735.1 Cheirogaleus medius | reverse complement strand
AGGATAGCATAAACGGTGTTAGCTCACTGTCGTTTCTTAGAATTGAGTAATCTTTGCTTTTGTGTGTGTGTGTGTGTGTGTCGCTTGAAACAACGCACATTTATTATCCTGTGGTTCTTTTTCTTTTTTTTAAACTCTTTTGATAAATTTATTTAAACACATCAATTAGGATGCCCTATTTTCCAGAAAACAAAAAACAAATGCCAAACTGACTTAAATGCTGTGAAATGTATTGTTTTCTATAATAAATAGATGAGAAGTAGAATGGCTCCAATATCTTAGGGCTCATATTCACTTTCTTATTTTTTTTAGGAGAATTTTTTTTAATCTTTTTTTTTATCTTTGCCTTTTTAATTGTATTGAATAAGAGAGAACTATAGTGAATGCAACTGGTACCTTGCCAAGATCTCCTCTGGCCTACTTGCACACTTATCCCCTTAGCTATTGGCAAATCACAGGTGCAACCTCCTCTTGAGATTTGTCCCCAAAGACCTCAGCCAATGAATGACCAACAAGGGGGTACAAAAGGCAGCCCCTTTGTGTCAAGATGGGGCTAACTCTGTGGTGCTTCCCCACATGACCAGGCTGAAGCTAGTTGGCAGCTGAGACCACATTCTTGTTCAAATTCCCCCACTTCCCACTCTGTTCTGTTTTCCTCAGGTCCCTTGTCCTCTAAGCACTTCCCCAAGAAATCACTAGCACAAAAATTCCTATTTCTGGCTCTGTTTCCCAAGACAGGAACTTTAAGATAGTTAAATAAATTACATATGTAAATAAATTTACATATAGACTGAGACCAATAAACATATTCTTCAAATTGCATGTGTATTCCTTTAGAAGTCTGTGAGTTACTACTGGTTGTTAGTTGTTCCCTCTACCATCACACAGAGTGGAGGGGTCTGATACCTATGATTTGAAGGGTTATATAGGTGGCTGATTTTCTCTAGATGAAGAGGTTGTGGACATTCTTCTTTTCCACTTTGGCTTGTCCACCTCTATCAGTTTCTGCTGTTTCTCCTCTCCATGGTTATTGTCACTGAACATTGTTTCTTACAGCATCTCCTATGTTCCTCATTCTACCAATTTCTCCTTTGCCTGTTGCTTGGCCTCCATAGCCAGTAATCATTGGTGGTGAGTGGAGGGAAGTGGTCAGAATTACCATGGGAGATAGTCCAATTCCAGCCTACCAAGGCTCTCCATCAGACAGAATGGGAACTATTAACCATTTGTCCAAATGGTTTCAAAGGAGCAGTGTTTCCTCTATGCCAGACCCTTGGAAAACACTCTGGATATTTCTTATGGAATGAGAAGATGGAGAGGAGCCTATAGCCACCCTGACATAGCTAAAAAATCCTAGCCTTGTTATCAGACCTTTATCAGAAGTGTAGAGAGCAAATATTTTCTCCCATTCTGTAGGTTGTCTATTTTCTCTAATGATAGTTTCCTTGGCTGTCCAGAAGCTTTTTAATTTGATCAGATCCCATTTGTTTATTTTTGTTGCTGTGGTGATTGCTTTGGGGGTCTTCTTCAAGAATTCTTTGCCTAGGCCAATGTCTGAAAGGGTCTTCCCAACATCTTCTAGGATTCTTAAGGTTTCATGCCTTAGGTTTAAGTCTGTTATCCATTTTGTGTGGATTTTTGTGAGAGGTGAGAGGTAGGGATCCTGATTCATTCTTCTGCATGTAGCTATCCAGTTTTCCCAACAACACTTATTGAAAAGAGATTCTTTGTCCCAATGTATATTTTTGTCTGCTTTATCAAAGATTAGATTACCATATGCAGATGGTTTCATCTCTGGAATCTCAGTCCTGTTCCAAAGATCGATGCCTCTGTTCTTGTGCCATTACCAGGCTGATTTAATTATTATTGCTTTATAGTACAGCTTGAAGTCTGGAAGACTGATACCTCCCAGTTTGTTCTTTTTACTTAAGATTGCTTTGGCTATACAAGGTCTTTTCTGGTTCCATACAAAGTGAAGAATTATTTTTTCTAGATCTGTAAAGAATGATGAGGATACTTTGATGGGGATTGCATTTATTCTGTAGGTCACTTTGGGTGATATTGACATTTTGATGATATTGATTCTATCAATCCATGAACAAGGTAGATTTCAACCCACGTGCCCCTCAATTCATGAGTGGATTATTAAAATTTGGTATATGTTTACAATGGAATATTACTCAATTTTAAGAAATGACAGTGAGCTAGCACCATTTATATTATCCTGGATTGAGCTTAAGCCCATTATCCAAAGTGAGGTGACACAAGATCTGAATAATGGGCTCCACATGTACTTGCCATCAAATTGGTACTGACTGATAAACACTATGGTGCTCAAATGGTGGTGGTGTTCACCATGGATTCGGGGGTTGGGGGGATAGACTCACATCTGAGGGATGTGGTGAGAATCGTGGAGGGGAAGGGCATACCTCTAACCCTTGCTAGGGAGAGGCAAAGATATAAAATGCAACCAAAATGTTTGTACTCTCATATTTTCTTGAAATAATAAAAAAACTAGCTTTTTGCTCTTAAGAGTCTCCAAGTCTCCAATTCTTAGAATTCTTTGCTCTATCTGACTTCAGCTGACCTAGGCTACATCAAGATAATACAAATTGTCAAGAGGGCCATTATTTGGCCATAAATGCAGGGTAGCTCCCTATACTTGGGGGAAGGGCACCACTCTGCTTCCATAGTGTGTCTCATACTTTGATTATTGGACTCCAAGATGTGGATGGGGCAGACCTAATAGCTGCTCACTCAGCATGGTACCTTGGTGCTGGGCCTATGACAACACTTCCCCAAAGCACATTCCAACAGGTCCCCTTACCTGTCCATCATGGGACAGGCCTCTTCCATTGCTTGGTAGATAGCTCTTCTGGCTTGTTCTCAGCTGCTGGCCTCCCTTGCTATTAAAGATTTTGCACAAGGAAGTCCTCACCATTTTAAAGAAATCCTCCTCTACCCACTCTGTCCTCACTTCAAAATTGGCCCAGAGAGGTATGTCTGATGAATTTGTCACTGCTCTGTGACACTGACTTAGGTTCTAGATGGCCTCCTTCCATAGCTGGAGTGGAAACAGGAGGTAAAATTTTCCTGGTTCAGGCCTCTAGGATCAAGAACTCTCAGTTTGTTCCTATCCCATCTCTAGAGAGAGTCATTCAAGTCTCAGCATGGCCCTGCACAGAATGCAGTGAAAGACAAGCTTCTTTTGCCTCTCCTTAGTTTAAGTGTCAAAGACCTGAGGAGCCATTGCTAAAAAGGATTCCCTGGTCAGATGCCCAGAGAGTTTAGCATCTGGGTGATTGGCAAGGCTGGCAGGGGAACACACAAGACTGTGCTCTTGTGGCAGGGCATGGTAATGTGTGCCTCAGGGAAGGCCTGGCTATGAGGGTCCTGGTGTTTAAATAGTATTTACATAAACAGAAACAATGTGTTCTTCTCCATTGTCACATCAAGGGATTCATTTAAGAAACCTTCTATGGAGGAAAGAGTTAAGGACAGAAATTTTGAAATCCCTTTCTTATTTTCACTGAGCAAAGTCCCAGCTGTGAAATAGTTTTTGTCATCTGCAAGTGAGCTTGGGAAAAGTATAGGATGCTTTACTAACATCCCAAAGGCCTTGGATGGTGTTCGTGGAGGAGGGTGGATGAGCGGCTGTGTGGAGATGGTTCCTTGTAGAAAATGAAGAGTAGTCATGAGAGAGACATACAGAAAAGGCCCCATAAAAAGAATGCATAGAAGGGATTCTAAATGAGTAGCAACTGTAGCTGGTGCAGATAGGTACAGAGGAAATTCACCTTCCAGAAAGTGCTCACACTATAGTGGTGTGTACAGATTCTAGGGGGGATCACCACAGCCTTTCCCAATGTCTCCTTCTCCTCCTTCTTTGATTTTTAAGTACCTCTTTATCCTGAAGACTTTGTTTGGAAAGTTGGCAAATCAACAGAAAAGTTGCAAAAGTAGAATAATGAACAACTGGATGAACGCCTTCAATTAGATTTACCAATTGTTAATATTTTGTGACATTTACTGAGAGTTACATGGAAATATCATGTCACTTTTCCCACAAATATTTCAGATGGTATTGCCTAAGAACAAGGACATTTTCCCACATAATCACTAAACAATTATCACACTCACAAAATTTAACATTGATATAATTCTATTATATATTGATATATATCTCACATTATTGGTCGAATTGTGTCTCCTCCCCACAAAAAAAAAAAGAAAAAGAAAAACAAGATATATTGGAGTCCTAACCCATATACTTTAGAATGTGACCTTATTTGGAAATAGGGCCATTGCCAATGTAATTAGTTGGGATGAGGTCATACTGGGCCCGTAAACCAATATAACTGGTTTCCTTATAAGAAGACAGATATGTGAAGACAGAGACACACAGGGAGAATAGCATGTGCCCATGGAGGCAGAGATTGGAGTGATGCAGCTGCAAGCCAAGGGATGCCAAGGATTGCTGGTGAACCAATGGAAGCTAGGAAGAGGCAAGGAAGGATTCAAGAAAGGGAGCATGGCTCTGCCAACATCTTGATTTTGGACTTCTACCCTCCAGAACTGTGAGAAAACTGTGACAAAAGACATTTTTGTCATTTTAAGCCACAAGTTTGTGGTACAGTACTTTGTTAAAACAGCCCTAAGAAACTAATGCAGTCCATGTTTGCAATGGTTTGGATATTTGTCCCCTCCAAACTTCATGTTGAAATTTGATCCTGAGTGTTGGAGGTGGGGCCTAAAGGGAGGTGTTTGGTTCATGGGGGTGGATTCCTCATGAATAGATTAATGCCCTCCCTTAGGGTAAGCTAGTTCTCTATTAGTGCACAAGAGAGCTGATTGTTAAAAAGAGCCTGGCATCTCGCCCCCTCTTGCTTTTTCTCTCTCCATGGGATCTCTGCACATGCTTGGTTTCCCTTCACTTTCCACCATGAGTGGAAGCAGCCTGCAGCCCTCACAAGAGGCAGATGCCCCATCTTGAACTTTCCAGCCATCAGAATCATGAGCCAAATAAAGCTTTTTTCTTTATAAATTACCTAGCTCCTGGTATTTCTTTATAGCAACACAAAATGAACTAAGACAAGGTTCAAATTTCTATTTTAGATAATCTTTATTTAATATCTTTTGTAGCTGTTTTTTTTTTAAATCCAGTGTCCAATTGAGGATCCAACATTATATTTAGTTGTTTTTTCTGTTTATTTTCCTTTTATATAGAAGAGTTCTCTATTGTTTTTATTTTTCCTGATATTTATTATTTTTTTTATAGTACAGGCCCGGAATGCTCTGTAATCTAGGTTTGTGTAATTATTTCTGCTTAATTTGATCCAGATAAAACATTTTGGGCAAGATTTCCATATAAATGATGTCATGTCCTTCTTAGGGCTTCTTCCCCTTAGGAAGCAAATGATGTCAGTTTGCCGCATCATACGTAGGGCTAAGTTTGATCGTGGGTTGAGGTGGCACCTGCCATATCTTTACACTGTAAAAGTACCTCCTCTTTGTAATTAATAAGTAGTCTGTGAGTTGATACTTTGAGTCTACATGTCTTTCCTGAAAGCCTGCCTCAGACATAAAGTACTCTTAGGAACCAGTGGATATCCTCTCTACCCACAAAATCTTGATTATTAAGATTTGTTGCTTTGCTGTCATATCATGCTCCCACATATAACACTAAAACAGAGGTCCTTCCCTCAGAGAAAATTGATGTATAATTGCCACTTCAGAAAAAGAATATGGGTACATGGGACACACAAGATAAGAGGTGACAAAAAGGAGACTGTGGAAACCCTTGAGGGACAGGAGGAAGAGTGGGAAGTTTATATCAAATACATCCATAAGTGAAGTTTTCTCTCATAAAGAAAAGAAAATACAGACATAGACATGCCATGCTTGGGGGTCATGGCCCTCAAAATTGCCTTCCATGGCCAAGGGAGTAGAACACAGCTCCAGTGGACTTTGGCACTAGACAGAAGTGGTCTGAAGCAAGCAGACGACCATACATCAGACAAGGGTCGGAAGGAGGGGTACCGGAGACTACGGGAGACTCCACGGGAGGAGGTTGCAGAGGAGAACTGGAAGAAGAGACCTCCTGAGTGAGCAGTTTGCAGATCAGTGGCAGGGGTAGGTGGACGGGTTAACTTCCCCTCCCTTGCATCTCGGACTGCTGGTGGGCTCCACAGTGGTTGGAGAGACCTGCAGACACCAGCCCAGAGATGGCCACCGCCAGTGAGTGGAAAGCCTGTAGCGGACGTGGCACCAGGCTCTCAACTCCCTCGGGACACCTCTGTGTGCACAACCCGACCGCGCGGCAGGCGCCATATTGCTGCACTCTCCCCTCCCCCGTCCCTGCCGCGGCTGCCGAGACAGACAATATAGCCACCAGCCGGAGGCACCTCCAGGGAATGGGACCTTCCCTTTTGGGGCCTTACAACTGAATGAGGAGTACTGAGACGGGGAGCTCCCTGCCCGCCAGCCCTCCCAGGTGCTGCTGGCCTGGTGACTCTAGGAGAAGGGGGAAGACCCTGAGGCTGAGAGACATCTACCCAGCTTGGGCTCCCCGTGGGGGAATTAGGACTGGCACTCCTCTCCCAGGTGGGGTCAGGGATTGAACTCCGGGGCCAAGAGGTCAGACCCGCAGACCAGATCCCATGCACTCAGGTCTCGCATTGCCCGGGGAACAGAAGGGATATTCGGAAGGAGCCTAATAAGGCGTGTGTGCCTTCAGGGGCAGATCAGCATGCTTGAGGGCAACCCTGCTCCCAAAAGGGGGGCCGTGTGCCCAGCCCAGGGGGCAACTCAGGACAGGGAACTCCCGGCCTGCATCACAGCCAGGGGAGACCCGGTGGTGTGACGTCTGGCCTGCTGTCAGAGGCCCAGGAGAAGCCGCGGAGTTGGGGAGGGTGGAAAGGAGCGAGGCCAGCTCCAGACTGCAGGTCTCAGACAACCCCACCCCCACACGCAGACTTTCTGACTGAGTGGGGCCATCCCAGCCCCTCTCTAAGACCTTTTCCCAGAAGCAGAGATCAGGACTTTGGCCTCTGCTACCAGCATTTATGGTGCTTGAGGGCAGGCTTACCCAACCCAGGTCCACCCAGACTCACTCCCAGACCAGCCCTCACTGAAGTGGAGAATAAGGACACACCTGGAAATCCCAGGGCCCCACCCACCACCTGAGGCACTAGACTGCCTCTCCAGAGGAACAAGAGTTGGCTACAGGACCCCAAAACAGCAGTGTAGCCTGCTCCTCCGAGCAAGTGCCACCTACTGACAGGGAGGAAATTCTGCACACCCTTTTACGGCATCTACTGACTCATCATAGAGGGTGTGGTCGAATCTCACCCACAAACGCCACCTACTGGCTTAGAGACTAAACAGGGCGTGTTATTATCCGAACGAAAACCTAAAAGTAAGAAGCAACAATTGATCCAGATGGGAAGAAATCAGTGAAGGAACTCTGGAAATATGAAGACCCAAATGGAAAGCACACCACCAAAGAGGAACCCCAGGCCCTTAGAAACAGACAGCAACCAAAATCAGACCACTAAAATGACAGAAGAAGAATTTCCAGCATGGATCGTAAGAAAATTCAGCGACTTGCGAGATCAATTGGATAACCAACACAAAGAAAATGTAAAAAGATTCCAGGACATGGAACAAAAATTCACTAAAGAAATTGAAATAATGAAGAAAAATCTAACCGAACTCCTGGAAATGAAGAATCAATTCAGGGAACTACAAAATACAGTGGAAAGCCTCAAGAACAGGATAGATCAAACAGAAGAAAGAATCTCAGAGATTGAAGATAACACCTTCCAATTAAATAAATCAGTCACAGAGATAGAGCAGAGAAACAAGAGAAAAGAGCAAAGCATACAAGAGATGTGGGATTATGTGAAGAAACCTAATGTGAGGGTTATAGGGTTACCCCAAGGGGAAGAAGAAAACACTCAATGGTTGGATAAGCTATTTGAAGATATAATAGAGGAAAATTTCCCAGGCCATGGTAAAAATATCGATATACCAGTTCAAGAGGCTCAAAGGACCCCTGGGAGATTCAATGTAAACAGGAAGACGTCACGACATGCAGTCATCAGACTGACCAAAATATCAACTAAAGAGGCTCTTCTATGAGCTGTAAGATGAAAGAAGCAAGTAACATACAAAGGAAAGCCAATCTGAATAATGCCAGACTTCTCTACTGAAGCTTTATAAACAAGGAGAGACTGGGGCCCCATTCTCACTCTTCTGAACAGAATACTGCTTAACCTAGAATCTTTTTCCCTGCAAAACTAAGTTTTGTATACGAAGGAGAAATCAAGACATTCTCAGATAAGCAAAGACTGAGGGAAATCACCAAAAGAAGACCAGCCCTGCAAGAAGTACTCCAAAGAGTGTTACCCACGGATCAGCACAATAAACACTCACGAATGTAAATCTACTCAAAAGCTAAAGATAAAAGCCCAGATACCACAATGGCTCAACACAGAAAACAAAGCAACAAAGTTCAACCCAACATAATGAAGAAAAATCAGCCCCACCTATCAGTTATCTCAATAAATGAGAATGGCTTTAACTCCCAACTCAAGGGACATAGGCTGGCAGAATGGATAAAAAAATACAAGCCAAGTATCTGCTGCCTTCAGGAAACACATCTAACCTGCAAGGATGCAGTTACACCAAAGGTAAAGGGGTGGAGAACAATATTTCAAGCAAATGGAAGCCAAAAGAAAGCTGGCGTGGCAGTGCTGACCACAGATAACTTAGTGTTTAAATCAACAAAAGTAATAAAAGACAAAGAAGGTCACTATATAATGGTGAAGGGTACAGTTCAACAATAAGACAAAACAATTCTAAATATATATGCACCCAACCTAGGTGCACCAAGATTCATAAAGCAAACTGTACTTGATCTAAACAAATGGATAAACAACTAGACCATAATAGTCGAAGACTTTAACACCCCACTGACAGCACAGGACAGATCCTCCAAACAGAAAATCAACAAGGAAATAATGTACTTAAACAGGACTCTAGAACAAATGGGCCTGACTGACATTTACAGGACATTCTACCCTAAACCACTGAATATACGTTCTTCTGATCAGCTCATGGGTCATTCTCTAAGACTGACCATATCCTAGGACACAAAGCGTGTCTCAAACAATTTCAAAAAATAGAAATTATACCATGTATCTTTTCAGATCACAATGGAATAAATTTAGGAATCAACTCTAACAGGAACTCTCATTTCTACACAAAGTCATCGACACTAAACAATCTTCTGCTGAATGATCACTTCATGAATGAGGAAATCAAGATGGAAATCAAAAGATTCTTTGAACTAAATGACAAAGGAGACACAAGTTATCAAAACCTGTGGTACACAGCTAAAGCAGTCCTGAGAAGAAAGTTTTTTTCCATAAATGCCTATATCCGAAAGTCAAAGAGATCACAAATAATCAACCTAATGAATCGACTCAAAGAGCTGGAAAAAGAAGAACAGACTGACCCCAAACCCAGCAGAAGTGAAATCATTAAGATCAAATCAGAGCTAAATGAAATTGACAACAGGGAACCAGGGAACCCAGATATAAAACCATCCTCATATAGCCATCTAACCTTCAACAAAGCTGACAAAAACATACACTGGGGAAAAGAATCCTTATTCAATAATGGTGCTGGGAAAACTGGATAGCCACATGTAGAAGGCTGAAACAGGACCCACACCTTTCACCTCTCACAAAAATCAACTCACACTGGGTAATGGACTTGTACCTTAGGTGTGAAACTATTAGAATTCTAGAGGAAAACATTGGAAATACACTTCTAGACATTGGCCTAGGCAAAGAATTTATGAAGAAGACCCCAAAGGCAATCACAGCAGCAACAAAAATAAATAAATGGTACCTTATCAAATTAAAAAGCTTCTGCACAGCCAAACAAACTGTCAAGAGAGCAAACAGACAACCCACAGAATGGGAGAAAATTTTCGCAACCTACACATCCGATAAAGAGCTGATAACTAGAATCTATTTAGAACTCAGGAAAATCAGGAAGCAAAAATCAAATAACCCCATCAAAATGTGGGCAAAGGACATGAACAGAAATTTTTCAAAAGAAGAGAGAATAATGGCCAACAAACATATGAAAATGCTCATCATCTCTAATCATCAGGGAAATGCAAATCAAAACTGGCCTTTATCAAAAAGTCCCCAAACAATAAATGTTGGCATGGATATGGAGAGATAGGAACACTCCTACACTGCTGGTGGGACTGCAAACTAGTTCAGCCTCTGTGGAAAGCAATGTGGAGATACCTTAAAGCGATACAAGTAGATCTGCCATTTGATCCAGCAATCCCACTACTGGGCATCTACCCAAAAGAACAAAAGTCACTCTATGAAAAAGACACCTGCACTCGAATGTTTATAGCAGCATAGTTCACAATTGCAAAGCTGTGGAAACAACCCAAGTGTCCATCAATACATGAGTGGATTAATAAAATGTGGTATATGTATACCATGGAGTAGTATTTGGGTTTAAGAAACAATGGTGATATAGCCCTTCTTGTATATTCCTGGATACAGCTGGAACCCATTCTACTAAGCAAAGTATCTCAAGAATGGAAAAACAAGCACCACATGTACTCACCAGCAAATTGGTATTAATGGATCAACCCCTAGGTGGACATATAGGAATAACATTTATTGGGTGTCGGGCCGGTGGGAGGGGGGAGGAGGGATGGGTATATACAAACATAATGAGTGAGATGTGCAACGTTTTGGGGATGGTCATGCTTGAGGCTCTGCCTCGAGGGGGGGTGGGGGCAAGGGCAATATTCGTAACCATAATATTTGTTCCCCCATAATAGGTTGAAATTTTAAAAAATGTTCCTATGGAACCACAAAAGACCCTGAGTAGCCAAAACAATCTTGAGCAAAAGGAACAAAACTAGCTGACTTCAAAATAAGTTATAAAGCAATTGTAATCAAAACAGTATGGTACTGGTATAAAAACAGACTCATTGACCAATGGAACAGAATAGAGAACATAGAAATAAACCCACACATTTATTGTCAATTGATTTTTTTTTGACAAAAGTGCCAATAGCACAAAATGGGGAAAGTCTATTCAATAAATGGTGCTGAGAAAACTGGTTATCCACATGCAGAAGAATTAAATTGGACCCTTATCAAATACCATATATAAAAATCAACTCAAATGGATTAAAGATGTAAACATAACACCTAAAAATAAAAAAAATGGTGAACTAATGGTGTCCTCCCAGCCCACCACTCCTAGGGAATGAAATGAAGAACATAGACGGCTGCCTATGTGTGGATCACTCCAAAAACAGCATTGTGAATTTGCAGAGAAACAGGATGGGGCACTCAGTGCAGGAAAAAAGGTGAAGACTGAAAAAGGATCAACTACTCTCACTTCTCACAAAAATCAACCCCTGATGGATAATAGGTTTAAACCTAATGCATGAAACCATTAGAATTTTAGAAGAAAATGTTGGAAAATGTTGGAAAAACTCTTATAGGCAAAGAATTTATGAATAAGACCCAAAACGCAATCACATCAACAACAAAAATAAATAAATGGGACCTGATCAAATTAAAAACCTTCTGCACAGACAAAGAAACCATCACTAGAACAAATAGACAACTTACAGAATGGGAGAAAATGTTTGCATGCTATACACCCAATGGGGACTAATGTCTATAATCTATGTAAAACTCAGGAAAATCAGCAAGAAAAAAATCAAACAACCCCATTAAAAAGTGGTCAAAGGACATGAACAGAAGCTTTTCAAAAGAAGACAGAATAATGGCAAACATTCATATGAAAAAATGCTCAACCTCTCTAATCATCAGGGAAATGCAAATCAAAATTGCAATGAGATATCACTTATCTCCAGTAAGAATGGCCTTTATCAAAAAGTTTCAAAACTTTAGATGTTGGCGTGGATGTGGAGAGATAGGAACACTCCTACACTGCTGGTGGGACTGCAAACTGGTTCAACTTCTGTGGAAAGTAATATGGAGATACCTCAAAGAGCTACAAGCATAACTACCATTTGATCCAGCAATCCCATTACTGAGCATCTACCCAAAGGCAAAAAAGACATTCTATAAAAAAGCCATCTGCACTCGAATGTTTATAGCAGCACAGTTCACAATTGCAAAGATATGGAAATAACCCAAGTGCTCATCAATACATGAATGGATTAATAAAATGTGGTATATGTATACCATGGAGTTCTATTCAGCTGTTAGAAACAATGGTGATATAGCACCTCTTGTATTATTCTGGTTAGAGTTGGAACCCATTCTACTAAGTGAAGTATCCCAAGAATGGAAAAACAAGCTCCACATGTACTCAGCATCAAATTGGTACTAATTGATCAACACTTAAGTGCACATATAGTAATAACATTAATCGAATGTCGGGCAGATGGGAGGGGGAGGAGGGGATGGGTGGGTGCGGTGTACACCGTTTGGGGGACGGACGTGCTTGAAGCTCTGACTCGGGTGGGGCATGGGCAATATACTTAACCTAAACATTTGTTTCCCCATAATATGCTGAAATATGCTGGAGGTTGGCTGTCTAGGAATGCAGGCCAGGTATAATTTTCTGCTATTTTTGGGAGCAACCAGCTCAGTTCTGTGGGTAAGCTATATTGTTTATTGGTACCTCTTGTCAGGTGCTGTCACTGGCAGGTACATAGAACTAGCACTGAGATCTGTGCACTGGTCACTGTGAACTCTGTCTTTTTGTTTTCTTTCTACCTGACCCCAGATGTCCAGTCCTGCCATTACCTCCTGTGTTGCCCACGAGATGAGACAGAAGTGGACTTCCTGGGAAGCGTCTTGAAATTCTAGGGAATCAGGATTGGTTCTGTAGCCCACACAGGTGTATCAAGCTTATTCCCAAGTTTTAGGATTTTCACAAAAGTGCTTCTGTTTATGGATATTTGCTAGTTCAACTTTCTATAATGGCTAGTGAAGCCTGAGACCTTATATTCCACCGTCTTGCTGATGTCACTCTGAGATATTTTCTTTACTGTGTTTCACTGCTCCCTGCTGAAACTGACCTTCAGTTACCCATAGTGGTAACTAGCTTAAAAACACACTCTTTATTGGTTGTATTCACATTTATTTTCATTTCCCTACACCACTACCAATATTTCCTGGTATTTCCTCCCAGCAAACAAACAAATAAAAAAAATCCCTATACTCAAATACTTGCTTCAAGTCTGCTTATTGGAGAAACCCCTAATCAAGCCAGTGATTCTCATATATTTGGTATTTAAGTTTGCCTAATGGAGGCTAGAGACAGTTTCCTGACTTACTCCTATCACGTGACACCAGTTGTTTGCAAAATGTTGTATTCCATTTTTAACTTATTCCTTTAAGAAAAAAATATATTCAGACTCTACTAGTAGAGTTTGAGAGATGTAGAGATGACAAGGAAAGAAAGAAAAAAATGTATATTGACATCAGGAAGTGAAAAATAAAAATGGTTGGTCTAAAGCCATATTTTCTATTCTTCTTTTTACTTGAATCTGCTAAATTCACCGGTACATTATTGCTCATAAGCAAAAAGGATTTTTTACTTGTTGTATGCCCTGTATGTATCATTAAGAAATGAGAAAGCTGGGTCAGGTATGGTGGTTCATGCCTGTAATCCCTTTACTTTGGGAGGCCGAGGTGGGATGATCACTTGAGCCCAGGAGTTCAAGGTCAGCTTGAGCAACATAGTGAGAACCCATCTCTACAAAAAATAAACAAATTAGCTGGGCGTGGCGGCGTGTGCCTATCATCCTAGCTATTTGGGAGGCTGAGACAGTAGAATAGCTCGAGCTCAATAGTTTGGGATTGCAGTGAGCTATAATGACACCACTGTATTATAGCCTGGGACACAGATTGAGACACTGTCTCAAAAAAGAAATGAGAAAGCTTAATGTGGCTATAATGAATGGGAGAGGGATCTTGTGTCTCAGTGTGGTAGATATCCTCTAACATGGCCCCGAAATATTCCTTTGTCTTAATATTCACAACCTTATGTAATCCCTTTCCCTTGAGTAACTTGCTTCTAGTCAACAGACTGTCTCAACTTTAGTAAATGAACTTTTGTGATTAGATTATAAGAAACTGTACCTTCCATCTTGTTATCAAACTTTGTCCTTTGCTTGCTTTGGTGAGGCAAGGTATCTTGTTTAGGAGAAACCTTTGGCGCAGAACTGAGGGAGACTTCTGGCTAATAGCCAGCAAGGAACAGAGATCCTCAGTCCAGCAATCCAAAAAGAACTAAATCCTGTCCACAATCACACAGTGAGCTTAGAAGTAGATTCCTTCCTAGCTGAATTTTCAGATCTCAGCCCTGGGTGACGCCTTGTTTGCAGCCTCATGAAACACCCTGAAGAGGACCCAGTTAAGTTGTGCTTGAATTCCTAACCCACAGAAAGAAACTATGAGATAAGTAATACTACTACTACTGCTAATAATAATAATGTGTGTAATTGTTAAGTATTTGCACTTTCTTATTCATTCTTCGTTAGGGCAAATATTTGGGACTTAGAAAGAAAATTCAGGCTCTAACAGGGTCACTGTCACCTTGCATACCAAATCAAATTGACCCTGGTAGTGATTGCTTATGCTTAAATTTCAGACTTGAGCTCCCACTGTTGTTAGAAAAGTAGGATACTTTCTTTTTGAAAGTCTACCTGACCCTGACCAAGATTCTTTGTATAAAAAATGGCTTCTCATAGATTCTTTTCTGAGTACATTTTCTACCAATGATCTTAAGTCATCCCTAAGCATATGGAAATCTCTTAGCAACAGAAGATAATTCCAAATGAGAAAGCATCATGAGCCAACTCCCTTGCAAGCATCTGAGCCAACAAAGATGGGGTTTTAAACTTTATTTTAAAAAACATTTCAAATGAATTACCTTGAGAGAATACAGCAGCATGTATAAATCTATTAACTGTTTGAATAAGCTTCAACAGTTGTATCAAGGTTACATCTTCTCTGTCTAAAATAAATATATTTTAAAAATACAAACAGTAAAATGTGAAAAATAGTTTCCTTGGGATCAACGTGTCTGCTGCCAGAGAAGTCACATTTCTCATAAAACAATGCAAAATAATGGATGGCAGTGGAGTGAGGCCAGCTGGTTTAAATGTCAAGCTGACAGTGGAATGTGGTATTTAGAAGATAGTCACAGAACAACACACAGGGAGACATAGCGACCTATTGTCTGACAAGTTAACAAAATGAAGTGTGTTCTCCAAAGGATTATTTTAGCCTCAGAAATAGCTACCTTTTGCATAGTTTCACTTTAGGATCAGTGTATTTTGTTTTCTGTGGGTGAACTCTGTGGGAGTATCTGAGAAGTGAAATTGCTTCCTAACTAGGTCCTTTTGCCACTTATTTTCTAGCCTAAAAGTTTCTGAATTGGGGTACATGAGATGATCCACTGGGGTGTGGGAAAAAATATTATATTTTTTCTTAAAAATATAAGAAAGATATTAAGCATAATCAGCAGTTAATGTACAAACTGACACTGATGGCCTCACTCAGTCTATCTGTGTAGAAGGCTGTTGTGTGTCATGTCCACTGTTTATGGTTTCTTCAGAGAAAAGGAGGATACTATAATGCAGACAGGTTGACAGAGCACCCTCAATCATATGTTAGCTCCATTCCAATGTCTTAAAATTTACGTAAGACTGGTTAAGTGGATTTGACTGGTAGATCATATTATTTTGCAAAGTAGAAACTGCATATTGAAACTACACATTGAAATAAAATGAGTGAAGACCAGGTGCAGTGGCTCACCCCTGTGATCCTAGCACTCTAGGAGGCCAAGCTGGGAGGATTGCTTGAGCCCAGGAGTTCAAGATCAGCCTGAGCAAGAGCAAGACGCTGTCTCTACCAAAAAAAAAAAATAGAAAACAAAATTAGCTGAGCGTGGTGGC
>VBSM01001483.1:4802975-4819151 GCA_008086735.1 Cheirogaleus medius | reverse complement strand
CCTCCCAGAGTGCTAGGATTACAGGCGTGAGCCACCGCGCCCGGCCGAGACCCTTCTTCTTTACTAATACAAGCATTTAATGCTATACATTTAATGCTATACATTTCTCCATAATCATAGATATCATAGACAGTATATAAGTGGGTCTTGATTTTTTTTAATCCAATCTGGCAATTGTTGTCTTTTAATTGGTGTATGTAGACTGTTTTATGTGCACCACACAAATTTTATGTTGTATTTTCATTTTTTGTTCAAGTCAAAATATTTTCTTATCTCTCTTGGGACTTTGTCTGTGATCCATGGATTATTTAGAATAATTGTTGTTTAGAATGATTGTTGTTTGATTTCTAAGAGTTAGGGAATTTTCAAGATATATTCCTGTAATTAATTTCTAATTTAATTCCATTATTATCAAAGGACATACTTTGTAACATTTCAATTCTTTTAAAGTTGTTAAGGTTTATTTTCTTACCCAAGAAGTAGTCTATATTAGTGAATGCTCAATAGGCTCCTTTTGTGTTTGCAACATATTGTTAGTATCAAGTTACTAATATATCTTTATCATAAATAAAGAGCAACTTCATTGTATTTTTGTGAAAGAAGTGAAATTGTCTTAGGCAGCTATCAAATTCTGCCCTGATTGGAACTATGAATTAATTTCCCTAAGTTAATATAAACTAAACCTAAGATAATACCACAATATTCAGCATTTTATTTGAATGTCTAACCAATTAATGAGATAACTATATATATCTAGCTCATGGATGAAATTTTCATTGAAAAATTCTGAATATTTTCGTATCACATGTGAATACAACCTGAATGAATATTCTTCTCTATTAATTGCTTCATCTAAGTTCTGTTTATTCTACCAAGTGATGTCTTGAAGTAGCATCACCTACTCCCTTCCCTTTTCCACTGCCTCAGCTCAAGTCCTTATCCTCTCTCACTTGCTTTTGTATGACAGCCTCAATAACTACTTTCTAGTTTTCCCTTCTGTTTCCCATTAGAGAAATTTGGTTACCAGAGTTATTATTTGAACAATAGCACAAGTGATTCATGTAAGTTCCTTGTTTAAAAATTTTCACTGCAGAGAATACTGTCTGAACTCCAGGATAATATTCAAACACATAAGACCCTTAAATAGGCTGGGCACGGTGGCTCACGCCTGTAATCCTAGCACTCTGGGAGTCTGAGGCGGGCAGATCGCTCAAGGTCAGGAGTTCGAAACCAGCCTCAGCAAGAGCGAGACCCAGTCTCTACTAAAAATAGAAAGAAATTAATTGGCCAACTAAAAATATATAGAAAAAATTAGCCAAGCATGGTGGTGCATGCCTGTAGTCCCACCTACTCAGGAGGCTGAGGCATTAGGATCGCTTGAGCCCAGGAGTTTGAGGTTGCTGTGAGCTAGGCTGACGCCACGGCACTCTAGCCCGGGCAACAGACTGAGACTCTGTCTCAAAAAAAAAAAAAAAAAAAAAAAAAAAAGAAAAGAAAAAAAAACCCCTTAAATATCTAACTCTAATCTAATGGTTTGTGCTGAAGAGGCTGGAAAATTAAAATCTGCATTCCATAGACTCCCTTGCAGCTAGGATTCTGCATGTATAAAAGGTTAAACCAACCAGGTGCATTTGTGTAAGATATGGAAGGCAAAGTTTTTCTGAGGCAACATTAACAGAGGTCACAATGTCAAGTAACTAGCTTCTTGAGGGTTGAGAGGGAATTTTCCTAGTGTAGATCATAGCAAGTCTGGTGTGGTTCTGCAGTGGCACTAGTAAAGATGACACCTTGATTATAGCAGCTTTTAAATTATGGCAGTGGCCATATGGTTCTGGAGTTAGAAGCCTCCTGCTGTAGAAAATAGCAGTTTCCTTGGTAGCCTAGTTCCACAGTCTGCTTTGGAATTTGCTCCAGAAAGCTCAGTTCAGATATTGTTTCTTCAGCTCTTCCAATGATTCTTAATGATTAAGAAACTGCAAACACTTAATTGTTTCTGGATCTAATGTTTGAGGCAGACAAAGATAAAAGATGAAACAACTGGATAGACAGTCAAGTCACAAAGGATGTTGTATGCTATGGCATCCAGAATTTGGAATTTCTCTTATAGATAATAGAGATCCATTAGATAATTTTAAGTGACATTTTCAGATTTGAATTTTAGTTGCGTTGGTACTACTCAAAGTGTGGTCCACACATCAGTGCTGTAGATCTGCGATAAGTACAGAAATTGAGATTGAGTACCTAATAACTTTTATAGCAATTTGACATTTCTGACACATCCAAGTGAGTAATCAGTTGACTTTGACAGAGTATTGGTCTGTCATCTATTGAAAAATTTTAAAAAACCACAACACTGGTCCTTCAGCATAGGTAGTTTGAGAATCACTGCTAGATCAACTGGAGGTTATATGGAAGTTAAAATGAAGGTATAAAGAAATAGGGAGATTTCTAGTCAAGATAACTTGGTGATTTCATGTTTGATATACCCTTCTGGTCCAAACACAGCGGAGAGAGATAAATGTAAAAATGAAAAACAAAAAAGATACATCTAGCTCTGATAATAAGAAAATGGAACAGAAGTGCAAAGCAGTAAAGCTGAAGCTTTAGAATTGCTGAATTCCAAGTTGAGGGACAGAAAAAGGAGGCATCCAGGATTTTAGTGTCTGTGAGGTATAAATTTCTTCATTGATAATATGTTGGTAGTAAATTAAGTGTTGTCCACAAATCTCTTTTGACCTTGATCTTGAAAGATAGTTTAGCTGGATACAGCTATTTTCCCTCGGCTCTCCATTGCCTTCCAGGTTAAATTATTTTGGATAAAGAATGTGACAGACTTTAATCTGTCTGTTTTTTTCCCCAATAGCTTTTAAGATATTCTCTTGGTGTTTGGTGTACTGTAGTTTCACTATGATGCCTCTGGTTGTGTTTTCTGAATTTCTTTTTATTTATCCAGCTTGGATTTCATATGGTTCTTAATGCCATTAGCTTTTGAAATATTATCTCTCTTCCATGCTCTGTATTCTCTTCTTTTAGAACTTCTATTAGAGATATAGTGAACATTTTTATTCTATTCTCTATGTCTCCTAACTCTGCTTTTACATATTTTATTTCTTTTTCCATTTTAGGTAATTTTTTCATACCTCTTTTCCAATTCAGCATTACTCTCTCTATGTTTTGTATGTTGTTTAACATATCCATTGAATTGTTAATTTAAAGAGCTGTATTTTTTTATTTCTAAAAGTTTTATTTCACTGGTTTTCAAATCTTTCTGAGCTTTTTCCTTGATAATAGTATTTCCATTTTCATGGGTTTCAATTTCTTATCTTATTTCTTTAATCAATTTAATATTCTTATTACATATAATATTCTTATGTGTAATTCCATTATATGAAGTTCAAAACAATAGTATTCTTCTTCATGTTTTTTATGCTGAATCCCGTTCATGGTGGCTTGTTTTCTTGTATCCATTGAAATTTTTTATTATGAGCTCATGCTTAGTGGATGGGAGGGGATCTTTGTGGTGGAAATCCGATGAGATCCATTTTGAGGATTGGACCCATCATAGAGATCTTATATTTTTTGTCTTGTAGACCACCAGAAGTATAATCAACCTGATACCTCATTTCCACTCTTTCAAAAATATTTTACTTTTGTTGAAAAATAATATTTTTATATATTTATGGGGAACAATGAGATGCTTCAATACATATATACATTGTAGAATGAGCAAATTTGACTAATTAACATATCTGTTACATCACATACTTATTTATTTGTGGTGAGAATATTTATACTGATTTCTCAGGCAGGAGTTTCTTGGATCACTCAGTGTATTAGTCAGGAAAATTTAGAGTATATCTTATTTATTAGTGTGATATATCACATTAATAGATTTTCTGATAATGAATTATCATTGCATTTCTGGATAAACCTTACTTAGTTAAGATGTTTTCATTTTCTTTTGTTTTGTCTTTTGTACATTCCTTGATTTTGCTTTATGAAATAGGTGTAGAATTTTCTTCTCTTATATTTTCCTTCATAAACTGTGTGTGTGTGTGTGTGCATGTGTGTGCATAGGGAGACAGAGAGAGAGAATTGATTTAACAATCCTGAAATCTCTGTGGCTTAAGACAACAAATGTTTGTTTCTTGCTTATAAAAAATAATTTCTTCAGAGAAGCTCTGCCCAAGCAGTGACTCAGGGGGATCCAGGCTTTTTCCATTTTATGATGCTGTCATGGATTCTAGATCTCTACAGCAAAAGAAGAATGGGCTCAAGGGTGGTGAAGGGGCTTTGTCTTCCTCAGCCCAGAAGCAACCATGGGCAAAAAGTAGTCACATGGCCTCGTCCAGCTACAAAGGGGCTGGGACGTATAGTTTTTCAGATGTTTCAGAAGGAAAGGACAACCATAAGTTGGAAAGCACAAGTAATGTCTGTCACTCGGGTAGTATAAATCTGAACCCTATGAAGGAAGGCCTGCAGCTTTAAATTCTCAAGTGAGACTTTTTTTCACCCAAATCCCAGACCCAAATATTAACTCTTACTGGAAGATTTATATTCTGTCTATACACTCAAATAGAATAGAGAGTTTTGAGAGCCCATGTTTTATTCAGTAGTCTCCATATCTTTACTTGACAAGGACCCAAGGCTTGATGCCTCTCCAAGTGATTATTAATACCCAAGTCTTTTATTTACTGATGTATGTAATACTTTTAGGGCAGCCAAGGCATTAATTCCTATTTATCCAGTAGATTTTTTTTTTCATTTTTGACCTTTAGGGATTCCTTCCTTCCTTCAACCTTTAATTTTGATATGTTTTCTAACTTAAAGGAAAATTACAAGCACTCTCATAAACCACTAGCCCAGATTCACCAATTGTTTACATTTTACTTATTTGTGCATGGTCTCTCTCCTTCAGTCTCTCTCTCTCTCTCAAATATACACACACACACAATTCACAAAGGAAATGTAAGAGAAGAAAATCCTAGAACTGTCTCATGAAGAAAATGTTATCATATAAAATCCAGCAGTACCAAAAACAAAACAAAACAAAATAAAAACATCTCAACTATATTAATCATGTTTTTAAAATTTTTGTATTTTATGATCCTTTGACATCTTGGGGCCTTGCTAATCTGGAGAGACTGCCCTCACAGGAATAGCTAATTCCTAGAGATAGCAAACAACTTGCCTGCCAGTGCACCTTTCATAAGCAAACTAATCCCAAGCCCACACCTCCTACTGCCTATTTTATCTAACTGTTAAGCACCAATTCATTATTTTCCCTGCTCTAAATCACCCCAGGTCCAGGTACTGGACAGCTAGGGACCACACCTATACCTTAAAGCCTGCTGAAATTATTCAAACTAGCCAATCTTAAGCTGTTTACCTAGCCTTGACTATTCCTTCCCACAAAAACCACAATAAAGGCTTCTGCCCATGTTTCCCTCTCACTTCCTCTGGCTCCCGACTGACCCTGGTACTTCCCCATGTTGCCCTATGTGGCATCATGTCTCCCATCCTCTTGGGAACTGTAAGTAATAAACTCTTCTTTCAAAGGCAGCTGACTCTGGGTCTATCACCTTACCATAGCTGATTAAAACAAATCCTGGGTGCATTTTGAGACATCAACCAAGTAGAGTTTATCCCAGAAATGAAACAATAATTTATTATCAGAAAATCTGTAAACGTGATATACCACACTAATAAAGAGCACAGTCATGATAATGTCATAGAACTAAAAAAGCATTTGATAAAATGCAATCAAATGTATTCATCTAAAGCCTAGAGCAAACATATTTAATTCTAATGCTTTTTAAATACTCCCATAATGTCAGGATCTCAATAAGCATTAATAGGTGCTTCTAGACATTATACTGAAGGTACTAACTGACTCAGAAAGACAAAAAAAATCAGGTGTATTAAAATTATATTTAAAAGAGGAAAACTGTCTTTACTTGCAGATTAGTAATAGTATCAGTCTATTTACTTGTGATAGTCTGCATAGAAAATTCAAGAGAAGCTACAGATAAATTATTAAAACAAATAGGAGGATTAATTAGATTTGCTAGATAAAATATCAACATATAAACCCAATTGAAGTCTTCATGTTGCCTTCAAATTGTGTTTTATATGAATAACACATACTACCAAATAACAAAAGCAACTTTCAGAAAGATTCATATGGTTTTGTCCCATTTACATATAAAGTTTAAAATCTGAAAAATATTACTATAGATGGTCTAGGGATGTATACAAATATAATAATTTAACTAAAGCCTGCATGATAATGATAAATTCTAAATTCAAAATGCTGATTACCTCTAGGGAGAGAAGGAAGCAAATGAGATTGGGGGTGGGAACACATGGGGCTTTTCCTAGATCTATCATTATCTTCCTTTAAAAATCAGATGCAAGTACTATAACACATTAAAATTCTATCAAGTTAGGTGTTAGATGCATGGGTACACCTTATATTCATTGCTGTAGTTTTCTATATGGAATATTTCACAACAAAACCAAATAAATTAGGGAGATAATTTAGAAAGCTGTTTGGTAGTCTAGGTGAAAGTTAATAAGAATATTGTCCAGGGAAGTAGTCTAGAAAGGAAGAAAGAGAAAGAAATATTTAGGATAAACAGAGAGATTGACTGGACTGGGGCACTGGAGTAGGGAGGACCAGTCCATAATACTTCACAGATTTCTAGCATAGATGACTGTGTAGATGGTGTTTTAACCACTGAGATACAAGTCACCCAAGAGAAGCAGATTTATATACAAAACAGGAATGTATTTTCTGCTGTGTTGCATTTGAAATATCTATGGGATTTCTGGTGAAAGCATGAGATTAAAAGTTGTATACATGATTCTGAAACTTGGGAATAAGCATGGATATGCTACATGAGTGCGGGAATCAACAGCATTATAGGTGGTGGTAGAAACTATGTGAATATGTGAGACCATCCAGGTGCTAGTAGCAGAGTGAGAAGACGAGAAGAGGGAGGAGGATGAAGTCCTAAAAATCATTTATATTTAAGGAGTTGGAAGAGTAGGAGAAGTTTAGAGCATGATGGAGTTGGAGAGATACAGAAGACAACCATGAAAGTGCTGTTTCACAGAGTTCTATGAAGTTGAAAATTCATGGGAGATAACATTTGGTGGTTTCACATGTAGCAGAGAAGTTCAGTAAAATAGGATTAAGCAACATGTCTATTGAGTTTGGCAAATAGAGAATCACTTGTGATGCTAGCAGGAATAGTGTCAGGGAATTGGAGATTGGAGAAAGAAGCCAGATTGAAATGAGTTGAGGAGTGAATGGAATGTGAATATAGGAATATAGATTTCTGTATTAGAAACATCACCACTACTAATGTTAACAATGTAATTGCCATAAATATCACCACTAGCAACAATGATAATCCCTTCCCCCATTACCACTCCATTGGCCTGTTTGTAAGTCCTTTCTCTTTCTTTTGCTTCTCCCTTGTCCCTTATCAATCAATCAGATATATTTATGCACACCTGCTACATCTGTTTGGCTCTCTATATAAGACAAGGTCCTTGCCCTTGAGGAGTTTACTTGGTAGTGGAGAAGACAGGCAGGAAAACATGTATCTTTACTACATGCCCTCTGTAGCAGTCATTTATATTATTCACCATGTGTTTATAACTCTTCTCCTTTTGCCACCATAGGAAGATTATATTTCCCTGCTTCCCATAGTTGGGAGGGGCCACGTGTTTAATTCTGGCCAGTGAATTGTGAGTTAAAGGGATATATGCTACTTCTAGGCTGTGCATTTAATTGCTGATGTAAAATCCTCTAGAGCAAGGGTAGCCAACTACATACAGTCTGTGGGCCAAACCCAGCCTGTAGCCTGTTTTATAAATAAAGTTTTATTAAAACACAAATGTGCCCATTCATTTACATATTGTCTAAGGCTGCTTTCTCACTACCACGACAGAGTAGTTGTGACAGGGACTGTATGGCTCTCAAAGCCAGAAAATGTTTGCAGACACTTTCTCTAGCACAACCTAGCTTATTCTGATGTTCCATACAGAGGCAGAGTAATGATGACAAATTTCTCTGGTGTGAAATGTGGTGTATTTGAATTAACACAGGCTTGAAAGCTAGATGGGGTCTTTGAGTCAAGATAGCCCACCCTGGGTATTGTGGAACCTACTACCCAGGATTTTATGGGGCTCAAAACACTATCTGACAGAACCAGCACAAGGAAGGATGGAGACAAATGTACGTGAGCTCAGACTTGCATTGCATGGCTGTGAGGGGTAAAGGGTAAATTGATGGGTGGATGCTCAGTATGACCAAGCACTCTCTAAAAGTTAGAGCTGTCCAAAGTTGGAATGGGCTGTCTTATAGGAGTGAAGGGTGCAGGTGGCCCTGGGGTGTGGAGAGTGAATTTCTTATTGTCCCAAGTGTTCAAGAAGAAACTAACCTACCTCTTAGGAAAGTGGTACATTAGTTTTCCATTGCTGCATAACAAATTACTATAACTGCAGCAGCTTAAACTAACATATAGTTTTATTAGCTTACAATTCTGTAGGTCAGAAGCCCAGCACAGCATGACTGATTGTCTTCTCATGATATCACAAGGCTGAAATAAGGTGGTAGTCAGGTTGAATTCTCATCTGGAGGTTCTAGGGAAAAATTCACTTCAAAGCTCATTTTTGTTGGAACAATTCAGTTCCTTGTGGTTATAGGATCAAAGTCTCCATCTCCTTGCTTGTTTTCATCTGGGGGTTGCTATCAGCTCCTAGAGGCTGTCTGCATTCCTTGTCATGTGGCCCCCTCCATCTTTAGGCGAGCAATGGCATGTTGAATCCTTGTATTTGAGCCTCTGACCGCCTCTTCTGTGACCAGTCAGAGGAAGCTGCTTTTAATGGGCTCATGTGATTAGGTCAGGCCATCTGGATAATCTCCTTGTCTTAAGGTCAATTGGGCATGGGAATTTAGGGTCACCATCTTAGAATTCTGCCTACTGCAGATGAGAAGGGAATTCTATCTAATATTTTATGCTCAACCAGATAAGTTGATGTTTAAATTACCTTCCAATCTTGAATCTATGATTCTGTGACTATATTTTAAAGTTTTGATTGGAAGAGAGGCTTAAGTCACAATTGCTTCCTTAATATAGTTTTCAATTGGGGGGGTGGTATTGAATTAAAGCGATTAGCACTGTGTTCAACTAATGTTTAAACTGTAAATTAAAAGTCTATAGATGTTCAAGGAGGAGGGAGATTTGGGAGCACTAAAAGAGTTAGAATGTGGATAAGGTGTAACTTTATTACTTGAAGTAGGATAAAATAAAAAATAACAAAGTTTCTTCCTTTTTCTAAACCTCTGGATAGTTTTTATTCATTGTACGTTCCCGTTTCCAAAGTGTGATACTCAAAAGTGGGCTAAGAAAATTTATTCAAAATTTGGAAATAGGCAAAAGGATGACTGCATATCTTTGTAAAGTCATATTGAAGTATTGGCAATATACTCATAGTGCCTGAGGATCGATTCTCTAGATGATAATCTAGAATCTCTAGATTCTCAAACTCTCAGAATCCCCTAGAGGGCTTGTTAAAATACAGAGTGCTGTGCCCCATCCCAGAGTTTCTGATTCAGTAGGTCTCGAGTGGGGCTTAAGAAATTGCATTTCTAACAAGATCCCAAGTGATTCTGGTGCACACTTTGAGAACCATTGTTCTAGAGGAACATACCATTGTTTAATTGACTAATTGCTGTTGATAAAGGCAAAGATTCTTTACGGTTACACGTTAACTTGTAGAAGTTGCTGATGATTTTTGCTCAGTAGAAATGCAAATAATTTCTGTCCAGTGAAAAAAATAACCCCAACAGTTAGTTCTATTGCCACACAGGACATTTACCTGTTTTGTATTTCAGCAATTTAGAAATCTTATTTCAGCATTCTTTCTTTCAGTGTATATAGCAGTCTTTCAGATCCTTCTTTGAAACAGCTTTACCATCCCATTGATACCCTCATTAATAAGTTAAATAAATCTTTCTGTTAAATAAATTTTTGACATAGGTTCACTATGCTTGTATTATTGTCATGATTTTTAAGTTTTTGAAAATTATACCTTGACAGGGTTGTGTGATCAAATAAGTTTTTGACAAGCCAATTAAACAAATTTACACAGGATTGTTTTTTCAATAATAGTTTTTTATTGATACCTAGTTACAGAGTATTCTTAATGATGTACCTCTCCCAGCCTTTAATTTGCTATTTAAAAAGTAAATAATACAGCCTCTCACAAACTTATTTGACATTAGACACATTTTACTCAAAGTATCTTTAGAAAATACTGCCCTACATAGTTATTATCAGTGATATCACAGTCACTACCACTATCTCTAAAAGAAATATGTTACTTAACTGAATTTCATCTCCGTGGGAGAAGCATATTTTTAAAGATTAGGGAAGAGAGCTTTTGTGTCATTTGGCACTGAGGAGGCCTATGTCCAGGATAGGGGAAGGTCTTTGTCCCCTTTTTATTTCTTAATACTGAGCAGGACTCCAGACCCTTGTCAAAAGTTCTATGAGATGACAAAGAATTGTCCAATGCATTTTTTTTCTTACTTGAGCCAAATCTCCGATTGCCAAAACTTTTCTTTCCAGCCCAGCAAAATGTTTGTAGATTTCTCCTTTTTCAGTGATGTCTAGGATAACTCTCCCACAAAGCTGGAGAGCACTCACAGTGGTTTGGGAGAAAAAGTAGCTGTGTTACGAATTCTAGGTTCTGTATCTGTAGCCCCACATCAGCAGAGGCCTGGATTGAGCCCAGACCCATGTTGCAACTATGGTTTCTCATTCTGGAAAGCTCTCTTGTCATTTAGGGGCTTTTGTTTTTTTTTTTTCCCCAGAAAGTCTTTCAATTTCTCTCTCCACAGCCAACTTACTCTCTTGAGTGCTAACTAAAGTTGGAGAGTTGGAGGATTTTAAAGATTGGCAGTTTGTGGTTTGTTTAGAAGCAAACCTTGTAGGGGAT
This sequence comes from Cheirogaleus medius, assembly GCA_008086735.1. Classification (NCBI taxonomy): domain Eukaryota; kingdom Metazoa; phylum Chordata; class Mammalia; order Primates; family Cheirogaleidae; genus Cheirogaleus; species Cheirogaleus medius. The sequence goes on along the minus strand of VBSM01001483.1, from coordinate 4,808,135 downwards.
TATGTCTCTAAAGCTATGAAGTAGAGAAATGGCTTTCCTTATGAGTGGGCAAGGACCTGGAAGACTGTTCCTATGGTTAATTGTGTGTTAGTCCAAAGTGAGTAAACAACATAGGTTTATATTTGAAGTCACCAGAAACATTTCCACCAAATGGGAGTGTGAAATGGTTCTTCCAACCTTTAAATTTGATCATGTCTTCTCTACCTGCTGGAATGCGTTCTCTCAGGCGGGTTTTCTCCAAGTTTCATCTATGTGGAATACTATTGAGGTTGATAATCTTATTCTTGGTGGGCTTCACAAGAGAAGTATGGAAAGATTAGCATCCAGAGTTCACACTCACCCCACTGCCCACTAGTCCCTTTGATGTTGTGCACACTGAAATAGGACTATATGATTCCCTCAGGTGGGTCTACAAATTTCAAAACTGAACCCTGGCTTTTCTCCTAACTAACATCTGACCACCACATACCCACAGTGATGCAGGTCAACTCCATGTAGGCAAACCTTCCTATATTTCAACAATGTCATTCCCTCCTCTCTTGTAGTTTACTATTGACTGCACAAGCAAGGAGCTTTTCACACTATGTCACAGGATTTGCTCTTTGCCTTGAAGAAATGTTCCTACAATTTATTCCATTTGTATGTACAATGGTCAACATCTTGCATCTTTTTTATTTAAACTTTTTACGTTGACATATATGTCAAAATATTTTGCATATACATGCAGTTATAAGAAATAATATAGAGAGATCCTGTGTACTCTTTACCCAGTTCCCTCCAATGCTAACATCTTTCAAAACTACAATATTACAATGAGGATATTCACATTGGTACAGTCCAGATAGAGAACAGTTCCACCAGCACAGAGATTTATCCTGTTGCCATTTTATAGACACATCTACCACCTACCTCTGCTCACCAACCCTTGACCCCTGGCAATGACTAATTTGTTCTTCATTTCTAAAATTTTATCTTTTCAAAATGTTATACAACTAGAATCATACAGTATTTAAGCATATGGGATTGGCTTTTTTTCTACTTAGTGTAATTCTCTAGACATTCATCAGAGTTGTTATATGTATAGTCCATTCCTTTTATTGCTGAGTAGTATTCAATGTTATGAATGAACCAGCATTTGTTTAACCATTCAACCACTGAAAGATATCTGGGTTAGTTTCCAGTTTGAGGCTACTACATTCATGTATAGGGTATGTAAACTCAAGCTTTCATGTTATTAATGTGATTGCTGGATCATAGGGTAATTGCATTTTCTTTCAAGAAACTGCCAAATGTAGTTTCATCATTTCAGGTCTTACATTTAAGTCTTTAATCCATTTTTGTTTGATTTTTGTATATAATGAGAGATAGGGATTTAGACTTGTATTTCTGCATACGGGTATCCAGTTTTCCCAGCGCCATTTATTATAGAGACTGCCCTTTCCCCAATGTATATTCTTGGAAGTAGTGGGGAGGGGGGATTAAAAGGGGCTAGTTAATGGGTACAAAATACAGTTAGATAAAAGGAATAAGGTCTAGTGTTTGGTAGCACAATACAGGGATTACAGTTAACAATATTTTTTTTTGAGGGTGGTAACAAAACTACTAAAATAGGAAAATGATGTCACATGAATACACACAAAAAAATGAAGAAAACCAAGAAAGGTAAATAGGAAGGTGAATATTATTTGATAAGATGTGCATATTTGCTAAGCCATTTGAGCTCAAAAGAAAAATGTGTAACATCAATAAAGTACTGGGCACGGTGTTTGGCACCATGAATAAAAAATAAAGACAAAACCCATCTCAAACATAAATGAATAAACAGTTACTGAAAATATGATATTGCTTTTTTTGCAATTTTTTAAAGAATATTATGGGGTGCAAACACTTCAGTTACATAAATTGCCTTGCCTTTGCACTGCCCGAGTCAGGACTAGAAGCTTGTCCATCCCCCAGACAGTGCAAAACACACCGGTTACGTGTGACTATACCCATCCCTACGCCCCCCTCCCACATGCCCGACACCCAATGAATTTTACTTCCATACTTGCACATAAGTTTTGATCAATTAGTACCAATTTAATGGTGAGCACATGTGGTGTATGTTTTTCCATTCTTGTGATACTTCACTTAGAAGAATGAACTCTAGCTCCATCCAAGATGATACAAGATGTAGTTCACCATTTTTTATGGCTGAGTAGTACTCCACAGTATACATATACCATATTTCATTAATCCACTCATTGATGGGCACTTGGGTTGTTTCCACATCTTTGCAATTGTGAATCATGCTGCTATAAACATTTGAGTGCAGATGTCTTTTTTATATAATGTCTTTTATCCATTGGGTAAATACCCAGTAGTGGGATTGCTGGAATAAATGGCAGGCCTACTTTTAGTCCTCTGAGGCATCTCCATACTACTGTCCATAGAAGTTGTACTACTTTGTAGTCCCAACAGCAGTGTATGAGTGTTCCTATCTCTCCACATCCACGTCAACATTTGTTGTTTTGGGACATTTTGATAAAAGTCATTCTCACTGAACTTAAGTGATATCTCATTGTGATTTTTTTTGTTATTTAAATATTTATTGTACATTCTAATTTTCTTTTTTTATTTCAGCATATTATGGGGGTAAAAATGTTTAGATTACATATATTGCCCTTGTCTCCCACCCCCAAGCTGGGAGCTTGGTGCTTTGTCCACAAGAAGCTCTCAGTTTGATGGTGGAATTAGCTTTTGGGCTCATGGGGGTAGCAAGTCTGTCCAGCAGCTTGGTAACCTGTCAACTGTCAGAGATGCAAGGGAGGGAAAAGCAAACCGCTCTACCTACCCCTTTTACTGGACTCCAAGACTCTCAGAGGTTGATCTCTGCCAATATTTTGCTCCTTCTTGATCTTCTCTGTAACTTCTTCCCATGGAGTCTCTCAGAGGTTCTGGCACCCTTCCCTCAGCACTACACCTAATTGATATTTGTTAGCTTTTTCTCTTTCATCTAAAACTTTTCCTTCTGACTGAGATGCTCTGGCAGCTGGTGCATCTCATTTATTTAGTTCTTGTTTAATTTCTTTCAGCAATGTTTTGTAGTTGCAGAGTGTAAGTTTCATACTTCTATTGTTAAATTTATTTCTAAATTTTACTCTTTTGATGCTATAGAGTTATGTTCTTAGTTTCATTTTTATTATTCATTGCTAGTATATAAAAATACAATTGATTTTTGCATATTTATCTTGCATCCTGCAAATTTACTTAATTCATTTATTAGTTCTAATAGGTTTTTAGTTAATTCCTTAGGGTTTTCCAAATACAAAATGATGTCATCTACAAATAGAGATAGTTTTACTTTTTGCTTTCAAACCTGTTTTTTTTTTCTTCTTCTTGCCCAGTTACTCTGGCTGGAAACTTCAGTATAATGTTCAATAGAAATGATCAGAGTAGAAATCTTTGTTTTATTCCTGATTGGAGGGAGAAAGTACTTAATCTCTTTTTCTTCCTTTAGTATGATGTTAGTTGTGGGCTTTTAGGAGATGCCTTTTATCAGGTTGAAGAAATTCCCTTCTATTCTTAGTTTTCTGAGAGTTTTTTTGATTCATGAAGGGGTGTCAAATTTTTTCAAATGCATCTATTGAGATGATCATGTGGTTTTTGTTTTCCATTCTGTTGATATATTAATTGATTTTCTTTTTCATTTCTTTTTTTTCATTTTTTTTATTTCAGCATATTATGGGGGTACAAATATTACGGTTATGTATATTGCCCATGCCCCCCTCACCCTCCAAGGCAGAGCCTCAAGCATGACTATCCACCAAACGTTGCACATCTCACTCATTATGTTTGCATGTACCCATCCCCTCCTCCCCCCTCCCACCCGCCCAACACCACATAAATGTTATTCCTATATGTCCACTTAGGTGTTGATCCGTTAATACCAATTTACTGGTGAGTACATGTGGTGCTTGTTTTTCCATTCTTGAGATATTTCATTTAGTAGAATGGGTTCCAGCTCTATCCAGGAATATACAAGAAGGGTTATATCACCATTGTTTCTTAAAGCTGAACAGTACTCCATGGTATACATATACCACATTTTGTTAATGCACTCATGTATTAATGGGCACCTGAGTTGTTTCCACAACTTTGCAATTGTGAACTGTGCTGCTATAAACACTCGAGTGCAGGTGTCTTTTTCATAGAGTGACTTTTGTTCCTTTGGGTAGATGCCCAGTAATGGGATTGCTGGATCAAATGGTAGATCTACTTGTATCACTTTAAGGTATCTCCATATTGCTTTCCACAAAGGCTGAACTAGTTTGCAGTCCCACCAGCAGTGTAGGAGTGTTCCTATCTCTCCGCATCCACGCCAACATTTATTGTTTGGGGACTTTTTGATAAAGGCCATTCTTACTGGAGATAAGTGATATCTCATTGCAGTTTTGATTTGCAATTCCCTGATGATTAGAGATGTTGAGCATTTTTTCAAAAATTCTCAACAAAATCCTAGCCAACCGAATCCAGGTTCTTGTCAAGAATATAATCCATCACAACCAAGTGGGCTTCATCCAAGGAATGCAGGGATGGTTCAACATACGCAAATCTATAAATGTAATTCACCATATAAACAGAAGCAAAAACAAAGATCATATGATCCTCTCAATAGACGCAGAAAAAGCATTTGACAAAATTCAACACCCTTTTATGATAAGAACGCTCAACAGAATAGGCATAGACAGGGCTTGCCTAAAAATGATACAAGCCATATATGATAAACCCATAGCCAATATCATACTGAATGGGGAAAAACTGAAAGCATTCCCACTTAGAACTGGAACAAGACATGGTTGCCCACCTTCGCCACTTCTATTCAACATAGTGCTGGAAGTCCTTGCTACAGCAATCAGACAAGACAGCAGAATTAATGGCATCCAAATGAGAGCAGAACAGATCAAACTCTCACTCTTTGCTGATGACATGATATTATACCTAGAAAATCCCAAGGATTCAACCAAGAGAACCCTTGAATTGATAAATGAATTTGGTAAAGTCTCAGGATACATAATCAATACACAGAAATCAGAGGCATTCATGTACGCCAACAACAGTAAAAGGGAGAACCAAATCAAAGACTCAATTCCCTTCAAAGTAGCAACAAAGAAAATAAAG
>VBSM01001483.1:4748958-4767691 GCA_008086735.1 Cheirogaleus medius | reverse complement strand
GGGCATGGGCAATATACATAACCGTAATATTTGTACCCCCATAATCTGCTGAAAAATAAATAAATAAATAAAATAATGTGAAACACACACACAAAAAAAATTCAAAGATAGTTTAACATTAGGAAATCTTTTAATAGTGTTCATTACATTAATAGGATAATTAGGATACAAATATTACCATCTTATTAGATGCCAAAAAGCACTTAATAAAAATTATAACCTATCCATTACAAAAAAATTCCTTGCAAACTAATAATACAAGGGAACTTTCTTTACCTCCTGAAGAGTATCTAACAAACATCTATAGCATATTGTGCATAGCAGTGAATAGTTAGAATCATGTATTACCTTTAAGATCAGAATCAAGACAAGGATGCCTACTATCACACTATCACTGCCTTTATTATAAAGAGTGTTATCTAGGAAATATATTCAAGAGAGAAAAGGTTACAAAGATTAAAGAGGGAAACACAATTATCATTGTTTGTTAAAGTCATTAAAACAGTGTGATAAGTCCATAAACCAGAACTTGTATAATATCTAAACAATATCTATCATACAATAAAAAATCATTAAAATTTCAAAGATCAAGAAAAATAGACTAATGATTATGAAATAAACAAAGAATTAGACCCAGAGATGATCCAGATAATAGAATCAATAGAGAAGAACCTCAACAATAACTATGATTAATATGTTAAAGGAAATAGAAGAAAAGATGGACAAAATGAATAAAAATATATAATTTTTAAATAGAAAGTTAAACCTATAAAAATGAATCAAATGGACATTCTAGGCCTGAAAAACATAGCACCTAAAATTAAGAAATTATTGTATGGCTTTAACGGCAGACTAGACAAAACAGAGCATAGGATTATTGAACTCAAAGACAAGTCCATAGAAAATATCCAAACTAAAGCACAAAGAGGAAAGAATGAAAAAACTTTGAAGACTGGAGCCAAACATAGGAGGGATTGAGACATTTTTAAAAATTCTAACATATGTGAGTGGAGCATCAGAATGAGGGTAGAGATATAATGTGACAAAAGCAGTATTTGAAGACATAATAGCTAAGAATTTTACATATCTGTTGAAAGATACCAACCTATATATTCAAGAAGCAAGATCAATTATAAGAAAATAACAGTAAGATATATAATAGTCAAACTGTGGAAAACCAAAAATACAGAAAAAATTCCAAAAGCATTCAATGAGAGTAAAAGAAGATCTATTCTTTCAGGAGAACAACAGAAAAATTATGGGTGACTTCTCAATAGAAACTGTGGAAGCCAGAAGATAATGGAATGGCATCTTTGAAGTGCTAAACAAACAAACAAAAAAAGAACAACTGCCAACTTACAATTCTAAACTGAGAGATAACATCCTTCATAATACAAAGGCAAAATTGTGATGTTTCCAAACAAACAAATCTGAGAGATTTTATTACCAGCAGACTCACAGTACAGGAAACATTAAAAGTTCTTCAATCTGGAGGAAGAGGATCTCATAATAGAAGCATGGAAGTGTAAGAAGTGGACAGCCCAAAAAAGGTAAATATGTGAGCAAATATAAAAGACTACTATCTGTTTAACCAGCAACAATAACAATATCTTTTGGGGTTTATAAAATATATAGAAGTAAAATGTAGCAATAATATCAAAATAGGTGGAGGAGTAAGCAGAGTTAAACTGTTGTAAAGTTCTTGTATTGTTGAGGACATGGTTTAAGTATTAATTGAAGGCATTCTGTAATAAGTTAAAGATGTTTTTGTAATTTCTAAGATAACCACTACAATACTGAAGCTAATAGGTGTAAATACAAAGCTAATAGAGGGAGTAAAGCAGAATAATAAAAATATTAAAATAATAATAAACAGTATGGTAATGGCACAGAGCCAAACTAATGAATTTGTAGATAGCCTAAAGAATATAGAAAGGGATCTCAGCATATATTGAAATACTACCGTGTTTACACAATGCTATTTTCAAAATCAATCTCCTGAAATGTCAATTTGCTTTTAGTTTTATCATATGGAGGTTATACACACACATACACACACACACACATACTTTTCTTAGTTGAAGATGATTACTGGCCCCTCTTCTTTACTATGATTTCTCTGGTTCTCAAGTTTTTGTCTTGTGATATGGTTTCTCAACCCTCTTGCCATTGTTTCTCTCCTGGGCCTAGTCCATTTTTGTAAGCATCTTTAAAGGGTGCTTTCCAGAAGTGGACAAAATACTTCAGGGGTCATTTGATTGTTCTAAAATGGTATAAAATTGTGATAACTTCAAGTTCATTAGGTATTTTGAGACGATTTCCCTTTCAATGTACACTGAACTTAGAACTTAGATTTTCCTTGTCAATGTACACTGAACTAATGGAAACCTATGTCATTTCACACTTGATTATATTCATCCTATTTGGCTTTATGAACCCAAATTCAAGAACTCTAAATACTCTTTATTACCTTTCCTCTTATTGGATCTGTGCCACAATTCTAGCCTGAATTCATCTTGGACAGACTCTGTCAACCTGATAAATTTGCTACCCTCTACCTACAACATGCTTTAAATTTGATAAGCATACCTTTCCAGAGTTCATTCCACAAAATCATGCGGCAAGATAAGCTCGAAAGTTCAGATAGTGTAGATACTCTAACAATGAGAAGCATACATTGAAAAGAGCCAGCTAAAGCAAGTCCTTAAAATCCATTATAGGTAAAACAAGTCCTCATCTGCCAAGGTTGCTTGAGTTTCATCCACCTGGTGATTCACTGAAATGGATTCGTGAGCAAAACAAAGAAACTTTGCAAGGGAAGAGGAAGTTGATGTTTTTATTTGTGGAAATGCCATTGAGGCCATCCTTGACCTCATCAAGTAATCCACCTCCTCAGTTCTTCTAATCACTGAATACAACAAGCCATTTCAAAGACAGTTTTATAAGCTGTTTCTTTTTCCCTCTTACTCTTTTTCCCCTCTGGAAAATTACTGCTCACCTTTCAAGTACCAATTCAAATATCACTTTCTCTCTGTTGTGTCCCTGACTCTCTACCCTCATTCTTAACTCCTATAACAGGGATAAATAATAGTTTGCTCATAGTTGCTCATAAATAATAGTTTGTTCCTCTGACCTAATATTTTTATTGATTGCAGTCAGTGATTCATGTGTATGACTCATTAGTTTGGGCACTTCTTGAGAAGAAAATTTGAGTATAACTCGTCTTTGTTTCCTCAGTGGCTTGCATAGGGCTTGGCACATGAGAGGTGCTCAATAAATGTTTATTGAATTTAAAAAGTGCCTTATGTGTACCCCTCAAGTTAAAGTCTACTGTAGATTTTTTTAGTTTTATCATTATTAATTTGGACAGTCCTTTCCCAAAACCTATGTGAGGGACCAGGAGTGTGAACTTCAGTTGTTTGTTGAAATGTCAAAAACCAGACAAATGTTATATCCAATTCTCCTGATGCTATACTCTGAGATGGAAACAGAATTCCCGGAGTCATTTCTAACATTTTGTAATTGATTGATGGAAGGATTGGCCTCAAAGTATTTGGTCATGGAGTGAGGGATCCAGCATTCCACTCAGATAGAAAAAAATATGAAATCCTTTAGCCATTGGGTAAAGGGTTTCAAAGGGAAGATGACATGCTAGATCAGAAGGAAAAATACTTGCCTATTATATAGTACAGGAAAGAGTGGATGACTTCTATGGAATATGTTCACTTCTGATTATAACATCCTCACCATGAATGTGTGAATGTGTATGTTTCTATTTATTGGGAGTGGTGTGAAATTGGGATGTGGGAGGGCAAAGGAAGAGGAGGCCTCAAAAAGAAGCCAATAGTAGCCAAACCTGGTACTGCATCATAAATATTACTGATTGTTTGAATATATCAATGAGTGAGTGAGTGATCTGGCTGTAAGTTCAACAGAGAAATCTACTTTGGGTGATGAAGAATTAAAGAATCCTAGGCTACTGGCATTAGAAGGGAAATTAGAAAGAGAGGAGAATAATGTGAAATAAAATTGTAAGAGTTGGCAAAGAAAAAAGAAAGGAAAGAGAAGGAGAGAAGGGTGTATTCAGTAGTTGGAGGGGAAACTTTGGGTTATAAATCTATGTTTGCAAAGTGGGCTCATTGAAGTGATCTAATGTGTTGAAAACTCCATCTAACTTTACCTAGCAAAAAATTAGGAGTCTAATAAATAGCTATCTATGAGGTGTTGAGTTTGGAAAAAGAGTTTTATTAATTCAGTGACAATTTTATAAGTTAGACACCTATTACTGTACAAATAAGGTCATGTGTCTCCAGTCCACACAGTTGGCTGCTTTTTATGCAAGATCAACTGTTATAGCAATTTTATCTATGATACCATTGGGCACAGAACTAGAAAAACTGAATTATTTCCTGTGGAAGGAATTCCTGCTAAGGACATGCTCAGAGTTTAAACACTACATCCACAAAGTTGCTCCACCATCTTTGTTTGATTGGATGAATCGATCAATTAGTTAGAAAATGACTCTGGTGTGGCCAGGTGCTCTGTGATGTAAGCATGAAGCATCTTTGGAAGTATGCAGCAACTCCACACACTTCTGTCCAAAGTTATAAAATTCTGAAAACCTTTAACCAACTAATTATTTAAATTTGTACTATTTTAAAAAGTCAATGTTATGCTGCATTCTGGATGAAACTTTTTAAGAGCCTGGTATATGATTTTTCAATTGAGAATAAATGTATATATAGTAAGATCTTAATGAAATGGATCCCATTTAACAACAAATTAAATTCAGGTAAAAAAGGCAAATAAGAAGGAAAAAAAGCTATGACAAGGGGATTTACTTAAGAAAATAATGAGGTTTTATAGAGCACTGATTTCCTATAGAAAGCCCAGATTAGCCTAGAAAGTGCTTTGCAATATTTAGAATCAAGACAACGAAAGCAAATCAAGATATGATTCCCAGGTAAGCGAGGTTCTTATTTGCCCTGAACTAATGACATATTACCATAGTTTCTCACCCATGCCACTTTTTTCCAAGTGTTTTGAGTGATTAACACATGTATTTATTTATGTATTTATTTATTTATTTATTTTTCTTAGAACAAGAGATTCCTTATTTATTTTTGTTTTGTTTTGTTTTGTTTATTTTTTCAGCATATTATGGGGGTAAAAATGTTAAGGTAACGTATGTTGCCCTTACCCCCCCACCCCCCTCGAGTCAGAGCTTCAAGCGTGTCCATCCCCCAGTTGGTGGGCAACACACTCATATGTATGTATATACTCATCCCCTCCCCGCCCCCACCTGTCCGACACCTGATAGATGTTATTCCTGTATGTCCACTTAGGTGCTGATCAGTTAATACCAATTTGCTGGTGAGTACATGTGGTGCTTGTTTTTCCATTCTTGGGATACTTCACTTAATAGAATGGGTTCCAGCTCTAGCCAGGAAAATACAAGAGGTGGTATATCACCATTGTTTCTTATAGCTGGATAATACTCCATGGTATACATATACCACGTTTTATTAATCCACTCATGTATTGATGGGCACCTGGGTTGTTTCCACAACTTTGCAATTGTGAACTGTGCTGCTCTAAACATTCGAGTGTAGGTGTCTTTTTCATAGAGTGGCTTTTGTTCTTTAGGGTAGATGCTCAGTAATGAGATAGCTGGATCAAATGGTAGATCTACTTGTATCACTTTAAGGTATCTCTATATTGCTTTCCACAGAGGCTGAACTAGTTTGCAGTCCCACCAGCAGTGTAGGAGTGTTCCTATCTCTCCGCATCGACGCCAACATTTATTGTTTGGGGACTTGTTAATAAAGGCGATTCTCACTGGAGATAAGTGATATCTCATTGCGGTTTTGATTTGCATTTCCCTGATGATTAGAGATGTTGAGCATTTTTTCATATGTTTGTTGGCTATTATTCTGTCTTCTTTTGAAAAGTTTCTGTTCATGTCCTTTGCCCACTTTTTGATAAGGTTGTTTGATTTTTCCTTGCTGATTTTCCTGAGTTCTAAATAGATTCTAGTTATCAGCCCTTTATCAGATGTGTAGCTTGTGAAAATTTTCTCCCATTCTGTGGGTTGTCTATTTGCTCTCTTGACAGTTTGTTTGGCTGTGCAGAAGCTTTTCAATTTGATCAGGCCCCGTTTATTTATTTTTGTTGCTGCTGTGATTGCCTTTGGGGTCTTCTTCATAAATTCTTTGCCTAGGCCAATGTCTAGAAGAGTATTTCCAACATTTTCCTCTAGAATTCTAATAGTTTCACACCTAAGGTTCAAGTCTATTACCCAGCATGAGTTGATTTTTGTGAGAGGTGAAAGGTGTGGGTCCTGTTTCAGTCTTCTCCATGTGGCTATCCAGTTTTCCCAGCACCATTTATTGAATAAGGATTCTTTTCCCCAGTGAATGTTTTTGTCTGCTTTGTCAAAGATTAGATGGCTATATGAGGATGGTTTTATATCTGGGTTCTCTGTTCTGTTCCACTGGTCAATGTCCCTGTTCTTGTGCCAATCACAAGCTGTTTTAATTACTATAGCCTTGTAGTATAGTTTGAAGTCTGGTAAATTGATACCTCCCATTTTGTTTTTACTGCCTAGGATGGCTTTTGCTATACAGGGTCTTCTCTGGTTCCATACGAAGCATAAAATTATTTTTCGTATATCTGTGAAAAATGATGATGGTATTTTCATAGGGATTGCATTGACTCTGTAGGTCACTTTTGGTAGTATAGACATTTTAACAATGTTGATTCTGCCAACCCACGAGCATGGTATGATTTTTTTCCTGTTTAAGTCCTCTGCTATTTCCTTCTTCAGAGTTTCATAGTTCTCCCTGTAGAGATCTTTTACCTCCTTAGTTAAATATATTCCTAGGTACTTTATTTTCTTTGTTGCTATTTTGAAGGAAATTGAGTCTTTGATTTGGTTCTTGCTTTTACTGTTGTTGGCATATATGTAGGCATAACTCTGTAGGTTAATGGGAGGACAAGGCAGGGAAGAAGCATTGAGTATCCTCTGATTTGTGTGTATTGATTTTGTATCCTGAGACTTTACTGAATTCATTTATCAATTCAAGGAGTCTCTTGGTTGAATCCTTGGGGTTTTCTAGTTATAATATCATATCATCAGCATAGAGTGAGAGTTTGATATCTTCTCCTCCCATTTGGATGCCCTTAATTCTGCTCTCTTGTCTGATTGCTATAGCAAGGACTTCCAGCACTATGTTGAATAGAAGTGGAGATAGTGGGCAACCTTGCCTTGTTCCAGTTCTAAGTGGGAATGCTTTCAATTTTTCCCCATTCAGTATAATGTTTGTTGTGGGTTTGTCATACACGGCTTGTATCATTTTTAGGTAAGCGTATTTTGTTGAGTGTTCTCATCATAAAAGGTTGTTGAATTTTGTCAAATGCTTTTTCTGTGCCTATTGAGAGGATCATATGGTCTTTGTTTTTGCTTCTGTTTATATGGTGAACACTTACTTTTAAAAGCTTGGTGATTTGCCTGCTTCCTCTTTTTATGCCTTCCACACTCTCCTCCAGGGCCCTGAAAGCCTTCTTTCCTGTCACACCACTCTTAGCTTCATTTCCCACCTTCTAGAACCAATATTGCATTTAGAGTAAATTTAAGAAGAGTGAACATGTAAACTCTGCCTTCCCTACATACCTGGCTTTGATACCTCCCTCTTGCCTAATTGGCATTTCCTTTTGCTTAAGTTCTGAAGCTAAGGTCCTTGTCTTCATTCTTGCAAAGGAATCTTGATCAGCTCCCCTCATACTCAGGACTCAATGCCCTCCTTGCTTTCCATAATCCTGTTGAATCCTTGTCCCTTAATCTTATTATTGGACCTGGATACTCAGTGCTTCTTTTCTGCCTTGTCCTCCCATTAACCTACAGAGTCTCACAATGTTTCCTATACTCACTTAGACAAATGTCTTCCTGTTGCCTTCTGCCATATTTACAGGTACTGTAAACTCCAATAAGTTATGAGGAAGAGGAATCTGTACCTCAGTATTTTGAGGTAATTATTTTAGATGTTATCCTTAACTAAAGTTATGAATTAGAATCACCTGAGGAGCTTCAGGAAATACAAATAACCTGGCCTCAACCCATGTTTATGTTGAAATGTTTTCTGGATGATTCTGATGCTACTCATAGACAGAATTATAGAAGACTGTAAACTCCATTAAGAAGCTCATTCTTTGTTCTCTGTTCCTTTATCTCTTTTTCTTCCTTTCTTCCCTCCCTCCTTTCTTCCTTCCTTCCTACCTTTTCCTTTCTTCAAACTGCCATACATACGGTGCCTGCCATATAATGGGCATTCAGAAACTAGCTGCTCACTGACTGATCATCAGGGAGATGGAAGATGAGTGAATAGACCAAGAATTCTAAAATTACTAAATGTGGCCCATCTTGATAGAAATGTGACTTCACTTTCTCTAACAGCAGTTTTCAAACTGTTTGGTCTTAGGGACCCCTTTACATTGATAAAAATTGGGCCCCAAAGAATTTTTGTTTATGTGGGTTAATACTGATTTTTATCATACTAGAAATTAAAACTAAGAAAATGTAAAACACAGGAACACACATAAATACATTCCATTAGCCAACAGAGTGATGATGTCATACCTCATCATGTAGCCCCCCCCAAAATGCCATTGTACACTCATGAGGGAATAAGAGGGAAAAAGACAAATAACATCTTAGTTTTGAAAGTAATTTTGACCCGATGGGTCCCCTGAAAGGGTCTCTGGAGCCCCTGGAGTCCCCTTGATTACCCTTTGAGAGCTGCTTCTCTATAATGACAAAAACTGATGGGAGAAATAATTCTTGGAAGAAGGGTAAGAAGCAAAGGGAGTGGGTCTACATCCCAAAAGCATGCAACTGGGATAAGGTCAAAGCCAAAGCATGGGAATCATATCTAGGATTACACCCAAAGTCAGCCTGTGGGTGAGATAGAGTATATGAATATGTAGGTAAAAGTTTAAAGTAATTCTGTTTTGTATCAAATATGTCTAAGTCATACCTGAACATTTGTCTTTGTCTTGTGTATTAATTGTTTTTAAGTAGACATTCATGTTCCTATATCATGTGATTTTTAAATTAAAAGAACTTTTATGGAGAAAACATACAGAGTTGGCTACACTTTCAAAACTCTTCTCTCCTCTGTGATGTCTAAAAAATAGCTTAGTCAGATATAAGTGGAATCCCTGGATCTGTGCCTATCACTCCCTAATTTAGACCAGTGGTTCTGAAACTTTAGTAGACATGAGAATTACCTACTTTCTCAAATTCAGAGGTTACAATTCAGAAGATATGGGGTGGAGCCCGATGTTCTACATGCTACTGAGCAGGTGGAAGACATTTTGAGAAATGGTGCCTTGTATTAGACAAACAGATTTGCCTGGTGGCATTATCTGGGTGGCTAGAGGGAGGTATAATTTGCCTCATGGACTTCTGTCTTGCACACCACTACTTAATCTGGGCAGAGAATAATCACATCCCTTGATGACAGAGTTTGGATTTTGATTTGAAAATACTGGTTTCCTCAAGAGAAAAATGCAGTTCTTTCTTCGGGACATTCTTTTTTGGGGTACCTCCAGCCAGTATTGAGCTGATCTGAGGGAGCTGAAGCACTTTGGTTTTCCTTGTCAAGGTAGGAAAAGTGTACGATAACAGATGCTATTTATTCTTCAAGAGGAAGAAGGGAGAAGAGGTTGTTTATTGCCACCAAGTAACTGCCAAGGAAGGCTGGCATTTGTGTTAGAAGAGTTGAGACCACTTTAAACATTGTAATTTATTTAACCACTTCGGTACGAGCGTCGACTATAGTTGACAGCCATGATATGAGGGCGCACAGCCGAGCGTCGACTTTAGCCGACAGCCATAAGCTTTTACTTTTATAGTTTTTATCTCTGCAGTTGCAGTGTATACGTTCAGCTAATAAGTTACTACGAATCTGTGACCTTTTAACAAGTCCTTAGTAGGAGTTATTATAGTTCTTTTCCTAAAGCTGCCTGTAAAGTAAAACAAGCTTTCAGTGCTTTAAAGCTTTCCTCATCACACAAGAGCAAAACGGATTCGTCGTCAATGCACAGCACAAACTATCATGCGGACTATGAGTGCCGGCTGTGGGCAAGGTTTCGCTGCTGGTGAGTGCCATACCGAAGTGGTTAAGTCCAATTCACTTTGTTGTGAAAGATGGTAGTAAACCCACCTCATTCCTTTTTACCCAAAGCTCCACAACAAATGCCCCCATATATTTTTAAAAGCCCAACAAAACAGACAGGGGAGATGACTATGTAGTTCTGGTGGGTGATGAGTTTCACAGCAGTTTGTTCTTTACTGGTGAGGAGGGAGGTTTTCTTGCTAGTCACTGTGGGATGTGGCAGACTTCCTTCGTTGACACCTACAGCCTGGGAACATTTTCATGAAAAAGAACATGACTTTGCATCTGATTCCCTTGAAGGAAGATTAGAAGATAGGAGAATTTTTTTAAAAAATTTCTTGTTTTTCAAATTGGAGCTCAACAGGTCAAGGTGGCTGAGGTTTCATCTGTGACACTTGTCATTGTTTGTGAATGACAGTGGGACATTGTAAGTGAAGGCAGCAGGAATTAACACAAAAACAGTTTGGGGGGCTGGGAGGCAGTGGGAAGGATAGATAAAATAAGCAGGGAGGGATAGGAGATAGGGAGGGAAGAGGAAAAGGCAGGAGTGGGAGCCCAAGGACTTCTTGTTCTCACTATGGTGTTCATAACACTGGGAGACTATTGTCCAGCAGACTGTGAATTTCAAAAGCCCAGGGCATTTTTATCCACGGTCTCTTTGACTAAGAGTGAATTACCTATTGAAAAGCAGAAAAAACAATGCTCACTCTGAGGATTGCAGGCCATATCCCACAGAGAGACTGTAGAGCACAGTTTGAGCCTTCTGTTTATTGCTCCATCAAGGCTTAGCAGGAATGACTTTTCCCAAAGGCTCCCCCACGCCAATCTGTGAACACACCACATGGTGGTGATCAGAGTCTCTATTTCTTCCTCAATTATAAATGACATTAAAGAATTTTTCTTTGGTAGACAATTCTTTCTATAAATGCCAAGAACCAGTTTGTGGATAGTAAAGGGATGCAAGACATTTCACTCCAAAATATGACTCCTTGGTATAAAGAGTATTTTGAATTAAAGGCCCTTAGAGATCAACAGGCATTGGAAGAGGCTTTCCCTCTATCTCCATAAAGACCAGAGGGACCCATCAAGAAGAACAATTGTCTTTCCTTCCCCTCCCTGTTATCTCATTATCTTTTGCAGGAAATAAGATCGAGAATGTAACCAGACCTGGCCCAACCCATTTTCAAAATAATGTCCCATCTCTCAGGTTAATTTAATTGCCAAAGATAATCATTTACCAGTGAATTTGTTTCCCCCATCCATTCATTTTCCTAAGTATCTATTCATCCTCCCTAGTAATCATTTATTACCCCTCAACGGAATTACCCTCTCTCCCCCTTCCCTCTGAAATGAGGATATATAAGTATTTGGGTCTCATTGGGATATGGGCAATCACTCTGTGGTTCTCCCTGTGTGCATGGTAAAAATAAAATTTATATAACTTTCTTCTTATTAATCTGATTTGTGAGCTGATTTTTCAGTGAACCTGCTGAGGGCAAAGGGGAAGTTTTCCCTTTACCTCAATAGTAGCATTAGAATGGGTCTCCCAGGATGTTCTTTCTGCAGTTGTAGAAATGGCAGGAGGACATGGGAAAGACAATCATGGAGTCCCCCTTTACTTATATCCTAATAGTCACATAATAAGTCATGTCTGGCCTTGTAGCAAATTAACAGATCTTGAGGCCTTGACATCGGTCAATACCTCACTCCTAAGACCCTGCAATTAGGCACTTGGAAGGAACTGTCAATAGAAAAAAACTCTGTAAAATAATTTAAAGAGGTTTATTCTGAGCCAAATATGTGCCACTATGGCCTGGAGAGCCATACTCAAGAAGCCTTGAGCAAGTGGTCTAACTGTGGTTCAATTATAGTTTGGTTTTATACAGTTCAGGGAGACAGGAATTACACATAAAGTCATAAATCAATACATGGAAGGCATACATTGGTTTGGCCCCAAAAGGTAGGACATCTTGAATTGGGCATTACAGGTTATAAGTGGGTTTGAAGATTCTTTGATTTTTAATTTCTTAAAGAAATGAGCTTTGTCTAAAGGCTTGGAATGTCTTAAATTAAGATAAGGAAATCTGTTAATCAGAGACAAGCCACCTGGCATATACCCAGATTCAAGTGATCTGTTAAGTAAATTGAGGACCTACAGGAGTGGTTTAAGTTCTTTCTTGCATAGCCTTAGGCCTGTTAATGAGTTACAAAGGTTATCTCCAAGAAGGGAGGGGGCATGATGAGGCATGTCTGATGTCCCTTTGCATGGCCAGCAACTCAGCTGTAGGGTATTTCTGGGGTCCCTTTGGCCAAGAGAGAATCCATTCCATCATCTGGGAGGGCTTAGGATTTTATTTTAGTTCACAGAACTATGGGACCCTGTACTCACCTCAGTTGCTAACCAGCTGTCTGACCCTAGGTAAGGCACTTTATCCTCTCCAAACCTCAGTTGTCTCATTTGTAAGATGGAGCTCTTGCCTGCCCAAGCTCATCTCATAGAATGTTTGGGGAACCACATAAGAAAATGAATGTGCCTTAACATCGTGAAGGTCTGCACTTTCTTTTAGCAGCTGGTAACCAAAAACATGGGGGGAAGGGACATGGATGAGGCAGAAAGTAACTCTATCCACATGCCTTTTTAGATTTGCACAACCAGTAGGGGTGGCTGTACTGCCCTGGTCACTATTGTTAACGCTGAGAGTGCTTAGGAGATTCTGAGCCAGGAAAGAAAATTGTTGTCAATGACCTTCTATTTAAAAAGCACGAGATCTGACACTGTGCCCTCTTTGCATTGGCCTGATTGGTTACAGATAGGCTGAAACTATGTTGGGGACAGGAAGGTGCAGTATATATAGAGAGAGGAAATGAGAATCCTCTGCCCTAGAAGAGGAGGACACAGGATAGAGGATCAGGGAAAAAGGCCTGGAGAGAGAAGTCACTCCTAGTACTTGAGTGACCCATTTTCTGTTCATCTTATGATTCCCTCCTTTCTATTTGTAACCCAGGCTTTAGAACATTGATGTTTTGTTCCTTCTGCTTAGTACTGTGGGGTAAAGGTGGCCCAAACTACTGCTGTCCCCTCCCTTGCACACACAGATTGGAAAAATATGCCTTGATATAATGGAGAAGGCAATACTTGAAGTCACCTGTCCATATTTTTCCCTATATGTGAGGCCCAAAGGAGCTCTTTTCAAGATTAGTGTACAATGCATTGGCTGGAAAACAGGAGTAGCTATCCTGAAAACCTAGGCATTCTTTAAATCAGTAAGAAAAAGCAGTAAAAAGACTTTTACTTTTCTTGTGGGTACGATTCTTGTTTCTAAGATGTGTTCACCAGTATGTTCTGAAGGGCAACCCTTAGGAATATGAAAGAGTTGGCAAGACCATGTGAGCCTACATACAGCACAGGTGATTTTTCAGGTTAGCATTTCATGATTGTGCATTGGGTTCTTCTCTGCTTACATTTGTTTCTCTTTGATTTCAAGTCACTGTGTGGTCTAATGGAAAGAGCACTGGACTGGAAGTCAGAAGAACCCATTCTTTCATATTTAAATCACTGGATTTCCCTAAGCCTAAATTCCCTGTCTCCCATATGAGGGTCCTAGGATAGCCATTCTTCTAGCTCTAATTTTCTATCATTTTATGACTTTGGTGAAAAAAGGGAAAACATAAAGGCGCCAGAGCTGGAAAAGAGTTGAGTTAGGGGACAGTATGCCACTAGAAACCTGTGCCACTTAGAAATCATGCTTAAAGAACATGATTGCAATCAGTGTCATCTAAACCATACTCCTTGGTCGTTAATGACACTGGTTCATGTTAACCTTTGTTAACCAGACAGAACAATAGTTGTTTCTGCCCTTAAAATTACATTACTGTTGCATTTTTAAAGAAAATATGATGTGTATTGTGTATATAAATACATAGAATTTCTTGGGTGAAGGGCACAGGAAAACAGGCAATAATCAACATGGTGCAAACTGGATCTCACATGTCAGTACAAACAGTTCTCCACTTTGTCATCATTCCACAGAGAGGAATGCTTGGGCCTAGAATAGTGGGACACATTAGGATTTATGCTTCAGGAGTGGGACTCCTGTGTTCTTGCTGCTTCACCTATTCATATGGCAGGTACGAGAGCGACCATACAGGGGGCTGAGAGTTAAACAGAATCTGACCTTGGGCATCAGCTTTTTGGGAGAGTGGAGTGGGCGGGTGCATGTCTTTGCTGATATCACCTGGAGACTTTGTAGCAAGCTGAGGCCCTGAGCTGTTCCACCAGCCGGAGGTAGGGTTAGACACTAAGCCCATCCTACTGATTACCAGGAAGCCTGGAGAACGCTACAGGGTATTAGGGTGTCCCTCCACAGACCTCTTGCCAGAAGCTTCCTTGATGACAATAGAGCATGTTACCTTCTCTTTTCTAAAACTTCTTTTATACCAGTTGCCTATGATGTGTAATTCAAAATTTATTGTATTGGTGTGTAACATTAATATACTTCCATATTTAATGAAATACTGTCTTTTTCACACTCAGTTCCATTTGATTGAGTCTTGTCTTTCAAAATATACCTAAGATATCTTACTGGTAGAGATTGTGTGTGTGTGTGTGTGTGTGTGTGTTCTTTGTCCCCATAGTCACAGCAGAATAGACCTATTAAAAATCCCTCAGATAATTCTTCTCAATTAGCGGAACAATAAGTGTTGTCTAACAATGATTTCATGTAGATATGAATGGCTAATACGGTGGATGGAGGGCCTGCCAAGGAAACATACTGGATTTTGGCAATTTGGGATCTACCTTTCATAGGACATAAAATAATCTTCTCCCTTACCTTTGTTCTCTTCTGACCAATATTTTTAAAGGTGCAATCTCCTGTCTTCTTTTCCAAGGAATAAACAGAAAAACAAAATTAGCTCTGCTCTGGGTTAAGCCTGGAATAAGCCTGGACCTGTCTTCAGCTGCTTAAGACACTCCCCTACATCCTTTTAACATATCACCTTACAGGAACCCTGGAAATTGGTACTGTCTTTTGTTTGTCTATGAACGGATGGGGCCTGGAGTGCTGTTGACCTCTTGTCTTTCCTATGCTTCCCAGAGCAAGCTCCATGGAACCCTGGTTTCTCAAGGTCCATTACCTATTCTAGGAGAGTCATTAAGCACAGTTGCATATTAAGGGCACTAATAAATTTTAGTATAAATGGGTTTCTCTTTGTTTAGTTTCCTAAATTTATTTGAATGTGGAAACTATTTTAGAGGGACATTTTAAAAAATCAGAGCTCCAACCAATGGTTACAGTTTAACTAATCATCTGTGTCTGAGGGGGCAAGGGGAAGGTGTGCTTATCAGAACCTGGAATCAGAGAGAATGTTATGTGGAGAAGGCTATGACCTTCAGTAGGGGGATACAACCAGAGTTTAAAGGAGTTTAAATGAAAGAGTTTAAAGGAAAAAATCAAGGAATATCTCTGGAAATTTTTTATTTGGCATAATTTTAATAGAACTGGAAGGACAGAGGAAGCAATGGTGAGAAAATAACTGTCAGTTGAATTTTCAGATGGTTCTAAAGAAGTGCTTTCAAATGCCAATGCATAGTCATTCTGCTAAGGCAGAATATGATGGTTTTCTCAAGTATTTTTAAAATCAACAATTTATCTATCAGACAAGAAGCATTTGCAAAATGAGCACATATTCTACATAATTCTAGATACCTTGTGTGTTACCTATCCCCATTTGTGCCTCCAGACCCACCCTCCTCCCTTCCGTGCCCTGCTCTCTATCTCCAGGGACTGACCTGTATAAACCCTATCAATGGTCTTCCTTATGCTCTGATTTCCAGTTTGGTCTGTGCAATGGGAAGCTAAAATGGTTACTTCAGTTAACTATTCCCCCAGTTCTCCCACTGCATGCTTATTAAAACTGGCTGTACCCCCAATGTCTCTTACGCTGTTGTTTTGTTTAATTTGTCAGAGTATATTGGTTAGGGTTCTGGCAGAAAATTGATGAAATACTCAAATCGAGGTAATTCAAGGAGATTTTAATAAAAGGATTTTTACCAAGATGAGTTCAGAGTTTAGGGATCTCACACATGAGCTAGTATGTTACTGGGGCAGGTTACAGTGACGTGTTGTTATCACCACTATGTCTGAGGTGGCAAGGAAAAAGTGTGCTTATCAGAACCTGGAATCAGAGAAAAAGTTGTGTGAAGAGGGCTATGACCCCAATGTGATAAGTCCTGACATATGTATACACCTGTGATACCATCAACATCAAGATAATGAACATATCTATCATCCTCAATTGTTTTCTTCTGCTTTTTTTTAAATCTCCCCCTCCTGCCAAACCCTTTCTCCATAAAAACCTATCCCCATGCTAGCACTGATCTTCATTTTTAAATATAGATTATTTTTCATTTTCTAGAATTTTATATAAATAGAACCATAAATGAGTATGTAGGCACTCATTTTTTTCTGGCTTCTTTACTCAGCATGGTTATTTTGAGATTAATTTATGTTATAGTGTGTATCAATAGTTTATTCCTCTTTATTTCTGTGTGGTATTCCATTGTATGGATATACCATAGTTTGTTTATCCAAACACATATTGATAGACATTAGTGTTGTTTCCAGTTTTTCACTTTTACAAATAAAGCTGTTATAAACATTTATGTACAAGTCTTTGTAGGGATATATACTTTTATTTTGCTTGGGTAAGTACTTGAAGGTTAATAACTGGATCATATGGTAGGTGTGTGTTTATCTTTTTAAGACACTACCACATTCTTTTCCAAAGTTATCTTAGATTTCCACTAGAAGTGTATGGGAGTTCCAGTTGTTCCACATCTTCACCAATACTTGCTATGTGCAGTCTTTTTAATGATGTCCATTTCAATAGATGTGTGGTGGCATGTCATAGTGGTTTTAATTAGTATTTCCCTAATGATTAATTATGTTGAGTATTTTTATGTGCTTATTTGCTATCTATGTATGTTCTTGAAATGTATGTTCACCCATTTTTTAAATTGGGATTTTTTTCAAAAAGTGACTGAGTTTTAAGAGTTCTTTATATATTCTGGATACAAATTGTTTATCACATGTGTGTGTACAAATATAGCATACATATATACGATATCATATGTATGATTTTCTGCCATTATGCATCTTGCCTTTTCACTCTGTTTAACTACTTCGGTACGAGCGTCGACTATAGTCAACAGCTACAGATGTACGCACACAGCCGAGCGTCGACTAAAGTCGACAGCAAATAGCTTTTACTTTTACAGCTTTTATCTCTGCAGTTGCAGTGTATACGTTCAGCTAATAAGTTACTACGAATCTGTGACCTTTTAACAAGTCCTTAGTAGGAGTTATTATAGTTCTTTTCCTAAAGCTGCCTGTAAAGTAAAACAAGCTTTCAGTGCTTTAAAGCTTTCCTCATCACACAAGATCAAAACGGATTCGTCATCAATGCACAGCACAAACTATCGTGCGGACTATGAGTGCCGGCTGTGGGCAAGGTTTCGCAGCTGGTGAGCGCGGTACTGAAGTGGTTAATAGTGTTTGTAAATGCAGAAATTGTAACCTTGATGACACTCAATACCTTTTTTTTCTTCTATGGATCATTTTTGGTGTTATATCTAAGATACCTTTGCCTAATCCAAGGTCATGAAGGCTTTCTCCTAAATTTTTGTTCTAGAAATTTTATAGTTTTAAAGTTAGGTCTATGAACTATTTTGAAGTACTTTTTGTATATAGGTGTGAGACGGGTTGGAGTTCTCTGTGTGTGTGTGTGGATATCCAATCATTCCAGAACCATTTGTTGAAAAGATTATCCTTTCTCCAATGAATTGCCTCTGAACCTTAAAAAAACTCAGTTGACCATATATTTGTGGGTCTATTTCTGGACTCTCCATTCTGTTCCTATTTGTATATCTTTGTACAATCACCACACTGTATTGGTTACTATAGCTTTATAATAAGTCTTGCAGTAAAATGATGTGAATCCTACAAGTTTTCTTTTTGTTGTCTTTTAAACATGTTTTGGCTATTTGGGGTCCTTTGTATATGAATACAAATTTTAGAATCAGGTTGTCAATTTTACAAAAAGCCTACAGAAATTTGCAATGGGATTCTGTTGTATCTACAGTTTAATTAGGGGAGAATTAACATCTTAACAATATTTAGTCTTCTAATTCATGAATTCGGTATATCTCTCCATTAATTTAGGTCTTCTTTAATTCTCTTAGCAATAGTTTGTAGTTTTTCATGTATAGGTCTTTCACATCTTTTGTCCAATTTTCCCCTAGGTATTAATATTTTTGATGCTGTTATAAAGGGTATTTTTATTTTAATTTTTGATTTTTAGCTTCTAGTACTGTATATCAAAAATACTGTTGATTTTTGTGTATTGATCTTTTCTAATACAACCTTACTAAATTCACTTATTAGTTCTTAGATTTTTGTAGATTCCATCAGGTTTTGTACATATATAATCATGTTGCAAATTGGATTAGTTTTACTACTTCCTTTCAAATATGGATGCTTTTAATTCTTTTTTTTTTT
>VBSM01001483.1:4723358-4748858 GCA_008086735.1 Cheirogaleus medius | reverse complement strand
TTTTTTCTATAAATATTTTTAGTTGTCCAGCTAATTTCTTTCTATTTTTTTAGTGGAGATGGAGGGATCTCACTCTTGCTCAGGCTGGTCGTGAACTCCTGAGCTCAACTGATCCACCTGCCTCGGCCTGCCAGATTGCTAGGATTACAGGCTGAGCCACTGCGCCTGGCCCAGATGCTTTTAATTCTTTATCTTGCCTTATAAAGCTCTGGATAAAACCTCTACTACATAGTCGACTAGAAATAGTTTAAATGGACAACTCTGTCTTGTTCCTGATCTTAGAGAGAAAGCATTCACTCTTTCACCATTAAGTATGATATTACCTGTAGGTTTTTTGTAGATGCCTTTTATTGGCTGATGTATTTTCCTTCTATTTTAGTTTACTGAGAGTTTTTAAACAATCAGGAATGAGTAATGGATATTGTCAAATGCTTTTTCTAGGACTATACAGTTAGTCATATTTTTTTCTTTTTAGTTTGTTAATATGGTGAATCACATTCTTTGATTTTTTAAGATGCTAAACCAATTTTGCATTTCCTTATAAAACCCCACTTGGTCATTATGTATTGTTCATTTTGTTGGGTTTGTTTTGTTGAAATTTTGTTTCAGATTTTTGCATCAGTGTATATGAGGAATATTTTTTATTAGTTTTCTTTTTCTATAATGTCTGTTTAATTTTGGTATCATGGTATTTGTGGTCTCATAGGAAGAGTTAGGAGGTATTCCATTATTTTCAATTTTATAGAAGTATTTTTGTAAATTTAGAATTATTTCTTAATTAAATATTTGGTAGAATTCACTAGTGAAACTATCTGGGCCTACAGTCTATTTTGTGGGAAGGTTTATAACTACAAATTCAATTTCCTTACTAAATATAGAACAATTCCCATTATCTACATCTTCTTGAGTGAGCTTTCAAATTTTGTGTCTTTCAAGAAGTTTTTGAAAACAAAAGAAAATCCAAAAGTAAGAAGCAATAACTGTACCAGATGAGAAGGAATTAGTGAAAGAACTCTGCAAGAATGAAGAATCAGAGTGAAAGGTCACCCCTAATAGGGAACAACAGCTCTCTACCAATGGATAACAACCAATATCAGAATATTGAAATGACAGATAAAAATTCCAAATATGTATTGTAAGTAAGCTCAATGAAATACAACAGAAAATGGAAAACCAACACAAAGGAAGCACGAAAAATCAGGAAGTGAATGAAAAATATTAAAGAAATTGAATTACTAAAAAAATCAAGTAGAACTTCTTGAAATGAAAAACTCATTCAAGGAAATGCAAAACACAGTGGAAAGTCTTAAGAATAGGCTAGACCAGACAGAAGAAAGAATCTCAGAGCTTGAAGACAACACCTTTGAATTAAACAAGTCAGTCAAAGATAAAGGACAGAGAATTAAGAGGAAGGAACAAAGACTATAAGAAATATGAGTTTATGTGAACAGGCCAAACATAAGAATTATATGCATCCCTAAGGGTGAAGAAGAAATCACACAAAGGTTGGAAAAACTATTTGAGAGAATAATAGAGGAAAACTTCCCTGGTCTCACTAGAAATTTAGAAATCCAGGTACAAGAAGCTCAAAGGCCACCTGGGAAAGTCATAGCAAAGAGATAATCATCACAGCACATAGTCATCAGACTGGCCAAAATTAACACAAAGGAGAAACTCCTGTAAGCCATAAGGCAAAAACATCAGGTAACTTACAAAGGAAAACCCATCAGGCTAACTGCAGACTTCTCAACTGAGATCTTACAAGCCAGAAGGGATTGGGGCCCCATTTTCAGTCTTCATAAACAGAATGATGACCAGCCCAGAATTTTGTATCCTGAAAAGCTAAGTTTCTTATATGAGGGAGAAATAAAGACTTTTTCAGACAAGCAAACACCGAGGGAATTTGTCCAGACCAGACCGACCCTGCAGGAAGTACTCATATCTGCATTATATATTGATCAGCATAATAGAAACCCACCCGTGTAAAATTACCCAAAAGCTAAAGCTCAGAGCCCATACAAAATAATGGCTCAAGAGGTAAAACAAGGTAACAAGGTTGTACACAATACAATGAACAAAAATGCATCCTACTTATTAATCTTTTCAATAAATTTGAACAGCTTGAATTCCCCACTCAAGAGACATAGGCTGGCTGAATGGATGAAAAAAATATTAATACAAGACAAATATCTGTTGTCTCCAGGAAACACATCTAACCCACAAGGACTCATTTAGACTCAAGGGGAAGGTATGAAAAAAATATTCCATGCAAAGAGAAATCAAAAGAAAGCAGTAGTAGCCATTCTCATATCAGATAACATAGACTTCAAATCAACAATAGTAAAGAAAGATAAAGTGGGTCATTATACAATGGTAAAGTGGGAAATTCAATGTGAAGACATAAAAATCCTAAATATTTATGCATCTAACACAGATATGCCCAGGTTCATAAAGCAAATCCTACTAGATCTAAATAAAGCGATAAAAAACAGCATCATAATTGCCAGGAACTTCAACACCTCACTGACAAAACTGGATAGATCGTCCAAGCAGAAAATAAAGAAACACTGGAATTACATGGGACTCTAGAGCAAATGGGCCTAACAACATTTATAAAACATTCTATGACAAAACTACCAAATATAAATTCTTCTCAACAGAACATGGAACATTGCTGTTGATGTGATCTAATATAGATCACATTGTAGGCCACAAAATATGTCTCAACAAATTCACAAAACTAGAAATTATACCATGTATCTTTTCAGACCACAATGGAATAAAAATATAAATCAACTCCAACAGAAATACTCAATTCTACACAACATCATGGAATTTAAATAACCTACTATTGAACGATTATTAGATTAAGGAGAAAATTAAGGTGTAAATCAAAAGATTCCTTGAAGAAAATGACAAAGGGGACACAAATTACCAAAATCTGTTGGATTCATCAAAAGCAGTCCCAAGGGAAAATTCATAGCATTAAATGCCTACATCAAAAAAACCCAGAAAGATCACAAATCAATATTCCAATGAATCATCTCAAGAAACTAGAAAAGGAAGAACAAACCAAACCCAAACGCAGCAGAAGAAAAGAAATAACTAAAGTCAGAGCAGAACTAAATGATATCAAAAAACAAAAACAGAAGATTAATGAAACAAAAAGTTGGTTTTTTGAAAATATAAGCAAAATTGATAGAACTCTCCCTAGATTATCCAGAAATAGAAAAAAAAAGGACCCAAATAAGCCCAATCAGAAATGAAAAAGGAGATATTACAACTGATACCATAGACATATAAACTATCATCTGTGAATACTATAAAATTCTCTATGCACATAAACTCAAAAACGTTGAGGAAATGGACAAATTCCTGGAAACACTCAACCTCTCAAGGCTCAATCAAGAAGAAATAGAGCTTCTGAACAGACCAATTACAAGCAATGAAATTGAAGCAATGATAAAAATCTTCCAATAAAAAAGATGGTTTCACAGCCAAATTTTATCAGACCTATGAAGAAGAATTGGTACCCATAATCCTGAAATTATTTCATAACATTGAGAAGGAATGAGTCCTCCCAACTCATTCTATGAAGCAAGTATCAACTTGATGCCAAAGGCAGGAAAGGACACAACAAAAAAGGGAACTAGAGACCAATATCCCTCATGAATATAGATGAAAAATCCTAAATAAAATTCTACCAAACTGAATTCTGCAGCACATCAAAAAAAGATTCCACCATGACCAGGTGAGCTTCATCCCAGGGATGTAAGCACGGTTCAACATATGTAAATCTATAAATGTGATTCACCACATAAACAGAAGGAAAAACAAAGATAATATGATCATGTTCAATAGTTTCAGAAAAAGCATTTGACAAAATTCAGCATGCTTTTATGATAAAAACTCTTAAAAAAATAGACATAGCTGGGACATACCTAAACATTATAAGAGCCATGTATGACAGATGCACAACAAACATCATACTAAATTGGGAAAAGTTGAAAGCATTCCCACTCAGAACTGGAATAAGACAAGGATGCCAACTGTCACCACTTCTATTCAACATAGTGCTGGAAGTCCTAGCCAGAGCAATCAGGCAATAAATAAATAAATGAAGGATATCTAAATCTGGAAAGAGGAGGATAAACTATCACTTTTGCTGATGTTATGATCTTATATCTAGAAAAACACAAGATTCTACCAAGAGATTCCTGGAATTGATAAATAAATTCAACAAAGCCACCAGTTACAAAATCAATGTATACAAATCAGTAGCATTCTATATACCAACAACAGTCAAGCTGAGAATCAAATCAAAGACTCAATACTTTTCACTATAGCTACAAAGAAAATAAAATACCTAGGAATATATTTAACCAAGGAGGTAAAAGATCTCTACAAATCACTGAGGAAGGAAATTGCACATAATGTAAACAAGTAGAAAAACATATCATGCTCATGTATTGGTAAAATAAACATTGTTAAAGTGTCCGTCCTACCCAAAGTCATTTATAGATTCAATGCAATCCCTACCAAAATACCAATGTCATTTTTTGCAGATCTAGAAAAAATAATTCTGTGCTTCATTTGGAACTAGAAAAGAGCTCAAACAGCCAAAGCAACCTTAAGAGAAAGGAACAAATCTGGAGGCATAACTTTACCAGACTTCAAGCTCTATTACAAGGCTATAGTAACCAAAAAAGCATATTACTGGCACAAAAATAGAGATATAGACCAGTGGATCAGAACAGAGAACCCAGATATAAAACTATTCACATACGGCCATCTGATCATTGACAAAGTAGACAGCAATATACCCTAGGGAAAAGAATCCCAATTCAACAAATGGTTCTGGGAAAATAGCCACATGTAGAAGATTGAAACAGGATGCATAGCTCTCTTCACTCACAAAAATTAATTCAAGATGGATCACAGACTTAAATCTAAGGCATAAAACCATAAGAATTCTAAAAGGCAGTGTTTCTAAAACTCTTAAAGACATAGACCTAGGCAAAGAATTTATGAAGAAGACCCCAGTGGCAATCACAGTAACAACAAAAATAAATAAATGGGACTTGATTAAATTAAAAGGCTTATGCACAGCCAAGGAAACAATCAACAGAGCAAATAGACAATTGACAAAATGGGAGAAAGTATTTGCATGCTCTACATCCAATAAAGGGCTCATAACCAGAATCTACAAAGAACTCAAGCAAATTAGCAAGAAAAAATCAACCAGCCCCATTAAAATGGACAAAAGAAGATATCTTCTTTTCAAAAGTAGATAGACTAATGGCCTATAAACATCTGAAAAAATGTTCAATGTCACTAATCATCAGAGAAATGCAAATCAATACCAAAATGAAATATCACCTAACCCCAGTGAGAATGGCTTTTAACAAAAAGTCCCAAAACAATAGATGTTGGTGTGGATGCAGACAAATAGGAACACTTATATATTGTTGGTGGGACTGCAAACTAGTGCAACCTCTATGAAAAATAGTATGGAGATGCCTCAACGAACTAAAAGTAGACCTACCATTTGATCCAGCAATCCCACTACTGGGTATTTACCCAAAGGAAAAAAAGTCATTTTATTAAAAAGACACCTGCACTAGAATGTTTATTACAGCACAATTCACAATCACAAAGATGTGAAATCAATCCAAGTGCCCATTAATACATGAGCAGATTAAGAAAATGCAGTATCAGGGAAAAAAGGAAAAGAAAAAGAAAAAGAAAATGTGCTATATGTATACCATGCAGTACTACTCAGCCATAAAAAAATGATTGAATACCTTTTGCAACAATCTGGATGGAACTGGAGACCATTCTCCTAAGTGAAGTATCTAAACAATGGAAAAACAAACACCACATGTATTCAGTATTACATTGGAACTAACTGAGCAGCACTGATGTGCGTTGATGGAAGTAAACCTCAGCGGAAGTCATACAGGTGGGAGGGGGCAGGAGAGGAAGGGTGAAATCATACCTAACAGGTACAATGTACACTATCTGGGTGATGGGTGAACTTATAATTTTGACTGAAGCAGTGCAAAAGCAATCCATGTTACCAAAATATTTGTACCCCCATAATACTCTTAAATAAAAAAAAGAAAAAAGAACTTTTCAATTTCATCAAATGAAATTTGAATATTTCTATTTTCAATTTCAATTTTTAATTTCAAATTGTTGAATATAATGTAATAAAATCATTTATAAATTCTCTTATCTTTTTAATATCTACAGAATCTCTAGTGATATCCACTCTGTCATTCCAGATAATGGTAATTTATGTCTTTTTTTCCTGTTCGGTCTTGCTAGAGTTTTATCAGTTTTGCCAATCTACTCAAAGAATGAGGTTTTAGTTTCATTGACTTTCCTGCATTATTTTTCTGTTTCTGTTTCATTGACTTCCTCTCCGATATTTATTATTTACTTACTTCTGCTCAATTCAGGTTTAATTTGCTCTTTTCTTCTACTTGTTTAAGGTGAAATCTAAGATCATCAATTTGAAGCATTTCTTCTTTCCTAATATTAGTGTTTAGTGCTATAAATTTCACCCTAATCACTGCTGAATTAGCATCCCACATATTTTGATATGTTGTACTTTTACCTTTATTCAGTTCAAAATACTTTCTACTTTCTCTTTTAATTTCTTCTTTGACTCATGGCTTGTCCAGATGTGTGTTATTCAGTTTCCAAAATTTTAGGGATTTTCCAGAGATCCTTTCAGTATTGATTTAAAAGGAAATTCCAATGTGGTCAGAAGACATACTTTTTATGGCTTGCATCCTTTAAAATTTATTGAGTCTTGTTTTATGGCCCAGGATATGGTCTATCTTGGTAATATTCCATGTGCATATTTTGCTATTGTTCAGTGGAGTGTTCCATAGATGTCAGTTAGGTCTCGGTGACTGAAAGTGTTGTTTAAATCTATAACCTTGCTAATTTTCCATCTACTTGTTCTATCAGGTTTTTTTGGGGGGGGGAGGATTTAAATCTCCAAATACAACTGTGGATTTGCCTCTTCTTTTTTGCAATTCTGGGATGCAATTTCATAGTAAAAACGTGATATGTTTTACTTCATGTATTTTGAAGCTTATTAATAGGTCCATGAATGTTTAAGGTAGTAAAGTCCTCTTGATAAATTGACTTCTTAATCATTATGAAATGGCCTTCTTTATCTCTGGCAATATGCTTTGTTTGGAAATCTGCTTTGTCTAGTATTAATATAGCCCCTTTCTTTTGATTAGCATTAGCATGGTATATCTTTTTTAACATTTAGTTTTAACCTATCTGTATCTTTATAGAAAGCATATAGTTGGGTATTGCTATTGCTCTTTTACTCAATCTGACAATCTCAGCCTTTCATTGAGGTATTCATGTCTTTTACGTGTCAAATATGGTTAGTTTTAATCTACCACCTTACTATTAATATTTATTTTCTCTTTGTCCCATTTGTGCTTTGTTCCTTTCTTCCTTTTATTTACCTTCTTCTGGATTAATTAATTTTTTAAAATGACTCCATTTTATTTCCATTGTTGGCTTATTACCTATTAGTAGTTGCTTTAGGGCTTATAGTATATATCTTTTAACTTATTATAAACTGGCTTCAAGTGACATTTCACTTCATAGGTATCATAAGAGTCTTTCAATAATATACTTCAATTTCTTTCCTCCTGGTCTTTGTGCTGTTGTTTTCATACATTTTACTTACATTATAAGCTCCACATACTTTTGCTGTTATTTTTGTTTGAATAGTCAATTGTGATTTAAAGAAATTTAAATAATATCATATATTTACCGATGTAGTCACCATTTCCTGTGTTCTTTATTCCATTGTATAGATTCATATTTCCACCTAGTATCACTTTATTTTTGCCTTAAGAAATTCCTTCAATCTTTATTGTAGAGCAGGTCTCCTGGTGATCAATTCTTTCAGCTTTTATATGTTTGAAAATGCCTTTATTTCACATTTGTCTTTGAAAGATATTTTCAATAGTTGTATTCATAGAATTCAAAGTTGACAGTTTTGTTTTTTCTGTCAGTACTTTAACAATATTGCTTTACTGTCTCTTTGCTTGTGTTGCTTCCAACAAGAAACCTATTGTAATCTTTATTTTTGTTTCTTTGTATATAATTTGTCTTTTTTCTCTAGTAGCTTTTAAGATTTTTCCCTTTGTCACTGATTTTGAGAAAGTTTATTATAATGTGCCTTGGTATAGTTTTCTTCACATTGATGGTGTTGAGGTTTCTTGAGATTCTTGGATCTACAATTTATAATTTTCATAAAATTTGTAAAAAATTTGGCTGTTGTTTCTTCAAACATTTTTTTTCTGTACCCCTTACCCTTGCAGGACTTCAATTGCACATACATTAGCTGCCTTAAGTTGTTCAATTTATCACTGATACTGAGTTCATTTTCTCCCTCATTTGTCTGTTTTACTTTATCTAGTTCCTTTGCCAAGTTAAGTTCAAGTTCACCAATCTTCTGTCCTATGAAATCTAATTTGATATTATTCTCATTCAGTGTATTTTTCATCTGACATTATAGTTTTCACATCTAGAAAACTATACTTAACTTTTTGAACATTTGGAATATTGTTAAACTTTTTAAATGTCCTTGTCTAATTTTAACTTCTGTGTCACCTCTGGATTAGTTTCAATTGATTGATTTTCCCCTTCATCATAGGTCTTATTTTCCTTCTTCTTTGACTGCTGCATAAGATTTTTCACAGCTTTATTGAAATATAATTAACATACCACTCAATTTACCCATGTAAAGTGTACACATTAACAATACTTTTTTTATATTTCTAACTTTTGATCATATGCCAGACATTGTGAATTTTACCTTGTTGGGAGTTTGATATGTTTTATTCCTCTAAATATTATTTATATTTTTTCTAGGATCAAGTTAGATTAATTGAAAATACTTTTATCCTTTCAAATCTTACTTTTAAGACTTTTTAGGCAGGACCAGAGTTGTATTCAGTCTAAGGCTAACTATTCCCCACTACTCAGGCAAGACACTTCTGTGTACCCTTCCCAAAGCCCTGTGAATCATGAGGTTTTCCCATATGGCTGGTAGAAGCAGGCAAAATTCACAGCCCTGTGTGAGAACCAAGTATTATTTCCTATAATCCTTTTTAAATTATTGTTTTTAAATTGACAAATAAAAATTGTGTGTGTATGCATATATATATGGTGTACAACATAGTGTTTTGAAATATGTATATATTGGGATATGGCTAAATCAAGCTAATTAATATATGCATTATCTCATATACTTATCATTTATTTATGGTGAGACCTGTAATCCTTTTAAATGGTTCTTTTTTCAGCCTTAGGTGGTTTCCTTACATGTATACAGTGATCCCTACTTAACTGAATACTTGAAAGAGTCCTTCTGCAAATCTCCAGGTTTCTCTCTGTGTGGAGCATTCTCTTCTCTGGTACTCTTTCCTGTGAACTATGACCGCTTTGATCTCCCTAGAATCTCAGCTCTGTCTCCTTAACTCAGGTAATCTGCCAAGCTCTGCTTGGGTTCCCTGTCCATGTGGCCTGTACTCCCTTAAGGCATGGGAACTAAAATGAAATTCTTAAGTTTCCCCAAGCTGACTGAATGGAACCCTTCTTTGCCAAGGAGACCCGCCCAAAAAAATCGTTACAGCTGAGTTGCCAGCCATGAGGAAAAGGGAGGTCAGACACACATAGTGATGCCCAGTTCTTTTGGAGTTATTCTTTGTAACTATATGATACAAAATGATTACCACACCTAAGGCCATGTAAGATAAAAGTTAAACCACACCTGCAAGTCATCAACTTACTTAAAAGATCACTTGAGTCTCAGTATATGTGCATATGTCTAGTGGCTTGTCTATGATTAGCAGACTTCCTTATCTTAACTTAAAACATTCTAAGCCTTTAGAAAAACTTCATTTCTTTAACCAAGAAAGAATCTTCAGAAAAACTTCATTTTTTTTAAAACTTCATTTTTTAATGCTACCTGTAAGATTTCATTTACATAACAAGACTACCTTTGCTAGTTAATCAAGCGTCTTCCTCTCTCCCTCCAAAAATTTGTTTTTCTACTTTAAAAACTTTTGTACTTCATTGAGGAGTCAAATCTTCATTCTAAGGGCTCTCATGTATACATGTTAAATAAAATAAATTTTTATCTTTTTCCTCCTATTAATCAATCTGCCTGATCTGCTTCCTGTCAGTGATTTTTCTGCAAAACTTAGGGAGGCAAGAGCCTTTGCTCCCTACTATATATGTATATATTCTTCTGGAGTACCCTGACTAATACACTGTCTTTCATTGCAATACACTGTCCAATGTCTTGAAAATAATCGATTCTTATATTTTGTCCACTATTTTGTTATTTCAGGTGGGAAATTAATCTGGCACTTTTATTTTATTTCGGCCGGAAGCAGATGTGTTTTAAGCACAGGGTTTTTTTAAAAACCTTTTTGTGATTCTAAGGGAGTTTTCATATATTAATATTAATATCTTGCAAAAGAGAGTATGATCTTAGGAAACAAGTTCAGTTTGTATCTACCCCAGAACCTCTAATACCCTGATCCAGTGTAGCACTGGGCTGAAAAATAAACTCAAAAAATCTGAAAACACAACTTGTTTGTTTGTTAAGTGAGCCAATCTATATATTATTTTAGTATACAAATGATGTCTTCCAGTCTTCTCATCAGGAACTGCCTTTCTCTTAAAATTTCTATCCTACCACAGCCACAGTTTTTAGATCAGCCATATAGGGGTTTGCTTTTATCCTTATAATGGAAATATATAAAACATAATGAAATGAGGCAAGGTTTTGATATTCAGTGCCTTCTTAAAGTTGCCTTCTGAATCTCTTGCCTCGATAGTGATGCCCAGTACTCAGACCCTTTCTTCAGTCTGAGCCTATTTCAAACTCTGACCATTCTTTCTGGTACATTTCTATCTAGTTTTAGATTCACTTGGAATCTGCCAATAATCTGAATGCTTTTCTATCTTTAGTTTCTGGTCTTGTTTCAGCTCTCCTGTGGTTACCTCTCCTGAGTCCACCTCATGATCCATGTTTACATCCCCTGAACTCAGGACCTAGAGGGATAGGACTAATTATAATGATTAGTTTTGTAGCAGATTGGTAGGTCTTGAAAGGAACGGTGATTTCAATATTGATGCATCAATAATGGAGTAGGAAGAGACAGTTATTGCAGCCCAATCAAGTCATAGTGTCAAATCACCATGCTTTATGTAAAGACTAATTATTTGCCTTTTGCCTTGTTAATATGAGTTTTTTTATTGTGAATGCATGCCTTGACTAAAACTTTGACATTTTTTCTTTTTTATATTCATGGATCTTTTGTAGTGGAGTGGGGTCTTAAAATGGCTTCAAAATGGTATATCTTATTCTTAAGCTCATTCTTGGTGAATTGTAAATCGCTATTGAGTAGCAAAGAATGGTTTTGCTATTTTCTCCTTTAATTCAATGCATGCCATGGGGGACAGGAAGATTTTACTTCAATTGTGATGTGAAGCAGACTCTACAAATACATTAAATTTAGTTTGTGTAAGTTGGGATACTGGCAGATAAAATTATTCAATAAGATGAATCAAATAACATTAATTTATTTTATATTTCTATTTCACCATATTACAGGGGTACCAATGTTTAGGTTGCATATATTGCCTTTGCCCAATCATAGAGCATCAAGGGACTCCATCCCCAGAGCAGTGCGCACTTCACCCATTAGGTGTGAATATACCCATCCCCCCTCGCCCCTCCCACCTGCCCAAGACGCAATGAATGTTACTACTATATGTGCACATACAAGTTGATCAGTTATTGCAAATTTGAAGGTGAGTACATGTGGTGCTTGTTTTTCCATTATTGTGATACTTCACTTAGTAGAATTGGCTCCAGCTCTATCCAGGATAATACAAGAGGTATTAGATCACCATTGTTTTTTCTGGCTGAGTAGTACTCCATGGTATACATATACCACATTTTATTAATCCACTCATGTATTGATGGGCACTGGGTGGTTTCCACATCGTTGCAATTGTGAACTGTGCTGCTATAAACATTCGAGTACAGATGTCTTTTTTATAGAATGTCTTTTTTTCTTTTGGGTAGATGCCCAGCAATGGGATTGCAGGATCAAATGGTAGTTCTACTTGTAGCTCTTTGAGGTCTCTCTATATTATTTTCCACAGAAGTTATATTAGTATGCAGTCCCACCAGCAGTGTATGAGTGTTCCTATCTCTCTGCATCCATGCCAACATTTACTGTTTGGGGACTTTTTGATAAAGGCCATTCTCACTAGAGTTAAGTGATATCTCATTGTGGTTTTGATTTGCATTTCCCTGATGATTAGAGATGTTGAGCATTTTTTTCATTTGTTTGTTAGCCATTAGTCTATTTTCTTTTGAAACGTTTCTGTTTATGTCCTTTGCCCACTTTTTGATAGGGTTGTTTCATTTTTTCTTGCCGATTTTCCTTATTTCTATATAGACTCTAGTTATCAGCCTTTTATCAGATTTGTAGCATGTGAATATTTTCTCCCATTCTGCAGATTGTCTGTTTGCTGTCAAGATAGTTTCCTTGACTGTACAGAGCTATTTAATTTGATCAGGTCCCATTGATTTATTTTTGTTGTTGCTGTGATTGCCTTTGGTGTATTCTTCACAAATTCTTTGCCTAAGCCAATATCTATAAGAGTTCTTCCAACATTTTCTCCTAGAATTATTCCAGTTTCATGGCTTAGGTTTAAGGTTGTTGTCCACCATAGGTTGATTTTTGTGAGAGGTGAATATTGCAGATCCTGTTTCAGTCTTCTACATGTGGCTTTCCAATTTTCCCAGCACCATTTATTGAATAATGATTCATTTCCCCAGTGTATGTTTTTGTCTGCTTTGTCAATAATTAGATGGTTATATGAGGATGGTTTTATATCTGGGTTCCTAGTTCTATTCCACTGGTCTATGTCTCTGTTCTTGCGCCAGTCACATACTATTTTAGATACTATAGCCTTATAGTATAGCTTGAAGTCTGGTAAATTGAAGCTTCCCAATTTGTTTTTTTGTGTGTTTTTGTTTATTTGTTTGTTTGTTTGTTGCTTATGGTTGCAATGGCTGTACAAGATCTCCTCTAGTTCCACACAAAGCATAGAATAATTTTTTCTAGATCTGCAAAAAATGGTGTTGGTATTTTAATAGGGATTGCATTGAATCTGTAGATCACTATTGGTAGTATAGACGTTTTAACAATGAGATTCTGCCAACCCATGAGCATGGTATGGTTTTCCACCTATTTACATCCCCTGCTATTTTTCCTTCCTCAGTGCTTTGTAGTTCTCACTGTAGAGGTCTTTTAAGTACTTAGTTAAATGTATGCCTAGGTATTTTATTTTCTTTGTTGCTATTGTGAAGTGTATTGAGTCTTTGATTTGCTTCTCAGTTTGACTGTTGTGGGTGTATAGGAATGCTACTGATTTCTGTACATTGATTTTGTAACCTGAGACTTTGCTGAATCTGTTTATCAATTCCAGTTGTATCTTGGCAGAATCTTTGGGATTTTTTAGATATAAGATCATATCATCACCAAAGAGCGATAACTCTTCTGCTCCCATTTGGATTCCCTTAATTTCCTTGTCTTGTCTGACTGCTGTGGCTAGGACTTCGAGCACTATGTTGAATAGAAGCAGTGATAGAGGGCAACCTTGTTTGGTTCCAGTTCTAAGCAGGAATGCTTTCAATTTTTCCCTGTTCAGTATGATGTTTGCTGTGAGTTTGTCATACATGGCTTGTATCATATTTAGGTAAGTCCCATCTAGGCTTATTCTCTTAAGCATTCTTATCATAAAATGGTGCTCAATTTTGTCAAATGCTTTTTCTGCATCTATTGAGAGGATCGTATGGTCTTTGTTTTTGCTTTTATTTATCTGGTGAATTGCATTTAAAGATTTGCATGTGTTGAACCATCCCTGCATCTCTGGGATGAAGCCCACTTAGTAGTTA
This sequence comes from Cheirogaleus medius, assembly GCA_008086735.1. NCBI lineage: Eukaryota > Metazoa > Chordata > Mammalia > Primates > Cheirogaleidae > Cheirogaleus > Cheirogaleus medius. The sequence goes on along the minus strand of VBSM01001483.1, from coordinate 4,734,823 downwards.
TTGATTATTTTTTTGATAAGCACCTGAATTCAGTTTGCTAGTATTTTGTTGAGAATTTTTGTGTCTATATTCATAAGGGATATTGGTCTGTAGTTTTCTTTTTTGTTGCATCTTTTCCTGGTTGTGGTATCAGGGTGATGTTGGCTTCCTAAAATGTGTTGGGGAGTATTCCTTCATTCTCAATGTTGTGGAATAATTTCTGCAGGATAGGAACCAGTTCTTATTTGTAGGTCTGTTAAAATTCGGGTGTGAAGCCATCTGGTCCAGGACTTATTTTTTAGGAAAGTGTTTTATTGCTGCTTCAATTTCCATCCTTGGTATTGATCTGTTCAGGAATTCTATTTCTTCCTGATTGAGCCTAGTGAGGCTATGGGTTTCTAAGAATTTGTCCATTTTCTCCACATTTTCAAGTTCATGTGCACATAGGTTTTTATAGTATTCATAAATGATATTTTGTATTTCCATGGCATCGGTTGTAATTTCTCCTTTTTCATTTCTGATGGAGCTTATTAGAGTCCTTTCTTTTCTGCTTGTTTTTAATCTAGGAAAAGGTGTGTCAATTTTGTTTAGTTTTTCAAAGAATCAACTTTTTGTTTTATTAATCTTCTGTATAGTTTTCTGTTATCAATTTCACTTGGGTCTGCTCTGATCATTTTGTTTCTTTTCTTCTGCTAGGTTTGTGGTTCATTTGCTCATCCTTTTTCAGTTCTTGAGATTATTTATTCGATTGTTTATTTGTGATCTTTCTGTCTTTTCGATGTAGGCATTTATGGAGATAAATTTTCCTCGCTGGACTGTTTTAGCTGTGTCCCACAGATTTTCATAACTTGTATCTCCTTTATCATTTAGTTAAAAGAATCTTTTGATTTCAATCTTAATTTCTCCTGAACTCAATAATCGTTCAGGAGAAGATTGTTTAGTTTCCATTACTTTATGTAGTGAGGAGAGTTTCTGTTGGTTTTAATTTCTAATTTTATTCCACTGTGATCTGAGAAGATGCATGGTATAATTTCTATTTTTTTTATTTGTTGAGACATGCTTTGTGGCCTAGGATATGGTCAATCTTAGAGAATGTCCCATGAACTGATGAGAAAAATGTATATTCAGTGGTTTGGAGGTAGAATATTCAGTAAATGTTAGTCAGGCCCATTTGTGCTAGAGTTCAGTTTAAGCCCATTGTTTCTTTATTTTCTGTTTGGAGGATCTGTCCTGTGTGTCAGAGGGATGTTAAAGTCCCCAGATGTTCCAGTGTTGCCGTTTATCCTTTTGTTTAGATCAAGTAGGATTTACTTTGTGAATCTGGGTGCACCTGATTTAGGTGAATAAATATTTAGAATTGTTATGTCTTCTTGTTGAATTGCACCCTTCACTATTAATATAGTGACCATCTTTGTCTTTCATTACTTTTGTTGATTTGAAGACTAAGTTATGTGAAATCAGAACTGCTATGATAGCTTTCTTTTGGCTTCCATTTCCATGAAATATTGTTTTCTAACCCTTCGCCTTGAGTCTGAATGCATCCTTGTGGGTTAGATGTGTTTCCTGAAGACAGTAGATACTTGTCTTGTGTATATTTTTCCATTCAGCCAGACTATGTTTCTTTAATGGGCAATTCAAGCCATTCACATTTATAGAGACAATTGATAAGTGGGGTGGATTTCTGTTTATCCTGTTAAGCTGAACTTTGTTGCTTTGTTTTCTTTCTTGAGCCATTGTGGTATCTGGCCTTTGACCCTTAGCTTTTGGATGATTTTACAATAGTGAGTATTTTTTGAGCTGATCTGTATGTAGCACTGTTCTAAGTACTTTCTGGGGGACAGGTCTTGATATAGTCCCCCAGTCTTTGCTTATTTGAAAAGGTTTTTATTTCTCCTTCATATAAGAAATTTAGTTTTATAGGGTACAAGATTCTAGGCTGGGCATCATTCTGTTTGAGAAGAGTGTAAATGGTGCCCTGGTCTCTTCTGGCTTGTAAGGTCTCAGGTGAGAAGTTTGCAGTTAGTCTGATGGGATTTCCTTTGTAGGTTACCTGCTTCTTTCACCTTACAGCTCATTCAAGGGCCTCTTTCATGTTCATTTAGGCCAGTCTGATGACTATGTGTTGTGGTGTCTTCCTGTTTGCAATGAATTTCCTAGGAGTCTTTTGAGCTTCTTGTACCTGAATATCTAGATTTCTAGCAAGGCCAGAGAAATTTTCCTCCATTATATCCTCAAATAGTTTATCCAACCCTTGTGTATTTTATTCTTCACCCTCAGGGATGCCTAAAATTATCATGTTAGGTCCCTGCACATAATCCCACATTTCTTGTAGGCTTTGCTCTTTTCTCATATTTCTCTGCTCTATGTCTGCAACTGACTTATTTAATTGAAAAGTGTTATCTTCAATCCCTGAGATTATTTCTTCTGTTTGATCTTCCCTATTCTTGAGGTTTTCTACTTTGTTTTGTAATTCCTTGAATAAAGTCTTCATTTCCAGAATTTCTGTTTGACTTTTCTTTAATATTTCAATTTATTTAATGAATTTTTCTTTCAAGTCCTGGATTTTTTTTTGTGGTTTCCTTGTGTTGGGTATCCATTTTCTCTTGCATATCATTGAGTTTTCTTACAATCCATGTTCGAAATTATTCTTCTGTCATTATAGTGTTCTGAATTTGGTTGGTATCCATTGCTAGAGAGCTGGTGTCCCCCTTGGGAGTGGTGCTTTCAGTTTGATTCTTCATACTTCCAGAGTTCTTTTTTTGATTCCTTCCCATCTGGAGCAGCTGTTGCTTCTTACCTTTAGATTTTCGTTTAGATAATGACATGTCCAGTTTAGTCTCTCAGCCAGTAGGTGGTGTTTGTGGGTCAGATTTAACCACACCCTGTATGATGAGTCAGTAAATGCAATAAAAGTGTATGCCAATTGACCTCCCTGTCAGTAGGTGGCGCTTACCTGAAGGAGCAAGTTGAAGTGTTTTTTTGTTCTATAACCAGCTCTAGTTCTGCTGGAGAGGCACTCTAGGACCTCAGGTGGGGGGTGGGGCCCTGGGACTACCAGTTGTGGCCTTATTCTCCACCTCAGCAGGGGGAGGTAGGGGAGTGAGGCTGGGTGGGGCTGGGTTGGATGAGCCTGCCATCAAACTCCACAAATGCTCTTAGCAAGGGTAAAAGGTCTGTTCTCTGCTTGTGGACAAAGCTGCCAGGGAGGGGCTGAAATGGCCCCACTCAGCCAAAAAGTATGTGTGTAAGGTGGAGCTAAAACCTGCATTCAGGAGCAGGCCTCGCTCCTTTCCACACTCACCTATTCTGTGGATTCTTCTGGGCCTCTGCTGGCAGACAGGACCTCAACTCAGTGGATCTCCCCTGATTGTGATGCAAGCCAGGAGCTTCCCTGCCCAGGATCCCAGCCTGAGCTGGGAATGTGGCCCTCCCATTGGAGGAGGGTTGCCCTTTGAGCATGATGCAGCTAGGACCCACTATGATCTGCTCCTGAAGTCACATACACCTCAGTAGACTAGTTCACAAATATCCCTTCTGTGCCCCTTAGCAATGTGATCAAGACCTGGGTGTACAGGATCTGGCCTGTAAGCCTGTGCCCTGGGCCCCAGAGATCAATCCCTGACCCTACCAGGGAGAAGAGTGCTGGTCTCAAGTCACCCACGGGGTGCCCAAACTGGATCAATGTCTCTCCACCTCAGGATTTGCCCCACTCTGCTGGAGTCACCAGGCAAGCAGCACCTGGGCGGGCCAGCAGGTAGGGAGCTCAGAGTCCGAGTACCCCTCAGTCCACTGCAGGGCCCCAAACAGAAAGGTCTCATTTCCTGCAGATTCCTCCAGGTGATGGCTAAATTGTCTGTCTCAGCAGCCACAGGTAGGTAAGGGGAAGGGGATAATGAAGCAATATGGCGCCTGCCAATTGGCTTGGGTCTGTGGGACAGGAGGTGCCCCAAGGGAGCTGGGAGCCTGGTGCCCTGTCCGTAAGAGGCTCACCACTCACTGGTGCAGCCATCTCTGGACTGGTGTTGGCAGGTCTCTCCAGCAACTCAGGAGCCCACCATCAGTCTGAGATGCAAAGGAGTGGAAATTTAACCACTCTACCTACCCTTGTCACTGGTCTCCACGCCTCTCAGGGTTTAGACCTTGTCAATGCCTTTCTCCTTCCAGTTTTGCTCCACAACTTCTTCCCACAGAGTCTCCTGTAGTTTCAGTCACTCTTCCTTCTGACCCTCATCTAATCTGTGTTTGTCTGCCTGTTTGTTTTTTTCACTTTCATCTAAAGTCTATCTTTCTTGCAGAGACACTCTGGCTGTTGGTGTTTGTTGTACACCATCTTGCCTCAATCCTAAAAGACATTAATGAAGGGATTAATTACAGAGGTGTGGGCTTGGTTAAGAAAACCAACAAAGAATATTGAAGCACTCAGAACCTATTGTGAGGGGAAGCCCATTATCGCTCCTAGCCTATAGGGACAATGAGAAAAAGCCTGGAGCCATGAAACAGGGAAGAGAATAAAGCTTCCCAGCAGGAGCTGTAATCACATGGGAACACAACCATGCCCAAAATGTGGCACTGACATATAGAGAAATCAAGAGAAGAAATACATTCTTTTATTATTCTTTGATCCCCCATGAATCCATCTATAAGGATAGCTCAACCAGAAGTCAGCTAGAAAGGAGGCTTAGGTAATGCAGTCCATAGGACCCCCTGGGACACACAGCAAAGCAGAGAGGGGCATGGAATGTACATGATTGGTGTGCAAGTGGGGAAAAATCAGCCAAAACTTCTTTCCCCTTTCTGGATCCTAGCTGATATATTAGGTAATTATTTAATATAAGTTACCATCTATAGTAAGACTAATAATTGAGCTAAGCTATCATTATGTTATTTTTTCTTTATTATCTACTGAGATTTTTAAAAACTTTAAGCACCAAGTGAATTAATTGGGACAATGTTTTAAAAATTATGTTGGATTTTTCAAAGTTTTAATGAGCTTTAGTATAAAAGATTTTTCCAGTGCAGGCTATTTTAAAATGGCCAATGAGCTAGTGTGGGATGAGTCTACACTCACTGACATTGCAATTTTAACTTTTTTAATGCTAAAAAAAAAAAAAAAAACCCAGCAAGATCTTTGAGTGCACTTGTTGGCTGGGCTGTGTTTTTTAAAATACTTCCTCAGAACACCACAGTTATTTGAAGGATGTGTCATACAGTCTGCTGCTGGCTTAAAAAACATGAAATGGAGGACATTCGGTTGCCTTTTTTTTAACTTATTTATTCAACTTTAGAAATAAATGCATTAGAAAGGAAGTTTAGATTCTATAAGCTGAGGGCTTGTGTACAAGTTGCAAACTTTTGAGCTTTAAGTCTCCTCTATTACTATAGAGTGAGTGGTTGTCTGGGCTGACCCCAGCCAAGGCTGGAAGCCTTAGTGGTATTGGAAGAACTTCTGAGCAAGTTAGTCCTTGCCTTGTTCTACTGCTGCTCAGGTGCATTCAAATGAATGGATTGAACCACCACCATGTGCCAAGCACTGTGCCTGATACTGGGGTATCAAAAATAAATGAGATGTGGAACCAACATGAGAGAAATGGGCACACGAACAGACTCTCTGATATCATGTGGTATGTGTGGTTATAGGGGTAGTTATGGGGAATTTAGCCCACCTGAGTCATAGAAAAGCTTCCTGGTGACTAATAGATTTTAAAGCTTTTTGAATTTCACCTCCAGAGAGAAAATAAAAGTGAAAAGGTTGGTCGAGGCAGGGGGGACATCACATGAAAATAACAGAGGCATGAATCAGCATGATGACTGCTGGGAACTACACCAGGCATGAATAGCAAAGAAGGGAGCAGTAAAAGAGTAGACTGGGGGAAGTCAGCAGAACAGTTAATGTCAACTGGAGTAACCTTGCTCAAAAGCTTGGACGGTATCTGTATATCTATATGTCATGAGAATTTTGCAAAGGCTGTAAGAAAATATAGGAGGAGGGATTAAGTCTAGGGAGGGGACACACTGGGGATCAGTAGTGCGGGGAGAATGGGTAGGAGGCTAGCTGTGTAATGTTTCAGTCTTCCAATCTCCCATGAGTAATAGGGATCAGATATCAGGAACAACTGACCCATATGATACATGTGGCTGTCAGATAATGCATAAAGAGCTCCTAGCTAGGAATCTGACCGGCAGTGCAAAAAATACAAAGTCATACATAAAAGTTGATTCAATTTGACTTTGCAATCCTAAAATGAGAAAAAAACCCCTGTTGAACCTGTTGACTTACATCCCTACAGTCCAAAGAGATCAGAGCACTTTGTACCCAAAAGCTTTCCAGCATCCTTTTCCTCAGAGGGTCATCTGCACATTAGATACTCAGTTGTCTAGGGATAGACACAATTTTCTTCAGTTTAGGGGAGATCTTGCTATGTAACCATCACTAGCAGCTCATTTATAACTATTCAAGTAGTTCATGGGATTGAGCTGGGTAATTATTATTACCATTATTACCATTTCAAGATTGCTTTTCTGTTCTCCTTCCAGACAGGAGGACTCATTACCAGCCATAGGTAACAAGGGCTTTCTGCTGAACATTAGCTATGACTCTTCAGTTTCAGGTTGAATTTTGCCATCAGAAATAATTTTCAATCCAAAGCTGAGAGTTCTAGCCTTCTCTCCATTCCAGCACAATTAAATTTTAATTTTGATTGGGCAAGGATATTCTTATTAATAAATGGTGTTGGATCAATTGGACAACCATAAAAAAAGAAAAATAAATCTTAACCTCTCCTTTATACCATAACCAAAAATTAATTTGAGATACATTGTGGACCTCAGTGTGAAAGATAAAACAATAAAGCTTCTAGAAGATGATATAGGGAAGAGCTTTATTACCTTGGTAAAGACTTTTAAATAGGACACAAAAAGCATCAACCATAAAGGAGAAGATTGATAAATTGGACCACAGTGATTGGTAAATTGGACTATTTTAAAAATTTATGTTCATCAAAAGACACCAATAAGAGAGTGAATTGGCAAGCCACAGAGGCTCAGATCTAGAATTTTATAAAGGCAAATACAGGTACCCCAATAGAAAAATGGGAAAAAAATTTGAATAAGAATCTCACAAAAGAGGATAATCAAATGGCCATTAAGTATATGAAACGGCATTAGTCTTAATTTTCATTGGGAAAATTCTAATTAATATGACAATAAGATACCATATATACCGATCAGAATGGTCAAATTTTAAAAGACTGACAGTACCAAGTATAGGTGAGAATTTGGAGCAACTGGAACTCTCATACTCTGCTGGTAGGAGTGTAAATTTGTACAACCACACTGGAAAGCTGCTTAGAAGTATCTACCAAAGCTGAGCATGCACATACCCTATGACTGAGCAATTCCACTCCAATATATATACTCAACAGAGATGCATTCATAACAAGTCCCAAAATACTTGTACAAGTATGTTCATATCAACCTCATTTTAATAAACCAGAACTGGGCTATTACATCCATAGCAGTCTTTCAACTGTAGAATGGGTAAGTTAATTATATTAGATTCAAAAATGAAATACTGTACAGCAATGACTACTATCTACTGCTACACGCAATAACCGGATGAATCTCCCAAGCATAAAATAAAATTAAATTAAAATAAAATAAAATAAAAACCAGATACAAAAGCATACTTTTTATATGATTCCATTGTACATACTTCAAAAATAGGCAAAACCAATATATAATGGTAGATGTACTGAGGGGAAGGGGTCATGATGAATAAACAAGAACATAAAGTGGGGAGATTCTGGGATGCTGTTAATGTTTTATTTCCTGATCTGGTTGGTGTTTCCATGGGTGTGTTCACATTGTGGTAATTCACAGAGCTAGATGCATTGCACTTTTATTTATGTAAGTCTTGCTTTCATAAAAATGTTTGTTAATTTTTTTTCATTTTGAAAGAATTACTATGGCTGTTGGGTGAAGAATGAATAGGAGAACAGGTAAAAGTGGATGCTGATGACTAGTTAATTGGTTATTAAATATTTCAGGCAAGAGATAATGGAGGATTGGGCTTGGATGGTGTTAATAGAAAAACAGAGACCTTAACAGCCATATGTAGGAGGAGATATTGGTAGGAATAAGTGATAGACTTAAAAAAGGAGTAGGGACAGAATTTGTCAAGGAAGATTACTGGTTTATGTAAATGGATGTGTCATTCTGGCATTCACATGAATAAGGAATCTGGGAATATGGACAGAGTATTTTTTAATGGCATCTTTATTGAGATATAATTTGTATAACATAAAATTCACCTTTTAAAGAATATAAGTTAAGTGTTTCACTTGTTTTTAGCATATTAATAGACATATTCAACCATCACCACTATCTATTTTGATAGCTTTCTCATCACCTGAAAAAGAAACCCTGTATCCATTAGCAGTCACTCACTATTGTGCCCTCCTTCCAAGCCTTTGGCAATGACTAATCTACTTTTGTCTCTATGGATTTGCCTATTTTGGATATTTCATATAAATGGAATCATATAATATGTGATCTTTTAGGGATAACTTCTTTCACTTAGCATAATTTTTTCAGCATTCACCCATGTCATTTCATGTATCGATATCTTATTCATTTTTATAGCTGAATAATGTTCCATGGAATGGATATACCACATTGGCTAATATGAATAATGATGCTATGAACATTCATGTACAAGTTTTTGTGTGGAAATATGTTTTCATTTCTCTTGGGTATATACTTAGGGATGGAATTACTGACTAATATGGTAACTCCATGTTTAACATTTTGAGGAACTAAAAAATGTTTTCCAAATTGGCCGCACCATTTTACAATCCCACCCCAATGAATGAGGTTTCTAGTTTTTGTACATCCTTGCTAACACTTGTATGATCTGTTTTTTTCTTTTTTGCAGCCATCATATTGGGGGTGAAGTGGTATCTTATTGTGTTAATTTGCATTTCCCTAATGACTAATGATATTGAGCATTTTTTCATGTGCTTATCGGCAATTTGTATATGTTCTCTGGAGAAATGTCTATTCAAATACTTTGCCAATTATTTAAAATTGGGCTATTTGTCTTTTTATTGTTGAGTTCTATGAGTTTTTAAATTGTAGATACAAGTTACTTATCAGATTTATGTATCTGTAGGTTATCTTTTTACTGTGTTGATATTGTCCTTTGAAGCACAAAAGCTTTTAACTTTTATGAAGTCAAATTAACCTATTTTGCTTTTGCTGACTATGCTTTTAATGTCATATCTAAGAATTCATTGCCAAATTCAAGGTCTAAGAGTTTTATAGTGTTAGGTCCTATATTTAGGTCTATGATGCATTTCAAGTTAATGTTTATATATAGTATGAGGAAGAGGTCCAAATTTATTCTTTTGCATGTTGATATTCAGTTGTCCCAGCACCAATATTGAATTCCTGTAATAAGTTCCAGTTGGTTGTGGTGTATAACATTTTTTCTATATTGGGCTAGGTATGCTGGCTCATGCCCATAATCCTAGCACTTTGGGAGGCCAAGGCAGGAGGATCACTTGAGATCAGGAGTTCAAGACCAGCCTGAGCAAGAGTGAGACCCTGTCTCTAATAAGAATAGAAAAATTAGCCAGGTGTGGTGGCACATGGCTATTGTCCCAGCTACTCAGGAGGCTGAGGCAGGAGGATCACTTGAGCCCAGGAGTTTGAGGTTGCTGTGAGCTAGGCTGATGCTGCTGCACTCTAGCCTGGGTCACAGAGAGATACTCTGTCGTAAAAAACAAAAAAATTCAAATATTGCCGGTTTCAGCTTGCTAGTAATTTGTTGAGGATGTTTACACCCATGATTATAAAGGATACTGGTCTGCAGTTTTCTGATCTTATGATGTCTTTGTACTGTTTTGTTATCAGAGTAATACTGGCCTTATAGAATGAGTTAGAAAATGTTTCCTCTTCTATTTTTTGGAAGAGTGTATGTACAATTTGTATGAATTCTACTTTTAAGTTTTTGGTAGAATTCAACAGTGAAACCAGCTGGCTTTTTTGTGAGAGGTTTTTAAATTATCAATTCAATATTTTCCCTTTTTATAAGAATATTAAGATTTTACATTTCTTCTTCAATTAGTATCAGTGATTTGCGTCCTTCTAGGAATTTGTCCATTTCATCTATACTATCTATTAATATACTATCTAATTAGCTTATATACAATTGTTCATAGTATTCACTTTTTTATTTCATCATATTATGGGAGTGCAAATGTTGTTAAGGTTATATATATTTCCCTTGCCTCCCCTCCCCCATCGAGTCAGAGCTTCAAGTGTATCCATCCCCCAGGTGGTGCACATCGCACTCATTATGTATGTATATACCCATCCCCTCCTCCTCCCTCTCACCTGCCCGACACCCGATACATTTTTTTTTTGACATTTTGGTTACATTTTATATCTTTGCCTCTCCCTAGGAAGGGTTAGACGTATGCCCTTCCCCTCCACAATGCTCACCACATCCCTAAGATGTGGGTCTATCCCCCCAACTCCTGAATCACTGGTGAACACTACCACCATTTGAGCACCACAGTTTCAATCAGTCAGTACCAATTTGATGACGTGTACATGTAAAGCCCATTTTTCTAACCTTGTGTCGATTCACTTTGGATAATGGGCTTAAGCTTAATCCAGGATAGTATAAAGGGTGCTAGCTCGCTGTCGTTTTTTAGAATTGAGTAATATCACATTGTGATCATATACCAAATTTTATTTATCCACTCATGAATTGACGAGCACTTGGGTTGTTTCCATGTCCTTGCAATAGTGAATTGTGCTGCCATAAACATTCGGGTGCAGATGTCTTTATAATAGAATGTGTTATGCACTTTGGGTAGATGCCCAACAATGCTATTGCTGGGTCAAATGGTATTCCTGTTTTTTAGCTCTTAGAGGTATCTCCAAATTCTTTTCCACAAAGGTTGCACTAATTTGCAGTCACACCAGCAGTGTAAGAGTGTTCCTGTCTCTCCACATCCTCGCCAGCATTTGTTGCTTTGGGATTTCTTTATACAGGCCATTCTCATTGGGGTTAGGTGGTATCTCATTGTGGTTTTGATTTGCATTTCTATAATGATTAGCGATGTTGAGCATTTTTTATATGTTTGCTGGCCATTATTCTGTCTTCTTTGGAAAAGTTTCTGTTCATTTCTGTTGCCCATTTCTTGATGGGGTTGTTTGATTCTTTCTTGTTAATTCTTTTGAGCTCTAGATAGATTCTTGTTACCAGACATTTATCAGAAGTGTAGAGAGCAAACATTTTCTCCCATTCTGTGGGTTTTCTATTTGCTCTAATGATAGTTTCCTTGGCTGTGCAGAAGCTTTTTAATTTGACCAGGTCACATTTGTTTATTTTTGTTGCTGCGGAGATTGCTTTGGGGGTCTTTTTCAAGAATTCTTTGCCCAGGCCAATGTCTGAAAGGGTTTTCCCAACATCTTCT
>VBSM01001483.1:4683567-4717861 GCA_008086735.1 Cheirogaleus medius | reverse complement strand
ATAACCGTAATATTTGTACCCCCATAATATGCTGAAATAAAAAAAAATTTTTTAGAAAATAAATAATAATAATAATAGAAGATATATATATTCATTTTGAACTCCAGAATTTCTATTTGGTTATTTTGTTATAATTTCTATCCCTTTTATTCATCGGTTCTATTTGGTGAACCATTGTTCTCATGCTTTCTTGTTTCTTTGTATGTCTCATCAATTTTTACTGAAAATTGGATATTTTAAATAATATAATGCTAAACCTCTAGCAATCAGTTCCTTCTCTCCCAAGAGTTTGTTATTATTTTTGTTGTTTGTTTATTTAATGACTCTCCTGGATCAGTTCTATAAAGTCTACATTCTTTGTTGCATACTGTGACAAAGTCCCTGCTCAGTTAGCTTAGCAGTTGGCTAATGTTTGAACAGAGATTTCCGTAAATACTTTGAACCATAAATCTTCCACCCTTTATGAAAGGGCTCTGTGTGGGTGTTGAGACATACTTTCAATGCCTCAGCAGTTTAAAACTCTCCCTCAGCTTTAACTTCATGCTTTCACAGAACATTAAGTTCAGCCAGAGATGAGACATTAGGACCTTCCCAAATATTTCCTGGGCATGCACATAGCTCTGCACATGCATGTGGCTTTCTAGATCCCTAGAAATATGTCAGAGGTTTTTCAAGGTCCCCTGTGGACATCTCATTTCCCAGATTTTTCTTTTAAATTTTTGGTTGTCCCCTTTTTTACCCCAGTTGGTATCACTGCCTCAGGTGATTGAGCTGTTAAACAATTGCCACTGATTGTTTTTCACAAACTCCCTAGAGATAGGACTTTTCTCAATGAATAAGCTTAGAGTCAGGTCAAAGAAAGACTTTTCCATGGAGCTGCCAGATAGGTCAAATAGTGGTAATTCTCTAGGGATGAATCTTTTGGAGAGGCACCAAACCTGTAACCTGTTCTGCCCCCTCCAGTTACTGCTAGGTTGCTGGTTTTCACAGCTATTGTGATTTTGAGAGTGCTGGTTTTCAAAGACTACTATAGAGCTAGAGCAATCGGGATAGAAATAAGGTTAGGTACAGTATCATGAAGGCTACAGTTTTTACTGAGATCCAGCTGCTTTTATTAAATAAGTGGTTCTCAAATTGTTGCCTTAGGTTAATTTTCAGAATTCTGAAATAATTGATTTGGTCATTTTTTGCCAGTATTCTCAGTGCTTTTATGGAGTAGCAGATTTTTAAAGTCTTTACTCCACCATTCTATAGATGCTTCTTTAGGTACAGACTTGAGGGGAAAAACAGTGAGGTCAGTTTTGGCCTAAGTGAATCAAATTTACCTTTGAGACACCAAAGAGGAGATGTCCAGCAGATAAATATATTCATCATCTAACAGATGATGTTATTGTTATTTTGTAATGGTTAATATTTCTAACAGATGTAATGGTTAATATTTCTGTTTGGACTTCAGATGAAGAGTTGAGTTAAACATATTTCTCAGCTCATTGCATGTTAACATCATTGGTGCATGCAAGTCCCCTCTCTGATATTTATTCATGTACGTATATATGCATATTTACTCATATAACATTTCAATTCTCTCCTTCAATATACAATCATTCCAATGCGTTTAATATATCTCTTTTGGCTCATTGTATTTTCAAAAAAGTTGTGTTATTGTGTTCATGTTTTGTATGCAGTCAAGAAAATATTGTATCATATATATTTACACACAAAAACATGCAACATATGAGAGCTTCCCAAAGTTGGCTGCACATTGGAATCACCTATATAGCTTAAATCTGATGCCAAACTTGTATCTCACACCAAAAAATCAAAATCCGTGATAGGACCCAGGCATCATAATTCTTAAATTACCCCAGGTGATCCCAATGTACAGCTAAGTTTGAGAACCAGTGATATATATTAATAATTATGTCTTTTACTTTGTTTAACCTAGTGCTATGTTTTTAAGATCTGTGTTTCTTCTTGTGCATCTAGTCCAGGGATCAGCAAACATTTAAAAAAGATATTAAATATTTTGGGCTTTGCTAGCAATATGGTCTCTGTTGTCACCAACTTTGCTGTTGTAGTGTTAAAACAGACATAGACAATACATAAACAAATGGGCGTGCCTATGTTTCAATACAACTTTATTTACAAACAAAACAAAAAGAAGAAGTGGCCCAGATTTGGCCCATGGGACATAGTTTGCTGACCTCTGATCTAATCCTTTGCTTCCAACTACTGGCACATCTCCATGGAGTACATATACCACATTTTCCTATCCTCTCTTCTAGTTAGAGGTTCGTTTGCTTTTAAGTACAAGTTATATTGCAATGCATATGTATCTGTTTATCCATATCCTTATGGTCCCATACAACAAATTATTTGGGAATCGCTGAACCATAGGGCATCAGTACAGTTACTTTGATGATATACTCCTATCATCTCCAAAATAGCTGTACCAGTTTATACTGCCACCATCAGGACATAGGATTCTCATATCCCTTACATCTATATCAACACTCATCATCATTTAGCTGTCTAAATTTTGCCAGTTTAATAGTTTACTTTGCATTTCTGATCGTAATATTTTGTTAATTTGTGAGATTATCTAGTTAATACCTCTCCCCTATAAAACTCTATGTATGCTCCATGAGGGCAAAGACCTTGTCTAGTTTTGCTCACTATTCTATTTTTAGCACCTAACATAATTTTGGCACATAGTAGGTGTTCCATAAATACTTGTGGAAGAAATAGATGGCTATGTGAGCACCTCTGTGTTAGCCATACAAACACACTCATTTCTTTATTAATAGGTTTGAATGGGTGACTTGAGGTGAGAAAAGGGAACCTGTTTAGAATAGTAGGATTCCTGACCTTGGAAGGACTTATACTTCTGGAGAGAGGGCAAAAATAATTATTCACTTATTCACAAAATATTTTGAGCACTATGTTCCAGACATTCTGCATAATGATGAGCAAGACATATACAGTTCTATCCATAGGGAGCTCACAGTGTGATGCAGATGCCAGCCAGTTGAGTAAACAGTTGTTATACAGTGAGAGAAATGGTATGACTGAGGAAGTATCAGATATTCTGGAGGCTCTTAGCAGTGTCCCCCAAGCTAATCTAGTGGAAGTAAGGGAAGACAATTACAGTAAAAATATAAGATGACTTCTTATGAATGCCCAGAGAATTTCCCTAGCAGTGGGATGTTGATGGAACTCAGGGATTCATAGGCAAGAACAGTAGTATTCTAGAAGAATTACACGAATAAGTTTGGATATGTCTTCAAGCTTTTCTGCAAGTAGTGGAGTTATTTAAAGGAATTTAAGATAATTATGCTTAAATTACCCCTTCCCCAATTATTCTATTTTTGACTCCTAGAGAGGAATTGCTGAAGTGATTCCCTTTTACTTTATTAGTTGTAAAATAAACATCTCCAGATTCTCAGAAATGTGAATGCTATCGTGCTTCTTTGACCAATGACCGATATAATCAGTAATGAATAAAAAATTTTTAGTAAACCATAACTGATCTTGTGGAATTTTGAAGGTTTAGCTGTTTTTAGGAAAAATTCTGGATATTCCTGAGAAAAGTAGAGTTGAAATTTAACGGATTGAATTTGCTTAATGAACACTCTTTTTTCTCCACCCCCTACATATGGACCCTGAAGAGTTTCACCAAGTATTATTAGAGATTTAAAAGTAGATAGAAATGTACAATTTCCAAACTATCTTTCTTACTCTTCCTTCCATTTCAGCATCATTTATTTTCATCTCCCCCTCCCAATTTTCTCCTTATTTTCCTCTAACAATCTTAGAACTGATAGATCTTTATTTATTTATTTATGCTTCATTTTATAATTGAAAGAAAGCTGGGGGCATCTGGAACACACGCCACATTGTTAGAGAAAAACTTTGGGTCCAGAAGGTTAACCAACCTGTTCACAGTCTGACTGGGTTTCTTCTCAATGGTAGTGATTGGGGGTGGGGTAACAGGGTGGGAAGGATCAGGACAAATATCAATACCAAAGAACAATTCTAGATGAGGAAGGAAGAGTTAGAAAAGTGAAAACTGGCATAGAAGATTAAAAGCAACAACAAGAGCACACAGAAGGCAGTATTTCATTGACTTTCCCTCTTCTCTTGCTTATCTTTAAGAACCATCACTACACTCAGAACACTGTGGTGGGCATGGATGAGTACAGAAAACACTGAAGTCTTCACTGGTTTGAGGGTTATTCTCTGTTACCACCCCCTTCCTGTCACATTCCATTCTCTGCCCTTCTTTTTCCTGCTCTATGATCTTGGGGATTGATCCCCATGGACTGAATCACCAGACTCCATTATTGCCAGGTTGGGTTCAATCAACAGAAGCACAGGCATGAAATAGGAGGACAGAAGGAGAACAGGAAGCGGTATTCCTTCACAGGCTCCCATTCTCAGACAGAGACTGAGATCTTCCATAACCACAGCTCTCATTGGGTGGTCCCTCCATTCCCCATGTGCCAGCTTGCACGGGGTTCTGTTTCTTTCCCTTGTTCTCCTCAGGCTTACAGGTGGTAAGGACGTCCTGCCGTGCTAGTCTCCGGGTGCCTCAACACTCCTTATTTTTTCTCTTAACTCAGTAGTGGTCTCTTTATTAAAGTTTCCTCATTTGAACCTTCTGAGTTGAATTCTGTTTCCTGCTAGGATCCTGACTGATATGAGGGTTACTCTAGGTCTATCTTACAGTACTTTTGGGAATCAGACTAGTTTTAGGACAATACTGTAGAAATTTAGAGGACAGAGGACAAAAACCCTGATCTTACAACCTCATTGCAGAAATGGGAAAGACACAAATATACACACAGGGACATAAGTCCTCAAACCCAATAAACAAGAGCAATATTAACCCCATATGTACAGAGACAGGTGCAAGATGCACACAAGGAGTGATGGGTGGGAGATAAATATGCTTATCTGAACTTCTGTTCCCACCACAGTGTGTCTCACAAGCGCCTGCTTGTGCTGTGAGCTCTCCTGTAGAACAAGATCATCATAACACAATGTCACCCCCGAAGTGGGGGGCTCCATTTTAACTTCCCTGTTGCTGGGGAAAAGGCTTGCTGCTTTGTGTTTTATTTGGTGAAAGTAATACTTCCTTATGGGAAAATCATTCAATTCTAAGTTATTTTATGTTTTCCTGTTTCTCTAAAGTCTGTCATTTCCTAAATGATGTGTATCTGTTTTACTTTATAATAGTCCAGAGGAAATAGAAGCACATATTATGAAGATCTCATTTAGGAGAAGGAAATATAGCAGTATTAACCCTGTAAGTATTTTGATGCTGTTGTTTTTTTTTTTTTTTGTTGTTGTTGTTGTTGTTGTTTTCTTAAGCAACATAGTGAATCTCATTTAAGATGGGCAAATGCCCCTGTCTCTAGGGTTTCTTGAGGCATGTGCCCATGAGCTGGGTGATGAGCCTCTTTATAGACTGAGACTGCTCTCTCATCTTATCTTTATACTGTGGGGTGTATGTTTTCAGCCACTGGTAGCCTGGTGCATTCTCAGTCTTGTTTTAGCCACTGTGCTAAACTAAAGCACAAAAGGCTTTTCATAATATCTTCCCATTAGGAATTTTGAGGAGTTAAAGAAAACTCTTTTCTGTGGTTGTGTTTTGGATGGGCACAAGGAAAGCTCATTTGAGTAGTGCCCAGGGATATGCTATTAGCAATCACTCAAGAAATCCCATGGGACAAAGGCTGTTCTAAAGAATCAGGATTTTACCTCTTTTAAATTCTTTAGATAATATAAATGAGAAGGAAACCTTGGGAAGCACAAAAGGAAGGCCTGTTCATATTACTGTAATGTATACAAATTTAACAGCACTTCAGAATTCATTCATTCATTTAACAAAAATATATTAAACATTGGGCCAGACTCTAAGCAAGGTATGAACAACATTTAAAGTCAAAAAGGAATGGTCTTGGTTCTCAAAAAGTTTACAGCCTGGTGGCTTAGGTTATCTGTTCACCACCTATAAAGGCAACCCCAGAAAACATATAACTTTCTTGGACTTATTTCTTAAGTTGTTCCACTTGTTTTATCACAGGCCTTATTGTACAATGCAGTTTTATTTTTTTTTTACCTTGTTTAATCATCACAATGACTCTGTGAATTCAATCAGGTTACAAATATAATAACCACCATTTTATAGATGAGGAAACAGAGATACCACGTAAGTCCAAAGGTTTAACCTGCTACCACTCAATGGGGTAAAGTCAGGGCTCAGATCTCACTCAGAGAAAGGCCTTTGCTTCCTCTATTTTGCTGCTGTCTTATACCTGGTCCCTGTTACTATTTTTCACGTGTGTTAATCTTATTCATTGCCTAGAAGACTTTAAGCTCCTAAAGGCTGAGTGTCATATATTTCTTTCAACTACTCAAAACACTTAACATAATGTTAATTCATATGGATTCGGTATATTTATTTAGCAAGATTTAAGTTAAACTTTGAGATATGCTTGAGAGAACTGACAAGGTAATTCAAACTCACCTCTCCAGGACCTACATATTTTAAAAGAGTGTTGGCATTGACTTCTTCCTTTCCAAATGACATTCTTCTGGATGGGTTTAATTTACTTTGGGTTAGGATAGTTGGGAGGGAATGAGACCTGGGAGAGTTAATGGCTGAAGATCTTACTCATACACTTCACTGGAAGTTAATGCATGAGTAATTCTCAAGTGGCTTAACTAGGCCCAAGATTTCACTGGGGAGATTATGATTTTAATTTAACATATCCTGCCGTACAGTGTGTGAAATATGCAGCCAGCAGTGATTGCTGTGAGATGAAAGCCCAGTTGTGTTTATTTTAAGAGACTTGCGGTTCTTTGCCAAAGCCAACATTCCTGGGCAGTGAATAGACTGAGTGAATCATTCAAAGTAGGTGAGAGGTCACAAGCCTGAAAAAAAAAGAAAGCTGAAAGCTTTTCCTGTCAAATGGCAGCATTTGAAAAGGCATTTACAAAGCATAATCTATTAAGGAAATGGGTCTTTCTTTCTCAAGATGAAACTTCTGCATATGGACCCCAAAGACCTCTTCCTTATCTCCAGTTAATTAAACCTGGTGTTGATCACCTTTCCTGGAAATCAGGGCAGAGAAATACTCTGGCTCTTATTTGCAGCTCTGGACAATGGTCTCATTGGAGAACGGAACAGTAGCTGTGTTCTTGAGGGCAGTGTAGACACATTCTCCATGAGAAGCAGGCTGACATACTGCCCATGTGGCATGATTTTGGTGAGTGTCAGAGAAACCTTCATCACTAATGCTGGATTCCTTATATATTAAGCATTAAGAAATGTCAACAAGGGCCAGGCATGATGCTTAAGACCAAGGATATGACAATTATTTGTCAAGCACCCACTGTATAGCAGGCACCTATTTAATCCTCTCTCATACAATAATGTGGGTATTTAAAATTCCCATTTAATGGATGAGGTAACTGAAGTTTATAGAAGTGACATCACATAGTTGGTTAGTGATCAAAATAAGATTCAACACTGAGTAGGATGAAAAGAGCCCCTTCTATTTTCACCAACTAAAATAGCTAGAACAAAAAAGAGTATGCAGTTCATTCTCTGACTATATGGAATGCAACTTCTATCTTTATATGAAAGACAAACAACAAACTAATTCCTACTATTCATTATACCCTAGAGTTGTGGTCCCCAAACCCTGGGCCTGGTACCAGTACTGGTAGTGGTCTGTGGCCCGTTAGGAACCAGACCATCGGAGCTCTGCCTCTCCATCCCCCTCAGGCAGTTTCATGAAAATTGTCTTTCATGAAACTTAGGAACCAAGCTGCACAGCAGAAGGTGAGCAGCAGGCAAGCCAGCAAAGATTTGGGGAAACAAGCAAAGCTTCATTTGTATTTACAGCTACTCTCCATTGCTCACATCACCACCTAAGCTCTGCCTCCCCCCCCACACACACACCCCTCCATGGAAAAATTATCTTCCAAAAAACTAGTCACTGGTTCCAAAAAGGTTTGGGACCACTGCCCTACAGTATCAGGAAGAAAGATACCCTCTATAGGCCCACCCTTAAGAGAAGTCAAAAGGAAACAAATCACAAAAGATACCAAAGATTGGCCCAGTCCGTGTCCTCAGGAAACAAATATGGTCTGTGAGTGAAAAGGGCCTGTAACTTTTACTCTAGTGACATGTCATGCCTAGCAAAAATTCATCCCAGTTATCCCTTGAGATAAAGTGATGGAGTCTCCAGAGGCCCTATTGAAAATGTAAGGCCTTTGGAAGATGAACCCAATAGGCTGCATCAGATTTTCTCTAAATTGTTTCATTCATCATCTTATGGAGCAGGAAGGGCCTGGCCCAGTGGGATGGGCCCAGTGGTATAGACTGGGGCACCTCATTGAGATTGGGTGTTATAAAAAGTTCTGGTATAAAAACAATTCAGGGAAAGCAGTTTGAGGTGGAGGGCAGTCTCTGGGCAGTAGGAAGGCTCCCTCTGAGTGCTAAGGTATGAAGCTTGAGGAGGGAGTCCTGTGGAGGGAGACAGAAATTAAACTCACCAGAGCTAATTTAGGAGGAGGCAGTGTTGAGGGTGCGCAGTTGTGGATCATCTTTTAAAGGCTCCCATCTGAGGTATCAATTTACCAAACGTCAAACTATACTACAAGGCTATAGTAATTAAAACAACTTGTACTGGCACAAGAACAGGGACATGGCGAATGGAACAGAACTGAGAACCCAGGTACAAAACCATCCTCATATAGCCATCTAATCTTTGACAAAGCAGACAAAAACATACACTGGGGAAAAGAATCCTTATTCAATATAATGGTACTGGGAAACCTGGATAGTCACATGTAGAAGACTGAAACAGGATCCACATCTTTCACCTCTCACAAAAATCAACTCACAGTGGCTAACAGACTTAAACCTGAGGTGTGAAACTATTAGAATTCTAGAAGAAAATGTTTGAAAAACTCTTATAGACATTGGCCTAAGCAAAGAATTTGTGAAGAAGACCCCGAAGGCAATCACAGCAGCAACAAAAATAAATAAATGGGACCTGATCAAATTAAAAACCTTCTGCACAGCCAAAGAAACTTTTATGAGAGCAAACAGACAACCTACAGAATGGGAGAAAATTTTCACATGCTAAACATCTAATAAAGGGCTGATAACTAGATTCTATTTAGAACTCAGGAAAGTCAGCAAGAAAAAATGAAACAACCCTATCAAAAAGTGGGCAAAGGGCATGAACATAAACTTTTCAAAAGAAGACAGAAAAATGTCCAACAAACATATGCAAAAATGCTCAACATCTCTAATCATCAGGGAAATGCAAATCAAAACCACAATGAGATATCACTTATCTCCAGTAAGAATGGCCTTTATCAAAAATCCCAAAACAATAAATATTAGCATGGATGAGGAGAGATGGGAACACTCATACTCTGCTGGTGGGACTACAAACTAGTACAACCTCTGTGGAAAGCAATATGGAGATACCTTAAAGAGGTACAATTAGATCTACCATTTGATCCAGCAATCCCATTACTGGGTATCTACCCAAAAGAACAAAAGACATTCTATAAAAAAGACATCTGTACTCAAATGTTTATAGCAGCACAATTCACAATTGCAAAGATGTGGGAAAAACCCAAGTGCCCATCAATATATGAGTGGATTAATAAAATGTGGTATATTTATACCATGGAGTACTACTCAGCTATAAGAAACAATGGTGATGTATCACCTCTTGAATTTTCCTGGATAGAGCTGGAACCCATTCTGCTAAGTGAAGTATCCCAAGAATGGAAAAACAAGCACCACATGTACTCACCAACAAATTGGTATTAACTGATCAACATCTAAGTGGACATATAGGGATAACATTTATCGGGCATTGGGCAGATGGGAGGGGGAAGGAGCGGATAGGTATATGCACACCTAATGGGTACGGTATGCACCATCTGGGGTATGGACACACTTGAAGCTCTGACTCGGGGTGGAGACAAGGGCAACATATGTAACCTAAACATTTGTTACCCCGTAATATGCTGAAATTAAAAAAAAACGAGGTCTGGTTTTCCCTCTGTAAAAACCAATAAAAGGCTCCCATCTGTGCCATCAGTTGAGTCTTGGTAGTGACAGGGTGTGTATGGGGGGGGTGGGCATTTTCTTTTTAATAAATATTTTTTCAGAGTCCTTATTTTCCCTTCCATAATCTCTATAGTAGATATGTTAGGGAACTTGTACTGGAAGAGGCTTTTGAGGACTATACTTGGCGGCAATGTTCTTGGCAAGCCCTGAGTGTAGACATGGCCTCAGTTGATGATGCTTCAGGGAAATCTGGGTGTTCCCTCCATTTTGGGGGGGATGGGTTTGGTGACTTAACACAGACCTCTGTAAGAAGGAGTGATGCATATGTATGTGCAGGAGGAGCTTGGGGATACATTTGAGAGTGGTTTTCCTCTGGTTCCTTATGGCTTTGGTGGTATCTCATGTCTTTCTTGGTTTCTCCCATTTCCCTGACCACTGCCCCCTACCCTGCCCCTAGTGTCAGGTGGCAGCGTCCTTTGTGGCTTACTTTATTTTGACCTTTCCTAAACCCTAGCTGATTGCAGACGTTGCCACAGCCATTTTCAATACACCCACTCTGCTGCCACTTCAACCTGTCACGGGCTCTCCTGATTCAGAGCAGAAGTGGATGCTGGCAGGGGACAGGCAGCCCCTGAGACAAAGGTTGAGCTGACAGTGTCTGGTTTTGTAGTTTGGAAAACAGGAGAGAGAGGAGGGCAGCTACCTCTGATATATGGCCCTGAGGGGGAAAAAGGAACAGTAGCCACCGCAGGGTTTGTGGGTAGGGAAGGGAGAGAAGGAATTGAGAATCTGGCTTCTAGCCAACCATGAACTGCAGGGCTGCCAGCAATCAGCTCCATACATGCTGCTTCTACTTAGAGAACATACAAAGTAAAGCATGCATATAACCTAACCATACATATAATGCTCTATTATGTATTTAGCATTTGCTTATTTATTTAACAAACACACATAGCATTCACTACATTCCGAGCACTATCCTAAGTGCTTTACAAAGAGTAACTCATTTAATTCATTATAACCATATTAAGTAGGTGCTAATATTATCTTCATTTTACAGATTAGGAAACAGAGGCACAAGTTCATTATCTTGCCCAAAGTCACAGCCTTAGTAAGTGGCAGAGCCAGATACAAACCCCTAAGAATTGTATACTTTGCTATATGACCTCTTTCTCTAGCATGTTAATGAGAAGCATTTATCACTACATAACACGATGTAAGAAAGATAATTATTATTATTATTAGCTACTTCTCTACTCCTATAATACTTACAGATGGCTTAAGCATCTGTGAATAAACAATATAGCACAGTTGCAGCTCTGAAAGCCTCGATTCAAATCCTGATTCTACTACTTGTTAGCTGTGAGATATTGGATGAGTCACTTTAATCTCTCTATGGCTCAGTTTCTTAATATGTGACATGGGGGTGATAATAGTCTTTACCTTATTGCTTTGTTGTGAATATTAAATAAGGTAATGTTTGTACAGCACTTACCAAATTCCTAACACACAGTAAGTGCTCAGTAAATATTTGTTGTTCATATTGTAATACTACCTGTTACAGCTGAATAAAATTGCTTTTCATTCTTGGACACTTTTTTCATTTAGCCAGTTAGTCACTTATTTCCAGGGATTTCCTGAAAATATTGCTTTAAATTTATTTATGGAAACACAAGTATGTTTAAAGTTTGCAGGTGAGTTGCTCCATTTAATTCTGAGGTTTGTGGGGCAGATATTATACCCTCGTTAAGGATGTGGAGACTGAGGCCAGAGAGATGAAATGACTATATCAAGTCTATGTGACCAGTCGTGTAGGTTTTCTGACTAATATTCCAGTGCTTTTTCCAGCATGTACACACACACACAAACACACACCCTTGGGCTTCCTAATCTGGTGTCACTTAACCTAAATTCTGTAATCCCTTGCTGTCCATATTAGCAGAGACTCATTTTCTCCACATGCTTTTTCAGGGGACGATGAAGTAAACCCCTAGAGACTCTGCTCCCTCCTTCTCCCATTTCCTTTCCGTCTCACATTTACTGTTTTAGGGATTCACTGAAGCTTTCTTTCCAGGGATGAGAGCCAGATCATTTCCTTTTGAGGATTTTCAGAGAGTGATAAAGGTAACAGATAGGACTAGAGACTGCTTAATCCATGAATGTTATTTTTTATGTTAATGCCGAGCCCCAAACCATAGACCTCACATCTAATTTTTATGCAGAAATTGGGCTAAATCCAGAGGTTGGCCCTTTACCTTTGGCACTAAATAGAAGAGACATGAGGGATGATGGATTGGAGAGGGCTAGTTGGAGAGTCACTGAATGGGTTGAACTTGGCCTTGTGTTGCACAGAATTCTGCTTTAAGATCCAGCCAGGGACTCTGAGGGGAATGGAGGGGGAAGAGAGACTTGGGTTGGAGAGATATGCCTGTTGCTTCTAGGAGAGTGATCGGGGTTCCCTTGCATATGATTCCAGATTAGGTTTCATCTTTTTAGCCACAGGACATTTTATTTGGCTTTGTGGCTGTACAGTTGCTGCTCAGAGAAGTAATGTAAGGATCCCAGCACATAGCAAATCTGTTGTGTTGGTGTTGCCCTCTGCTCTTCACGTAGTTCTTGGCCCCTCATGTTGTCTCTCCCAGAGTCCTCCCCAAAAGGCAACCCCCCTTCTATCCTCGGGCTTGAGTATCTATTGTTTCTCTGAACCTGGATTTATGTTTGCTAATGGGTTAAGCAAATTCTCATAGGACTTTAAGGTGTCAATGATAGTAGGTTTGAAAGTTGCTCCCCCTCATGTTAATCAGAGCTTTCTGGAAGCAAGACCTTAATCTGAAAAAAATTGAAGCTAATATGGAATTTTAGGCACTGATGTAGACCCCAATGCCTCTCAAATTATACTACCCAGAGTGTTCACTCTTCTGCTCACCCATACGACCAACTTGAATTCTTAAGTAAATAAAGACATAAGCTGTTTTGACAGAAATTCTGGAGAGGTAGCAAAGTGTGTGGTTAAGATCAAGGCTCAAGGAAATGAAATGTATCACAGCCTCATTTATGCTTTTCAACCCATCCTGTCCTAGTGTGTGTGAAGGCGTGCAGGCGCACACCTGCACACACACACACACACACACACTCTCTCCATGTTCTGTTTCCTTCCTCAGACTTGACCCTATGGTCAGTGAGAGGGACTTGGTACGGGGAGAAAACAAGCTCCCTGTGAAGCTCACTGGCAAGCTCCATTGCCAGTGAAGGTGCCTGGTCATGACCCACGCAGCAACCCTGTGCCTGGTCTGCTGTTGAGGGGATGCCTGCTTCTGCATCACAGTAGAACTTAGTCAGGGTTAAAGTTCCCCCCAGTCCTGAGATTCTGTGAACCTTCCTGCCTCCAGGAAAGTGGGGGTCCAGAAAAATGCGACCCTTCCTTCAATCAATGGCTGGCCCTCTGGATGATGCTTATAATGAAATGTAGGAGGCAGATGCTGAAGTCCCTCCACCCTTTCCTTCAGTAGTGTTTGGGAGGAAGCTCAAGACTAAGAGTGGCCTCAGCAATGAGTGGTTTTAGAATAGTAAGTAGTATCCCTTCCATATACATACTCTAATTTGAAAAGGTAGTCTCACAGTGAAATTCACTGTGCATGGGAGTATTCTCAGTGATGACCTCCATTTTTCTGGGATGACAGGTGGAAAGGGCCAACCAGGACTTAGCAATGACCCTTCTGTGTGAAGGAGTGGACAGAAGTCATGCATTCTCCTGAGGCTGTGACTTTGATGTTTGTCTCACAAAACCTGAGAGAGGTAGTAGATTGGGGGAAGAAGAGGGGATTACCTACCACAAGCAGCAAGGGTTGACTTGTCCATAGCTCAGTGAGAAGGGAGTGGCAATAAATCCTGGTCTGCATGCTATGGTCAGGAAAACAATGCCCCAGGTGGCAGCATAAACACGCAATTATGCATCAGAATCCTAGCAGAGGACATTTGGATCTTTGCTTCCTTTCGTATGCACCACAGCTTTCCCTCTGAGTGCCCATAAACAAGAGACAAGACCATATGCAAGGCCCCAAAGGAGAGGCAATGAGGCATAGTAAAAAGGGAGCATAGAGATGAGGATTTTAGGTCTAATCCACTGCTTACCAACTGTGTGACCTCCGGCTGGCCTCGTAACCTCTCTGAGCCTTTCTGTCTTCATCTGAAAAATTATGATATGATTTCTACTTTGTAGAAATACAGTGAGGGATAAATAAGCATCATAGATTGCATTCTGCTGAAGCAGAGCTTGTGATGATGATCCTGTGCTAGTGATTTATGAAGGATGTGCTCCAAAGGGAGATCAATAAGTCAGTGGGGGAAGCAAGACAGGGGTGGGAAAGAAGCCAAGCAAGTCCCCACCTCAGCCTCACCCTTCAGGAGAGCTTGAAATGGTGCATTATACCTCTCAGTTGGCCCAACTTGAAGGGAGTTGGCTTTGGTGTCTTGTTCAGTCGTCGGCCAAAGGCCTGGAGGTAGGGAATAGCAATAAGCATAAACTCTAAGGCTTTTCAAGTTCTCTGTGTCTGAGGGATGGTTCCAGATTTGGTGTGGGCTATTAGAAGCCAAAGGACACTGAAATTGGAAGAAGAGTTCATAGAAAAAGTAAAAAAAAAAAGGGGGGGATATAGGCCAAATAAATGACAAGTTTTGCTACAACGGAAAAATATTTATATTGATCAGGGATTAGTCAGGAGTTACTCAAATCAAATGGATCTGCTTTCAACTAGGAACAGAATACCAGCTCATGCTTCCAGACCTCCATAAGAGAGTATAGTATTCAACTCTCTGCAAGTGAGCTCATATAGAAAGTTTGAACAAACAAAGGAATATTTAGGGAAAGTTGTCTAAGGAAAAAGCCATTCCTCCTCTCCGTTAGTTATTCTGTATTCTATCCCCAAATGGGACAGAGAACAGAAATACTGACTTGGTCATATTAATTTAAGCCCTTTCAGAATCACCTTCACTGTGTAGTGCTCAATGCTATCTAAGCCCAGTAACCAAAGATCTCCAGGAACACACTGGTATTTTTAAAACATTAGGTTTGTTGAACTAGTTGCAGCAAAAGAAAGCACATACGAGAGGAAACCTAAGGCCCTAGGAAAGAAGGAGCAGACAGGGGCCTCTCATTAAGATTGGGCTAACTCTGAATGATTCCCAAAAGGGATTTAGGGAAACATAGGCCAATTCTGGATTGGGTGCTCTCAAGAAGCAGGGGCAATTCAATGTTTGGGCATCTCAATAGCTTTCACATAGGATGATTGAGGTTGCTGTTGTCATGAGTAAAGAAGCAGTAGTCATTCATGTTAGTCAGAGAATGAGGATGTTTAGTTATTTTTGTTATTGCCATGTGATTGCTGAGTGGCTTTGTCTTTATCTTATTCCAAATATGATCATGGAGTGGCCTTGTCCCAGCACTGTTTGTGTTAGTTGAGAACATTATGGTCTGGCTGCCAGCAGATCCACTTCTCACTTTCTCTGATTGTCAGCAGGGATGTATTTTATTTTCTCAATGGCATACCCTTTTTCCTCATCAAAATCAAAAGAAACAGCACTACTGGTTCTGCTCCTGCAGCGGCAGTACAAATTCTAAGAAGCATGCTTGTGCTCATACCACCTGAGTTATGCCACAAGAAAACCCATGGAAATTCTATCCAAAACTTAATATCAAGAAAAAATATCTTACTCAGGAAATGATAGTAAGGTCTAGGTAAGCAATACATCCTGCCTTCTTTTCTTCCTCCTCTTCCTCTTTCTTCTCCTCCTCCTCCTCCTTCTGATGCTTAGAGCCATATTTGGAGCTCCTTCAGACATTGACCTTTTTGGTTTGCACATTTGCATTTATTTTCTCCTTAGTCCTGATTTTCTATTTCTATTTTACTATTTTTGTTGTTGTTGGCTTCTTCAGATAAAGGTGGTGAAGGAATGAATAAATTTTTCATTGAGCCATATTGCACAGCTTGAAGCTAACACGAAATTAGATCTTGCATTAGTTCCCAGTTATTTTATGAATGTAACCATTCTCTCATAATTTAAGGGGAGAACATCTATATTTTCTTCCTTCAATTTCCTTCCTTCCCATAACATAGCACAAAGAGATACTAAATAGATGCTATTTGGAAACTCTTTGTTTTTAATGGAAGATATTTGGGGATTTTGCTGGCAGACAGTAGAGGTCACCATGGAGCTGTGCATGATGGAGCAGCCTCTCATAGACATGGAAATTTAGCTGGATGGGTCTGAAATGGTATGGGTCTTATTCAATTCAGATGTGTATGCTTTTTGCTCTGGTCATTCAACAGACAACACTTTGTGATGGTTGCCTTTAGTATCATTTTGGTAATACAGTTGTTTGGAGGAGAAAAGGTGGCTTTTATATATTTTTTACCAAAAAAATCCATTTTAAGCACTAAGGAACTCAGAAAAAAATGGTTACAAAATGCGTTTACTTAAATATTGTGAAATGAGGATGGAAATTCGCAGTGCAGGGTATTTGTCATCTGCTCATGACTAGCAGATGGCCGCCTCCTCCTCATCCTCCTTTGCGAGCCGAATGACTCACATCTTACAGGGTGTGCAAAATGAAATTTTGAAACTCTCCGGAGTAGAGGTGGCAGTGCCATAACTTGATGCGGGAGGAGTGTGCCAGCCAGATGACTTTGCCAGCCAGCATGCTGCCAAAGACTTCACAAAATGTCTCTGCCATTGGAAAGAAAAAACGCTTGGATGTCTCTCTGCACATGTTCAATTCGCCATTTTTAAAAGGATACAGAGTATGCTTCAGGATATGGGTGAGCCTGTGTGGGTAAAAGGGAGCAGGTGGTCTGCTGGCCTAGAGCTGGGTAGTAATCACTCCTACCAAGGTAAATCATGCAAGATGGGCTCACCTGTTTTGGCTTGTCAGCCCTAGAATGGTGGCAGGGCTGCCTCCAGCCATCAACAGAACAAAGTCTGGGCTATTATCACATGCTCCAATAAATAGAAGATTAAAAACAGTGCAAAGAGATGTAAGTCATCTGAGCTCAAAGTTTTACTTTTTCTTTCTTCTTTAATTAAAAGGAACTCTGGGTCTGCTATGCTTAACCAAAAATGAGGGCTGTATTTTAGGGAATTAGATTTGTTTGAAAAGTAAAGTCATGCCTGCCAGGTGGACTGACAGTTAACTTGACTTTTGGCTACAGAGTCCACTTCCATTCATGAGATAGCTCGTCACCAAAGATACCCTACATCCCCTAACCCCCACCAGACACCCAGGCTTGGGCAGGAACAACCACACCTCACAGGATTCACACCTTTCTGGACTCCCCAAACCTTGAAGTCAAAAGAAGCCTTGTAATTTTCACCTGAGTGTCTTGAAACACGTGCTCTGGAAGAAGCCATCTGCCATGTAAGAAGTCTGACTACCCTGATACCTCTGTGCTTTAAGGAAGCTCAAACTTCCACATGAAGAGGCTACATGGAGAAAGAAATGCCTGGCAAGCCCCCAGCTATTTCAGGCATCCTAGCTGATGAGCCAGACATGTGACTAAAAAAGCCATCTTGAACATACAGCCCAGTTGAGCTTTCTGATGACTTCAGCCACCATCTGACTGCAATCCCCTAAGAGGACCCAAGAACCATGTAGCTCAGCCCAGTCAACCCACAGAACCATGAGAGATAATAATACAGATAGCCCCCAACTTACAATGGTTCGACTTAACTATTTTTTTCCTTTATGATAGTGCAAAAGCATATTCATTCAGCATACTTCTCTACTTACCATGGGGCTACATCTGGATAAACCCATCATAAGTTAAAAATATCATAAGCCAATTTTTTAAGCTACTATGCTTTGGGGCATTTTGTTACACAGCAATAGATAACCTAAACACTTCAACACTTTAAATATATATATATATATGCATATATGCTTATATATACATATATATTTTTACATATGCATATTTATACATACACACATATATAGAGAGAGAGATCAAGCAGCTAAACAATAACTGAGTAGGTAGATAATGTTAAAACTCAATAATTGGAAGCACTTTTGATATAGCCTGAACCTCCAATATTTTCTTAGAGATCTTAGACTTTAGTGATGTGATAAACAGAAACTCGTGAGTATATATAAAACACAGTAAACACAGAAAAAGAATGCTTTATTTGGTACTGCATAAAACGGTGGCATACTTTATGGAGCTAAGAAGTAGGGAAGAACCTGAAAGTGATTAAATATAGCAGTACAATTGTCAACCCTGTGGCCTCCACTCTTTGTTCATTATTGGGTACTTAGCCAACTGAAGCATATATATAACTAGAAGATGAGCAAAAATGTCATGACAAGTTATTTAGAGTAATGAAGAGAGGATGTTATAAAAAAGTTAAAGGCTCTAAATTATGAGAGCCTAGCTGAATGACAGCATATGAGGATGTTAGTGCCAATGAGAAAGGTACATATTAGTAATTTGTCAAATTGGGTTAGAGCCAATGATAGACAGGGAAGAAGGGGGACAAGAGCACAATGGAGTTAAGAGGAACAGGCCCAGGATGTATAAATAGAGGGGTTTTTAGGTTAAAGTCTTTCCAGTCAACCGCAGCCATCACATTGAAGCAAGCAGCAGGTGTCCTCAAACTACAGCCCGCGGGCCACAAGCGGGTGTTTTTGCCCGTTTGTTTTTTTACTTCAAAATAAGATATGTACAGTGTGCATAGGAATTTGTTCATAGTTTTTTATAAACTATAGTCCAGCCCTCCGACGGTCTGAGGGACAGTGAACTGGCCCCCCGTTTAAAAAGTTTGAGGACCCCTGGGACTCTAGTGTAACAGAAAGAGTACCAAAGCACAAATTGGGAGGTCTTTGTTCAGCTACTAACAGGCAGTATAAACTTGGCACGTCACTTATTCTCTCTGGGTCTCAGAAGGCATGTCATAATTTATAAAGGGCTATACAAAGGCAAAGTATTATTATCAATTATAATAAAATGTGGAGTTGTACTTTATGAAATCTAAACTTCCTTTCAGCTATAAAATCTTATGGTTCTAAATCATAGAAACAGGAGACAGTTTTAAATTTTAGAAATTAAATAAATAGGCCTGTTCACTGGAGACATGTATAAAAATCTTTTATTAAAATTAAGTAATACGTATAGAAAAAACTATAGGTAATGGCAAGAATTTTTTTTTTGATTTCCTGATATATCCCAAGCACTTAGAACAGTGCCAACACGTGGCAGGCACTAATGAAAATACTTACGACTAAATGAATAAGCTATTCCTGAGAAACTTAGGCCAAAAATGACCTTAAAAGTAGTCATGTCCACTATAAGTCTGTCTTCATCTCTTGTTTTTATAAGTTTTTCTCACTTATATCTATTGCTTTGGCAGACACTGATATCCAAATTTCCAGACAATGTCTAGTCTTGCTTCTCTTCCTTACTTTAAAGATAACTAAGGAAACATATATTTTTCTCAATCAATATTAACTCCTTAATTTATGATTTTTTATTTAAACTTTTTACTAAGAATAATTTCAAACACATAAAGCAAATATAATATCCATCACCCAGATTCAGTAATTATCAACATTCTACATTATATTTCTACCACTTCTTACTCCCAGTGGACTATATAGGATTATTTTTTAAAATAGATTTTCTCCATCTAATAAAACAGAACCTATTAACTGTTTAGGCTTCTACTTATCTTACTTTAGTGTACTCATTTGTGGCATTTTAATTTCCCAATTTTTCAGTAAATTATTGAGTTGCAAAAAACTTCTCCAGGGTGCTATTATTTTCTGACTCTGGATTAAGTGAAATTGCAACAATTTTAGAAAGTCTCTCTGTTGATGATCCCTTTGTACCTAGGGTTTCATAGCTAATCTGTTTAGGAAGGCATTCACATCAGTCAGTGTTCTCCATTGCAAACATCTGAACTTTCTGTACCTGGTAAAAGAGAAAACATATCTAACAGATACTAGATATCTCAATATACCCTCTGGGAAGACCAGACACCCAGGCTTGAAGACATATGGGCAGGCAAAACACCTAAATGATGTTACAGGATTGCTCCAGAAAGGATCTCACCATTCCCACCACTGGGCGCAGACACCACAGATTGCCTCGTTGATTCTGGGCAATGCATGCTGAACTGCTGCCATCAGTGTCCCTGAAAACCATTGCCTCTGCCATCATCTTCTTAATAGAATGATCTACACAGTGTCTTTTTCCTCACATTTGTCTCTTTTAAACTGAAATTTCAGGTGGATACACCCCATTGACTGAGTCTAAGACAAAAGTTTATGCCCTAGCCACAGGGAAAACTGTGAAAGTGACTTTCTGGCTCCTATGCTGGGAAAGCAAGACCATAAGGTAGGTCACTCCCCAAACTCAGGTGTCCAAAGTTTCTGGATGGACATAAATTATGACATGTTTGTTAACATATATTTAAATCTAAAATGATCTTTGAAAAAATCCTAGGCTGTATGAAAGAGAGAATATAGCTGAAATTTTTACCTCCATTCTATAAACAATTTGTTCATTTCTTCTCAGGTTAAAAAATTACAATCTTTTAGTTTTTTTTAAAAAAGTCATATATACTATTTTCTCTTCCTTAAATATCTTTTCTCTTCTGCATCCTCTCCAAAATCTTCAAACCTCTCAGTCATCTTAGAGGTCTTCACCATGTAACAGCATTTCCTCTTCTTCTCAGCTTCCTCCAGTCTATCACCTTATAGCTTTCCAAAATAGTTTGTATTCTAAGCCATTCTTTGATGTGATATTTTCTTTGCTGTACAATTTTATCTCATTTAAAAAATGTTTTTAAAAGCATATATGCTTCCCTTGATAAAAAAGGATGTATCTCAAATGCTATAAAAAGTTGATGTTAGCTGATATACACTAACTCACTCTCCAGTAATTTTACAATTACAGGCATGTTGAGATAACTTTTTCTAAGTGAATATAGGGAGCTATCTACTTTCTATTTAAAAAGAAAGAAAGAAAAGAAGTAGACTAAGGAGATAAGATGTTCAGTATTATAGATTTATAAAGATATTGCAGAACATTTGTAATTTATATCATATCCCTTTAGTTTGCTCTACACTATTCATCATGTCCCTTTCTGCTACTTGCTGAGAGATCATACTTGCTCTTTCAAATGAAATTTGGACAATAATTCTTCTTTCAAGTGACAAGTCAAAGAGGACTTTATATTATGTAAGGAAATATTGAAATGTGTTTATTACACATTATCCAGAATAATAACATAAAAATATCAAAAGGTCATTCTAGAAAATGATTTTGTGCATAAAATAACTTATGCTAGACTTCCCTGAGGAATATAAACCATGAAGCCACCACAAAAACATTTCTCTCTCAGTTGATTTTCTTCTCTGTATCACTAAAATACCAAACTTAGCTACTTACATAATCCGTGTTATAATCATTTTAAATGTTTGAAATGTTTCAATTGCCCTCTCCTTCCATTAAGAAACACAATTTAATAGGAAATTCAGTGAAAATATACTATGCAAATGTTTGATGGTTTGGACTAAAATCAGCCATTAGCCAAAGTCTGTTTTATGTCCTTTAGGTTTTTTTGTGGTGGGAGTAACTTTTTAGTTTTGCTTATTTTGCTTTTCATCACTGAATGCAAATGAAACATTTAGGAAACAGAGGCCAACCTGAATGTCAACGTGAAATATGAATAAGACCAACGTTATTCTGATTAATAAGCTTCTGGACATTACTAAAATACAATTTCATGATAGTAAAGGGTTTGAATATTCTGCAGTTTTTATTTCTAGTTTGAGAAAAAAGTATTAAAATATAAAGCCTTTCCATAAAAATGTTAAAGGCTTACTCTGAAACTAACAAAGATAAGATTAAAAACCTTCAATAAACACTGAGAGAGGTGGGAGAGTAAAAGCAGGAAGTATTTAAAATTAGAGACTGTATTGGTTTTCTATTGCTGTGGAACAAATTTTGCAGCTTAAAACAATACTCATTTATTATTTAACAGCTTTCATAAGTCAGGATTTCAGTCACAGATTAGCTGGATCTTCTGCTCATGGTCTCAGAAGGCTGCGATCAAGGTGCCAGCCCAACTGTGTTCTCATCAGAGGCTTGACTAGGGAAGGATCTGCTTCCAAGTTCCCTCAGGTTGTTGGAAGGATTCATTTTCTTGTGGCTGAACTCACAATAGCTTTATTCTTCAAGGCCATCAGGAGAGTGGACAGCAAGTCTGCTCAGAGACTTCTATGCAAATTATATAAATTATAAAATAATCACAGGCAGAACATACCATCATCTATGCCATATTCTGTTAGTTAAAAGCAAGTCACCAGTTCTCACTGCAGTTAAGGGGAGAAAATTATACAGGGTGTGAACATGGAGGCCATCTTAGAATTCTGCCTATTGCACAATTTGAAACAATATTTTAATAAATGCCGATGAAATCCAAGGCAGAGACTTTACCAGAAAGAGCACCCTATGGTTAACATACTTGTTAAAATTTACAACTATGAGATTAGCATGCACAGGATACCCCAGTATTTCGAACATTTAAAAGGAACATGGTGAAAGGCTCTCTTGACAATGCAAATCCTAGCAGGGCACGCTTCACCACTGTGGCCCTGGCCAGTTTGCAGTTCTGGCCCCAGATGGGCTGAGTCTGGCCCTGTTCACAGTGTATAGGGCCACATCTGAGTACACTACACACAGACAATCCTGTTTGTGGCACCACTGATGAATTACCCCTACTCAAGTGAACATACCCCCACAGGGTCTGGTTCATCTACTGTAAGCACAATCTTCCTTCTTTTCAGAAATGAGTTTAGTCATCTCATTAGGAGACTCCCACAGAAGTGAAGTTAAACACTCTTCATGTGAGGAAAAATATAACGTGTTAAGTAGTAGAAAATGTAAATGAAGGGCTAC
Organism: Cheirogaleus medius; assembly: GCA_008086735.1. Taxonomy (NCBI): domain Eukaryota; kingdom Metazoa; phylum Chordata; class Mammalia; order Primates; family Cheirogaleidae; genus Cheirogaleus; species Cheirogaleus medius. Next base: position 4,694,800 of record VBSM01001483.1, on the reverse strand, counting down.
AGTTCTCATCTTTTGAAAGCACACCTGTGTTACTCTTTGTAAATAAAAATGTACAGTATTCTATATGTAGCCTCTTTAGCATGTGTTCATGTACATAAACAAGATTATGGACATGTTTCTATACATGTGTTCATGTATAGAAACAGGATTATAGGTTATGATATGGGAACTGCAGATAATACACACTTTATATTTTTTCCATATTGTGGAAAGAAGAAATAATCTATTCTCTGAAAAGCAGATGCTGAAATGAAGTTAGGAGGGCAAAAGGTTAGTTGATGGATAACACATATGAGGACACAGGATTTAGCAAGGAATGTGGTTTCTGTATAATTTCACATGACCCATAGAAATCATAGATTTGACCTTTAAGTTTAAAAAAATCAAGAAGTTCTATGGTTTTGTAGTGTCTGGTCCTCATTTTTAATGATGTAAGCTATCTCATAGGATCTCAAGGGCTTAGGCAAATTTTCAGGGGTGGTCTATGTCATCTTTTCATCTTTAGACAGGGATGAATCAAATCACTCTGATGATGGGGAACATTTCAACTTTCAAGATGGCCTAAGTAGGCAGTTCAGCAAATCCCTGTTCAGCTATTCCACTAAGATGTTGTAGTTATTTGAATCTTTCTGACTAAATCCTCTAGGTCTACCCCAGGTTAGGAATAGGATAGTATGCTCTGGTGGCTTCTTTTGTTTTGCTAGTCCCTTGCATGTTGGAGTTCATTAGTATTAATATTTTCTCCTCCTCTTATTCTTATTCTTATGAAAAATGAGTTCTCCCCAAGAAGAACTCATTTATCACCATGACTTCAACTTATACCTGCATAGCAGTGGTTCTCAACTAGCAGCTATTTTGTCACCCAAGGGACATTTGGCAATGTCAAAGATATTTTAGGTTGTCATGACTGGAGAGATGTTACAGCGATCTAAAGGAGAGAGCCCAAGGATGCTACTAAATATTCTACAATGTACAAGGACAGTTCCCACAACAAATAATCATTCAGCCCAAAATGTCAATGGCGCCAAGGTTGAGAAACCCTACTGTGTAGAGATAACTCCCATTTCACATCTCCTGCCCAGGTTTCACTCCTTAGCTCCACGTAGCAAGATGAGGAATCTTTGACCTATTTTCAAAATAGAGTAAAAAGCAAGGTCCACGGATAAAGAAGTATTGGGGAGCAAGACTGACCTATTAATTAGGCATGGTAGCCATAGTTCCTGCCTGGGGCCCACAACACTTTTAGGGGCCCATGAAAATGTTTTAATTTTAGTTTCTTTTGAAATAAGAAGGAAAAAATAAATATAGTAATAATGAATATATAATACTGACTCAAGCTTGGATTACGTATGACTTTATAGCAACTCAGCGATAAAACATAATTTTTAGTATTTTTTGATAGAAGAAAGGACCCATGAAAGAAAAAGTATCTAAGGCCCACAAAAGTTATACTCCGGCTCTTTTATGGAGGAGAAGGAGTCATAGGAAATTTGAAGAGTAGATAAAGTGTGAAATATCCTTGAGGGCAGTGGGAAGCTCTTTTAGGAGAGAAATGTAAGATTTTTTAGTAAGACTGCCAGGTGATATTAAATATTCACTCAAGGTTTGTATTTATCAATGTATAGGCATACCAATTTGTCTGGTAGTGTAATTGCCTAGCAAAGCTCAGTTGTGTGGGTATGGCACAAAGCAAGCACATGTTTGGGATTTTCTAGTGCTGGCCATTTGGAGTAAGAGAGAGAAAAGAAAAGAAGATAATAAAATTTGAAGGGAATTTATATAATAATGAATTGACAGAGCTAAACTGGACAAAGAGTGAAGTAAAAACAGAATGGGGCTTTTGGATCAAGGTGGAAAAGTCAACAAATTAGTGACTCCAGTAAGGTTGAAGAATTGTAACCCATGTGTTATGATTTGTGAGATTTTGGGAAGCTAGCACGTGCCCAAATATGTATTCATCAAGAGCTAGAAAATTTGACAATATAGATTAGTTACTTTGGGAGGACCTTGCCAATTTGTGAAGTTTCCTGTTAAAATACAGATATTCTTGAGAAGGGAAAAAACTGCTCTTTTCAGTTAGCACCTTAGCTTACAGCTAGCTGGGACTGAGATCTAATAAGCAATAGAAACCTGAACATGGGACTAGGAAGTAGGCCAACTCAAACAAAGATCCATTTGCCAAAAATATATTCAACTTGCAGAATGGCCAACATGATATATTGCCAATTATGGTATTATTGATTCACCAAAAAATTGTTTCTGTTTACCAGTATAAAATTTGTAGTAATCTGTGTTGAATGAGACTGTTTATGAGTCATTGAAGATTTTTTAAAGTTTTGTTTTAGTTAATATAATTCAGCTTAGGTTTCATTTTTAATTTGCTGCAACCATTTCACCATGGCCCTTTTGCAGTTGATTTGTCAGTCCAACTCAGTCGAACCTCATTTTCTGTGTGATTTACATTTCAGACATTGAGTACTTTTCAACTGCCTATTGGGAGACAATTTTTCCATGAGTATCCCATGTTTCTGTACATCTTGTAAATAAGACAAGACTGTCCTTTATTCTGGATTATATTTTCAAGGCTTCTTCTATAGCGAACAGTGTCTCCTTCCTGAGAGAAGGGCAGGAATGCTTACTTTCCATTTTAAAAGATTTGGATTCCCTAAGCTCAGAGTTCTTCTGGAATGCAACGCACTGTGTGTGCAGGTATCACCTGACTATCTTCCTATTACCCTGTGAAAATTGGAGCTCAGGGAAACTTCACAGAAATGTTGGTAGTCTAGCTACTGCTATATTTATATGTAATAAATTGTCTGTTTCTGACCCAGAAGTCTTAGGTCTTCTCCTGGCATCCATGAAACTATGTCACGCTAAATTGCTAGATGCAAGTGGGATAAAATCTCAGACACTTCCCAGTTCTTGATGCTGCCTTAAATGCATGCAAAATGTATATTTTATCAAGTTCATTTTTAAAAATCTATTAATTAAAATAATTACAAAATAGTGAAGACTGAATTTAAAATATATTAGATGAGAAAAAACCCTCTACCTCAGTTCTGAAATTCTTTATAATCTAAGACATATGCAACATTTGTTATTTGGCATACACAAGTAATTCTCCACTTAAAAGGTCGTATAGCCAAAGTACTGAAAAATATAGAATACATTAAACTTTAGCTATCCATGATGAAAGGCAGTGGCAAAACAGCTGCAGCAAAGCTAAAACTAGACTCAATGAAATTATTGTGTCAAAAACCTAAATGTTGGCTGGGTGTGGTGGCTCACGCCTGTAATCCTAGCACTCTGGGAGGCCGAAGTGGGTGGATCACTCAAGGTCAGGAGTTCAAGACCAGCCTGAGCAAGAGCAAGACCCAGTCTCTACTAAAAATAGAAAGAAATTAATTGGCCAACTAAAAATATATAGAAAAAATTAGCCGGGCATGGTGGTGCATGTCTGTAGTCCCAACTACTGGGGAGGCTGAGGCAGGAGGCTTGCTTGAGCCCAGGAGTCTGAGGTTGCTGTGAGCTAGGCTGACCCCATGGCACTCTAGCCCGGGCAACAGAGTGAGACTCTGTCTCAAAAAAAAAAAACCTAAATGCACAAAAATCTCCAAAAGCTATTAAAACTATCGCAGCTGATTTGAATTGCTGCAAATTTTGGAAATGGTTAAATAAAACAAGTTTTTAAATAGTTTGGTACATTGGCAAATTTCTCACTTATTGACTTGACCTAGCTAATGAGGGGTGGGGAGTGGAGGAAAGTTCAGAGAATTTGGGAAGGATATGAAAATGGAGGTATGATTAAGCTGCATGGCTTAATCAAGAACACCAGCCTGTGGTCAAGGGAATTTTCATAGACAGATGAAAACTATTCTCACTTAACTTTTCTACATTAAAACTGGTGTGAGATGACTTCTTTGTGAAACTAAAATAATCACATTTAGTATAGGATCTAGTGGTTACGAGCTGAGGCTTTACTGACCTGGGTTCAAGACTTGGCTTTTACAATTTTATCTAATCTCCCTAAGTCTCAATTTCTCCATCTTAAAAGTAGTGGTAATCATAGCACATGTTTCCCAAAGATGTTGAGAGGATTAATTGAACTATGCATTTAACTTGCTTAGCAATTAAATTGCTTAGGTACTGCATGGAAAGTGCTTAGTAACCTTAGCAATAGATATTATCATTTTTAATTTTTTTTAAATTTCAACATATTATGGGGGTACAAATGTTTAGGTTACGTGTGTTGCCTTTCCCATGCTTCCCTGCCAGAGTCACAGCTTCAAGCATGTCCGTCCCCCTGATGGTGTGCATCGCACTCATTATGTATGTATATACCCATCCCTTCTTCCCCCCTCCCATCTGCCCGACACCCAGTAAATGTTATTCCTATATGTCCACTTAGGTGTAGATAAGTAAATACCAATTTTCTGGTGAGTACATGTGGTGCTTATTTTTCCATTCTTGGGATACTTCACTTAGTAGAATGGGTTCCAGCTCTATCCAGGAAAATAGAAGAGGTGCTATATCACCATTGTTTCTTATAACTGAATAGTACTCCATGGTATACATATACCACATTTTATTAATCCACTCATGTATTGATGGGCACTTGGGTTGTTTCCACATCTTTGCAATTCTGAATTGTGCTGTTATAAACATTCAGCAATAGATATTATTAAGAATATTTTTTAATTGGAATTTCAAAGCACCTTATCAAATACTTATTTCCTTACTTTTGTGTTTTGGTAACTTTTTGTTTACACATTTTGGAGAGGGGGAAGTACAGAGATATAACATTTTCTAAAGGGTCTATAAATCTTTCTAAAAATTAATATTGAGTGGATCTATGTGTTTTAGGGAATCCAGATACTGAAGACCACTTTACAAATGTTTAGGTTTTGACAGAACAACAAACAGATTTTGCAAAGACTCTGTCCTTTAATTATTAAACTTCTATGTATTAAAAGGAAATTAATCTATGTGGTATTTTTTGATCTATTTGCATTTAATTAATAAAAATCTGGTGCTATAGATAGCACTTGATGTTCAAGCATTTATTACCTCCCACCTTCTTTATAAGTTGCCCTTTTCTCTTTTATTTTTGGAAATTGAGTTATATGGCAATTAATGTTCACCTAAAACAAGTCTACCTTATTTTAAACACTGAGTGCTACAAAGACAGGTAAATAATGTGACTCAGTATCCCTGGAGGTAGGATTGTTATCATTAGTGTCATCATTGTTAAATAGACAATATTTTGAAGGGAAAAGAAGACTTTCTGGTGAATCTTGCGACCTTCTCGCAGCTGGAAACTGGTGGAAATAGAGGCAGATCCAGGTACTATAATTACTATTTAAAATACTGGGGCGGAGCAAGATGGCGGACAAGAAACACCACCAGACAGAGTGTCTCTGCAGAAAAGACAGCTTCTAGAAGATATTAGAAGAAAGACGCAAGCAGACGACCATACATCAGACGGGGGTCAGAAAGAGGGGTACCAGAGACTACGGGAGACTTCATGGAGGAGGTTGCAGAAGAGAACTGGAAGTAGAGACCTCCTGAGTGAGCAGTTTGCAAACAAGCAGCAAGGGTAGGTGGAGAGGTTAACTTCACCCTCCCTTGCATCTCGGACTGCTGGCGGGCTCCCCAGCGGTTGGAGAGACCTGCGGACACCAGCCCAGAGACAGCTGCTACCAGTGAGTGGTAAGCCTGTAGCAGATGCTGCACCAGGCTCCCAACTCCCTCGGGGCACCTCCGTGTGCACAGACCAAACGGCACAGCAGGCGCCATATTGCTACACTCTCCCCTCCACTGTCCCTACCAGTGGCTCCCAAGAGAGACAATATAGTCACCAGCCGAAGGCATCTCTAGGGAATGGAACCTTCCCTTTTGGGGCCCTACAGCTGACTAAGGGGTCCTCAGAAGGGGAGCGCCATACACGCCAGCCCTGCCAGGTGCTGTTGGCCCGGTGATTCCAGGAGAATGGAGCAGACCCTGAGGCTGAGAGACATCGACCCAGCTTGGGCTCCCCATGGGGGAATTAGGACTGGCACTCCTCTCCCAGGTGGGGTCAGGGATTAAACTCCGGGGCCCAGAGGTCAGACCTGCGGACCAGATCATGCGCACCCAGGTCTCGCATTACCCGGAGCACAGAAGGGATATTTGGAACAGCCTACAAAGGTGTGTGCCCCTTCAGGGGCAGATCAGTGTGCTTAAGGGCATCCCTGCTCCCAGAGGGGGGCTGTGTGCCCAGCCCAGGTGGCGAACCTGCACATGGAACCTCCCGGCATGCATCACAGCCAGGGGAGACGCGGTGGCATGACGTCTGGCCGCTGGCAGATGCCCAGAAGAAGCTGTGGAGTTGGGGAGGGTGGAAAGGAGCAAGGCCTGCTCCAGACTGCAGGTCTAAGACAGCCCCACTCCCACAGACAGACTTTGACTGAGTAGGGCCATCCCAGCCCCTCCCTGATAGCTTTTCCCAGAAGCAGAGAATAGAATTTTGACCCCTGATAACAGCACTTGTGGTGCTTGAGAGCAGGCTTACCCAACCCAGCTCTGCCCAGATTCACTCCCAGACCAGCCCTCACTGAAGTGGAGAGTAAGGACACACCTGGAAATCCCAGGGCCCCACCCACCACCTGAGGCACTAGACTGCCTCTCCAGAGGAAAAAAGAGCTGGCTACAGGACCCCAAAACAGTAGTGTAGCCTGCTCCTCCGAGCAAGTGCCACCTACTGACAGGGAGGAAATTCTGCACATCCTTTTACAGCATCTACTGATTCATCGTACAGGGTGTGGTCGAATCTCACCCACAAACACCACCTACTGGCTCAGAGAATAAACAGGGTGTGTCATTACCTGAACAAAAACCTAAAAGTAAGAAGCAACAACTAATCCATATGGGAAGAAATCAGCGAAGGAACTCTGGAAATATGAAGACCCAAACGGAAAGCAAACCACCAAAGAGGAACCCCAGCCCCTTAGAAATGTACAGCAACCAAAATCAGACCACTAAAATGACAGAAGAAGAATTTCAAGCATGGATCATAAGAAAATTCAGCGACTTGCAAGATCAATTGGATAACCAACACAAAGAAAATGTAAAAAGATTCCAGGACATGGAACAAAAATTCACTAAAGAAATTGAAATAATGAAGAAAAATCTAACAGAACTCCTGGAAATGAAGAATCAATTCAGGGAACTACAAAACACAGTGGAAAGCCTCAAGAACAGGGTAGATGAGACAGAAGAAAGAATCTCAGAGATTGAAGATAACACCTTCCAATTAAATAAATCAGTCACAGAGATAGAGCAGAGAAACAAGAGAAAAGAGCAAAGCCTACAAGAGATGTGGGATTATGTGAAGAAACCGAATGTGAAGGTTATAGGGTTACCTGAAGGGGAAGAAGAAACACTCAAGGGTTGGATAAGCTATTTGAAGATATAATAGAGGAAAATTTCCCAGGCCTTGGTAAAAATCTCAATATACCAGTTCAAGAAGCTCAAAGGACCCCTGGGAGATTCAACTCAAACAGGAAGAAGTCACAACATGCAGTCATCAGACTGACAAAATATCAACTAAAGAGGCTCTTCTACAAGCTGTAAGATGAAAGAAGCAAGTAACATACAAAGGAAAGCCAATCCAAATAATGCTAGACTTCTCTAATGAAACTTTACAAGCAAGTAGAGACTGGGGCCCCATTCTCACTCTTCTAAAACAGAATAATTCTCAACCTAGAATATTATTCCCTGCAAAACTAAGTTTTGTATGTGAAGGAGAACTCAAGACATTCTCAGATGAGCAAAGACTGAGGGAATTCACCAAGATGAGACCAGCCCTGCAAGAAGTACTCCAAACAGCGTTAACCACAGATCAGCACAATACACACTCACGAATATAAATCTACTCAAAAGCTAAACATCAAAGCTCAGATACCACAATGGCTCAAGACAGAAAACAAAGCAACAAAGTTCAACCCAACATAATGAACAGAAATCTGCCCCACCTATCAGTTATCTCAATAAATGTGAATGGCTTGAACTCCCCACTCAAGAGAAATAGGCTGGCCCAATGGATAAAAAAATACAAGCCAAGTATCTGCTGCCTTCAGGAAACACATCTAACCTGCAAGGATGCAGTTAGCCTAAAGGTAAAAGGGTGGAGAACAATATTTCAAAAAAATGGAAGACAAAAGAAAGCTGGCGTGACGGTGCTGATCACAGATAACTTAGCTTTTAAATCAACAAAAGTAATAAAAGACAAAGAAGGTAACTATAAATGGTGAAGGGTACAGTTCAACAAGAAGACATGACAATTCTAAATATATATGCACCCAACCTAGGTGCACCCACATTCATAAAGCAAACTGTACTTGATCTAAACAAATGGATAAACAACAACACCATAATAGTCAGAGACTTTAACACCCAGCTGACAGCACAGGACAGATCCTCCAAACAGGAAATTAACAAGGAAATAATGGAGTTAAACAGGACTCTAGAACAAATGGGCCTGACTGACAATTACAGGACATTCTACCCTAAAACCACTGAATACATGTAATTCTCATCAGCTCATGGGACACTCTCTAAGATTGACTATATCCTGGACACAAACCATGTCTCAAACAATTTTAAAAAACAGAAATTATACCATGTATCTTTACAAATCACAATGGAATAAATGTAGAAATCAACCCTAACAGGAACTCTCATTTCTACACAAAGTCATGGAAACTAAACAACCTTCTGCTGAATGATCACTTCATAAATGAGGAAATCAAAAGATTCTTTGAACTATATGACAAAGGAGACACAAGTTATCAAAACCAGTGGGACACAGCTAAAGCAGTCCTGAGAGGAAAGTTTATTTCCATAAATGCCTATATCCAAAAGTCAAACAGCTCACAAATACACAACTTAATGAATCATCTCAAAGAGCTGGAAAAAGAAGAACAAAACAACCCCAAACCAAGCAGAAGGAGTGAAATCATTAAGATAAAATCAGAACTAAATGAAATTGACAACAGGGAAACTATACGGAAGATTAATAAAACAAAAAGTTGGTTCTTTGAAAAAATAAACAAGATTGGCATACCTTTGTCTAGACTAATGAAAAGCAGAAAAGAAAAATCTCAAATAAGCTCCATCAGGAATAATAAAGGAGATATACATGGATGCCACAGAGATACAAGATATAATTTATGAATACTACAAAAACCTCAGTGCACACAAACTGGAAAATGTGGAAGAAATGGACAATTTCTTAGAAACATAGTCTCCCTAGACTCAACCAGGAAGAAATAGAATTCCTGAACAGAGTAATATCAAGTACTGAAATAGAAACAGCAATAAAAATCCTTCCTAAAAACAAAAGTCCTGGACCAAATGGTTTCACACCCAAATTTTACCACACCTACAAGAAGAACTTGTGCCTAGACTGCTGAATTATTCCATAACATTGAGAAGGATGGAATCCTCCCCAACACATTTTATGAAGCGAACATAACCCTGATACCCAAACCAGGAAAGGATGCAACAAAAAAAGAAAGCTACAGACCAATACCCCTTATGAATATAGATGCAAAAATTCTCAACAAAAAACTAGCCAACCGTATCCAGGTGCTAATCATGAAAATAATCTATCACAACCAAGTGGGCTACATCCCAGGGTTGCAGGGATGGTTCAACATATGCAAATCAATAAATGTAATTCACCATATAAACAGAAACAAAACAAAGACTATATGATCCTCTCAATAGACGCAGAAAAAGCATTTGACAAAATTCAGCACCATTTTATGATAAGAACGCTCCACAAAATAGGCATAGTTGGGGCTTAGCTAAAAATTATACAAGCCATATATGACAAACGCACAGCCAATACCATACTGAATGGGGAAAAATTGAAAGCATTCCCACTTAGAACTGGAACAAGACAAGGATGCCCACTATCTCCACTTGTATTCAACATAGTGCTGGAAGTCCTTCCTACAGCAATCAGACAAGACAGCAGAATTAAGGGCATCCAAATGGGAGCAGAAGAGATCAAACTCTCACTCTTTGCGATGACATGATATTATACCTAGAAAACCTCAAGGATTCAACCAAGAGAATCCTTGAATTGATAAACGAATTTGGTAATGTCTCAGGATACAAAATCAATACACAGTAATCAGAGGCATTCATATACACCAACAAGAGTAAAAGCAAGAACAAATCAAAGACTCGATGCCCTTCAAAATAGTAACAAAGAAAATAAAGTTGCTAGGAATATATTTAACTAAGGAGGTAAAAGACCTCTACAGGGAGAACTATAAAACACTGAAGAAGGAAATAGCAGAGGATGTAAACAGGTGGAAGAATATACCATGCTCATGGGTCGGTAGAATCAACATTGTTAAAATGTCTATACTACCCAAACTGACCTAAAGAGTCAATGCTGTCCCTATTAAAATACCATCATCATTTTTCACTGACATAGAAAAAATAATTTAACACTTCATATGGAACCAGAGAAGACCCTGTATGGCAAAATTAATCCTAGGCAATAAAAACCAAATAGGAGGCATCAATTTACCAGACTTCAAACTATACTACAAGGCTATAGTAATTAAAACAGCTTGTGATTGGCACAAGAACAGGGACATTGACCAGTGGAACAGAACAAAGAACCCAGATATAAAACCATGCTCATATAGCCAACTAAACTTTGACAAAGCAGACAAAAATATACACTGGGGAAAAGAATCCTTATTTAATAAATGGTGCTGGGGAAACTGCATAGCCACATGTAGAAGACTGAAACAGGACCCACATCTTTCACCTCTCACAAAAATCAACTCACGCTGGGTAACAGACTAGAACCTTAGGTGTGAAACTATTAGAATTCTAGAGGAAAATTTTGGAAATACTCCTCTTGACTTTGGCCTAGGCTAAGATTTTATGAAGAAGTCCCCTAAAGGCAATCACAGCAGCAACAAAAATAAATAAATGGGTCCTGATCAAATTAAAAAGCTTCTGCATAGCCAAAGAAACTGTCAAGAGAGAAAACAGACAGCCCACAAAATGGGAGAAAAGTACATCTGATACAGGGCTGATAACTAGAATCTATTTAGAACTCAGAAAAATCAGCAAGGAAAAATCAAACAACCCTATCAAAAAGCGGGCAAAGCTTTATCAAAAAGTCCCCAAACAATAAATGTTGGCGTGGATATGGAGAGATAGG
>VBSM01001483.1:4668291-4683467 GCA_008086735.1 Cheirogaleus medius | reverse complement strand
GGCAATATACGTAACCATAATATTTGTACCCCCATAATATGCTGAAAGAAAAAATAAAAAATTTTAAAAAATAAAAAAAATATAATACTGTTACTGGCTACAATATATTGAGCACTTACCAAGTGATAGGCACCTAACTTGCATTTAATTACAATTGAATTCTCACAACAACCCTATGATGTAAGCATTATTGCCGCCATTTTGCTGTTGAGGAAATAGGCTTACAAAGTTTAAGTAATTTGCTCAGGATTACGCAGCTTCTATGTGACAGAGCCAGATTGTGGACATAGGACCCTGAGTCCATTTTTTTGTGCTTCAGCTGTGCCTGAGAAAATTTCAGTCCTAGATCATCAGCATTCTCGATACATCCCAGAAGTGTCCTGAGTCAAACCAGGATCTAGTTAGGAAAGAAGGAAGCAAAGGCTGGGAGGAGAAGGAGGATGGCAAGATAACCCAACATCAAGCATACTCTTCCAGGATCAACATTATTTCAAAATTTTGGCTATCGATAGTTGTTGCTGCTGATAAACCTGCAATCCAATGGGTAGAAAGAATGAGGGTGCTCCTAAGTCCTACCACTAAGAGCTCTACTGGTGGACTATGAAGACATAAAAAGAGTTTCCTGGGTCTTATCTCTAAGATTGGCCATTTTTAGAATGAAGTTACGTATATTCAGGAAGCTAAGTAGGCATACATTATATGAGTTAAGATTCAGTTCAACTGTGAGTGAATACAAAGTTTATTATTTCAAATAACATGTCTGATATGTAGCTGGTGTAGAGTTCCATGGCATCAGGGAACACAAAACAGATATTGGTGACAACTCGCCCTCTTTGCCTCACACACTGAAATCAAGCCAGATTGGTCTTATTTGTTTTTGAAAAAAAGTAAAAGAACACTATTAGTGAGCATATTTGTATTATCTAATTAACCTTTCTCTTCTTATGGATGAGATTCAGGTTGCCTGAGTTCAAGTTCAGATCTTATCCATCTCTTGAGTTTATATGTACTATCCCATGCTCTGCAGCCTACCACAAAGAGGATGAAAACATAAGGAATGAAAACTTAAGTGTTACTGACTATTTATTTGTAATATAGGTTTTAAAAAATTATGTCTTGGCCCAGATTTGAGACCCTATGTAGAAATCAGTGAGTCCTCTCTTTTTTCTTTTTTAGAATTACTCTGTTTTTATTTTTCTAATTTTCATTTTAATTATTATGGGTACATAATACTTATATATCTTTATAGGATACATGTGATATTTTGATGCAGGCATACAGTGTGAATTAGTAAAAGCAGGGTAATTGGGGTATCCATGATCTCAGACATTTAACATTTCTTTGTGGTAGGAACATTCCAATTCCACTCTTTTAGTTATTTTAAAGTATACCCTAACTTTTTTATTATAGTCATTTTGTTATGCTATCAAATATTGTTCATTCTATCTAACTATCTCACTATATTTTGCACCCATTAACCATTCCTTCTTTAACTTCCCCTCCCCACTAGCCTTCCCAGTCTCTGGTAACCATCACTCTACTCTCTGTCTCCATGAGATCAATTGTTTTTCATATTTTAATCCCTCATATGAGTGAGAACAGGCGAAATTTGTCATTCTGTGTTGGCTTCTTTCATTTAACCTAATATTCTCCAGTTCCATTAATGTTGTTGCAGATGGCAGTATTTCAATATTTTTGTGGCTATATAATATTCCATTGAGTATATGTACCACAGTTTCTTTATCCATTCATCCATTGATGGACACTTAGCTTGAAACAATTATCTTTTCAATGTACTGAATTCCCCTCCTTTGGATATATATCCAGCAGTGGAATTGCTAGGTCATGTGGTAGTTCTATTTTTAGTTTTTTGAGGAACTTCATACTCTTTTCCATAGTGGTTGCACTTGCATTCCCACCAACACATCCTCATCAGCATTTGTTATTGCCTGTCTTTTTGATAAAAGCTATTTTAACTGGGGTGAGATGATATTGCATTGTAGTCTTGATTTGCATTTTTCTGATAACTAATGTTGTTGAGCATTTTTTCATATACCTTTTGGCTATTTGTATGTCTTCTTTTGAGAAATGTCTATTCAGATTCCTTGCACATTTTTAAATCAGATTATTTAATTTTTTGCTATCAAGTTGCTGGAGCTCCTTATAAATTCTAGTTATTAATCCCTTGTCAAATGGGTAGTTTACAAATATTTTCTCCCATTCTGTGGTTTGTTTCTTCACTTTGTCGATCATTTCCTTTGCTTTGCAAAAGCTTTATAGCTTGATGTGATCCCATTTGTCCAATTTTGCTTTGGTTGCCTATACTTTGAGGGTATTACTCAAGAAGTCCTTGCCCAGACCAATGTCCTCAAGCATTTATCCAAAGTTTTCTTTTAGTAGTTATAGTCTCAGTTCTTAGATTTAAGTTTTTATCCATTGTGTTTTGATTTTTGTATATAGTGAAAGATAAGGGTATAGTTTCATTCTTCTGCACATGGATATTCAGTTTTCCCAGCACCATTTATTAAACAGACCGTCCTTTCCACACTATATGTTCTTGGCAGCTTTGTCAAAGATAAGTTCACTATAAATGTGTGGATTTATTTCTGGGTTCTTTATTCTGTTCCATTGGTCTATATTTTTGTTTCTATGCCAGTACCATGATGTTTTCATTACTGCAGGTATGTAGTATAATTTAAAGCAAGGGAAATGTGGTTCTTCCAGTTTTATTCTTTTTGCACAGTATGGCTTTGGCTATTCTGGGTCTTTTAAGTTTCTGTGTAAATTTGATGATTATTTTTTCTATTTCTGTGAAGACTGTAATTGATATTCTCATGGGGATTGTATTGAATCTGTAGATTGCTTTGGGTGTATGGACTTTTTAACTATGTTGATTCTTCTAATCCATGAGCATGGAACACCTTTCCATTTTTTTTTTTTTTGTGCTCTTCAACTCCTTTCATCAATGTTTTCTAGTTTTAATTTTAGAGAGTATTTCACTTCTTTAGTTAAGTTTATTCCTAGGTATTTTATTTTATTTGTAGCTATTGTAACTGAGATTGCTTTCTTGGTTTCTTTTTCAGATTGTTTACTGTTGGCATATAGAAATGCTACTGATTTTTGTATATTGATTTTGTATCCTGCAACTTTACTGAATTTGCTTATCTCTTCTAATAGATTTTGTGTGGACTCTACTCAATCGCCCTTATTGAGCAGCCAATTAAGTCCAGATACCCAGTCACCTCCCTTATGAGACTCTCACACTCCTGGCCACTATATACATGCCCTAATTGCCCCAAGGCCTAGTGTCAGATAACCAGGGACAGTTCCAGCTCCTAAATCACAGAGCTTAATGAAATTGTTCACCCCAGTCAATCCTAAGCCTGCTTATCCTTCCTCGCCCATTCCTTCCTGTAGAAACCACAATAAGGGCACTTGTCCACATTTCTCTCTCTGTCTGCCTCATGATCAACTCTGGCACTGCCCCTGAGTGGCCCTGCATGGCAATGCTGTGTTCTCCTCAGAAAACTGTCAGTATAAGAAACTGTAAAACTGGGGATGAGAGACAAGATGGCTGACCAGAGATGTCAGCTGCCAGATTGTCTCAGAAAGAAGGAAAGGTTTTAGATGAAAAGGGAACAAAAAAAATATATACAGTGGTGTAATTCTGAGGGAAAAGTGCCAAAACCTACCAAAGATTTCATGGGAAGAAATTGCACAGAAGAACAAGAAGGAGTAAGATATGGGCAGAGATCAACCTGTGAGAAGCTTGGAGCCCAGCAATAATGTAGGGGGGGATTATTTTTCTCTCCCTCAAATCTCTGGCAGTCAGCAGGTCTCTGAGCTGCTGCAGAGCCTTTCTACCCTCATAAGCTGAAAAGTGGCTACCACAATAATGCCCACCAGTGTAAAACCACCCAAAGCTAAAGCTCAGAGCTCATAAAAAACAATAGCACAGGAGGGTAAATAAAATAAGAAGATAGTATTCAACATGATGAACAGAATAGTATTCCACATATCAACCAACATGAATGGTCCAAATGCTCTACTCAAGTGACACAGGGCGGCTAAATGGATGAAAAAAATATAATTCAGGTACCTGCTATCTCCAGGAAACACGTCTAACCCACATGGACTCCTATAGACTCAAGGTGAAGGGATGGAAAAAATTATTTCATGCCAACGGGAACAAAAAGAAAGCAAGTGTAGCCATTCTCATATCAGATAAAATTGACTTTAAATCAACCATAGAAAGAAAGAAAAAAAGGTCATTATATAATTGTAAAGGGAGCAATTCAATAAGTATAAATGGAATTGAAGAGAAAATAGAGTCCCAACATAGAGAAATCACAAGAACAATCCAAGAAATGAATGAGAAATTCTCCAAAGATATCGAGGAATTTCAGAAAAAACAATCAGAAATACTGGCAATGAAGGAAACATTCAACAAACTCCATAATACAGTGGAAAGCCTCAAAAACAGGATAGATCATGCAGAGGAAAGAATCTCAGGGCTTTAAGATTATGCCTACACCCTAAACAAATCAGAGGAAGAAAGGGAGCACAGAAACAGGAGACAAGATCAAAGCTTACAAGAAGTGTGGCATTATGTAAAAGAGTCAAACCACAGAGTGATCAGGATACCAGAAGGGGAAGAGGAACAATGATAAGGGTTGGAAAACTTATTTTACGGCATACTGGAGGAAAATATGCCAGGCCTGGCCAGAAATCTCAATATCCAAATACAAGAAGCACGCAGAAATCCAGGGATACCCAATCTGAATAGGAAATCACCTCGTCATGTGGTTATTAAGCTGACCAAAGTAAATGTAAAAGAAGCAATCCTTCATACACAAAGGCGAAAACAACAAATAACCTATTAAGGAAAGCCTATCAGACTAACAGCAGACTTCTCCTCTGAAGCCTTACAAGCCAGGAGGTTATGGGTGCCTATCCTTAATCTTCTAAAACAGAATAAAGCCCAACCTAGAATTCTGTATCCGGCAAAACTAAGTTTCATCTATGAAGGTGAAATAAAGTCCTTCTTATATAAGCAATCGTTGAAGGAATTTGCAAACTAGACAGGCCCTACTGGAAAGTCTAAGACATGCCTTCCACAGTAAACAGGGCAATAGATACTCCCCAAAGTAAAATACTCCAAGAATTAAAGACAAGACCTTGAATTTCACAATGGCTCATGGACTAAGACAAAGCAAGAGGACTTAACCAAACAATATGAATACAAATCTTCCACCAATTTCAATCCTCTCAATAAATGTAAATGGACTAAACTTTCCTCTGAAGAGGCATAGACTGGCAGAGTGGATAAAATCCCATAAGCCTAGTATCTGCTGCCTCCAGGAAACACATCTAACCCACAAAGATGCTTCCCGGCTGAAGATTAAGGGATGGAAAACTATCATCCAGGCAAACGGAAGACAAAAGAAAGCTGCGGTAGCTATATTACTCGCAGACAACATTAGTTTTAAAATAGCAGAAGTTAAAAAGGATAAAGACGGCCACTTTATAATGGTGAAAGGGAAGATCCAACATGAAGATTTAATAATCCTTAATATTTATGCTCCCAATGCAAGAGCACCCAATTACATAAAGCGAACATAGTCTGAACTAAATACCACGTTAAATAATACCGCCATAGTAGCAAGGGAATTCAACATGCCAATAAATGATCTGGATAGATCCTCCAAACAGAAATTAAGTAAAGAAATAAGGGACTTAAACAAATATCTTGACCAAAAAGGACTGACAGATCTCTACAGAACATTCCACCCAAATAAAGTTGAATATACATTACATTCTTCTCAGCGGCCCATGCATCCTTCTCCAATATTGATCACATACAAGGCTGCAAAGCAGATCTCAAAAAATTCAAGAATATAAAAATAATTCCATGTGTCTTCTCTGACCATAAAGTTATAAAATTAGAGTTCAATTCTAACAGAAAAACACACCACTTCACACAGTCATGGAAACTAAACATTCTACTGTTGAATAACTTCTGGGTCAAGGAAGAAATTCAGAGGGAAATCGATAGCTTCTTTGAACAAAATGACAATGGAGCTACTTCTTACCAAAACTTGTGGGATACAGCAAAAGCATATCTGAGAGGAAAACTAATTGCAATAAATGCTCACATCCAAAGAGCAGAAAGATTAGATACCGATAACCTAATGAACAGACGCAAGGAATTGGAAAAAGAAGAGCAAACTAATTCCAATCCTAGCAGAAGAAAAGAAATAAGTAAGATCAAAGCACAATAAATGAAATGGAGAACAAGAGAATTATTGGGAAGATCAACAAAACCAGAAGCTGGTTTTTTGAAAAGATCAACAAAATTGATGGCCCTCTGGCTAGGCTGACAAAATCTCAAAGGGAAAGGACTGTAATAAACTCAAAAAGGAGAGGTCACAACAGACACCACAGAAATACAAAACATTATGTTCAACTACTACAGAAATCTATATGCCCAAAAACTACAGAATGAAGACGAAATGGACATATTCCTGGATTCATACAACATCCTTAAGTTCACCCAGAAGGTAATAGGATTCTTTAAGAGACCAATCTCAAGATCACAAATTGCAGTAGTAATTAAAAATCTCTCCAAACAGAACAGTAACGGGCCAGATGGCTACAATTCAGAGTTCTACCAAACGTACAAAGATGACCTCATACAAATACTACAGAAACTATTTCACACCATTGAGAAGGATGGTATCCTTCCTAACTCATTTTACGAAGTCAATATCACCTTGATACCAAAGACATGAAAGGCTGCAAAAAAAAAGAAAATTACAGACCAATATCCCTCATGAATATAGATGCAAAAATCCTAAATAAAATTTTAGCAAATAGAATTCAGTAGCACATCAAAAAAATAATTCCCAATGACCAGGTGGGTTTTATTCCAGGAATGCAAGGCTGGTTCAACATACGCAAGCCTATAAATGCGATTCACCTCATAAATAAAATCAAGAACAAAGACCACATGATTCTGTTAATAGATGCAGAAAAAGCATTTACAAAGTCCAACATACCTTTATGATAAAAACTCTTAACAATATAGACATAGAAGGCCCATACCTTAAATTTATCAAATCCATTTATGACAACCCTCCACAAATATCATTCTAAATGGGGAAATATTGAAATCATTCCCTCTTCCATCTGGAACTAGACAAGGATGCCCACTATCTTCTCTCCTATTCAACATAGTGTTTGAAGTCCTAGCTATAGCAATCACGCAAGAGAGGGGTATTAAGGGAATCCAGGTAGGGGCATATGAAATCAAACTCTCACTCTTCACCGATGATATGATATTATACCTGGAAAAACCCATGGATTAATCCAAGAGACTCCTAGATTTGATAAACGAATTTGATAATCTTTCAGGTTATAAAATCAATATCCTCAAATCAGAAGCATTCATATATGCCAAGAACCATCAAGTAGAAAGTCAAATCCAAAACGCAATACCCTTCACTATAGCCTCAAAGAAAATTAAATATCTAGGAGGATGCTTAATGAAAGATATGAAATATTTATACAAGGAGAACTATGAAACACTAAAAAAAGAAATTGCAGATGACTTAAACAGATGGAAAAATCTACCTTGTTCATGGATTGGTAGAATGAATATTGTTAAAATGTCACTATTATGTAAAGTAATCTACAGATTCAATGCAATCCCCATCAAAAAAACAATAGCATTCTGTACAGATCTAAAAAAAATTATTCTTCGCTTCATATGGAACCAGAAGAAACCATGAATAGCCAAAGCAATCTTAAGTAAAAAGAACAAACTGGGAGGCATCTGTCTTCCAGACTTCAAGCTATACTATAAAGCCATAATAGTTAAATTATCCTGATAATGGGACAAGAACAGAAGCATCGATATCTGGAATAGATCTGAGATACCAGACATGAAACCAACAGTATACGGCAACCTAATTTTTGATAAAGCAGACGAAAATATACAAGGGGAAAAGATTGTCTCTTCAATAAATGGTGCTGGGAATACTGGTTAGCTACATGCAGAAGAGTGAATCAGGATCCCCACTTCCTACCTCTCACAAAAATTCACTCAAGATGGATAACAGACTTAAACCTAAGGCATGAAACCTTAAGAATCCTAGAAAATGTGGGGAAAACCCTATCAGATACTGGTCTAGGCAAAGAATTTCTGAAGAAGGCCCTTAAGGCAATCACTGTCACATCAGAAATAAACAAATGGGATCTGATCAAATTAAAAAGTTTCTGCACAACCAAGGACACTATCATCAGAGCAAATAGACAACCCACAGAGCAGAAGAAAATATTTCCCTTCTACACTTCTGATAAAGGCCTTATAACAATAATATATCTAAAACTTAAAAGAATTAACAAGAGAAAATCAAACAACTGCATTAAAAAATGGGCAATGGAAATGAACAGAAACTTCTCCAAAGAAGACAGAATAATGGACTGCAGACATATAAAAATATACTCAACATCTCTAATCATCAGAGAAATTCAAATCAAAACAACAATGAGATACCACCTAACCCCGGCGAGAATGGCCTGTATCAAGAAATCCCAAAACAACAAATGCTGGCAAGGATGTGTTGAGATAGGAACACTCTTACACTGCTGGTGGGACTGCAAATTAGTGCAACCTTTGTGGAAAAGAATTTGGAGATACCTCAAACAGATAGAAATAGAAATACCATTGAACCTGGCAATAGCATTGTTGGGTCACACAAAAGAGCATAAGACTTTCTATTATAAAGACATATGCACCCAAATGTTTATTGCATCACAAATCACTATTGCAAGTTCTTGGAAACAACCCAAGTGCCCGTCAATTCAGGAATGGATAATTAAAATTTGGTATATGCTCACAATGGAATATTACTCAATTCTAAGAAACGGCAGCGAGCTAGCAACATTTAAGCTATCCTGGATAAAGCTTAAGCCCATTATACAAAGTGAGAGAACACAAGATCTGGAAAATGGGCTTCACATCTACTCACCATAAAATTGGTACTGACTGAGTTAAACTATGATTTTCAAATAGTTGTAATGTACACCAAGGTGTGGCATGGGGGAGACCCTCATCTTAGGGATGTGAGGTACATTGTCGAGGGGAAGGGATTACCTCTAACCCTCCTAAGGGACATGCAAAAATATACAATGTAACTAAAATGTCAAAAAAGCCCCCAAACAAACAAACAAAACATTTATCAGGTGGTGCACTGGTGGGAGGTGGGAGGAGGGGAAAGGTGTATATGGACATAATGGGTGAGGGGTGCACCACCTGAGGGTTGCACAAGCTTGAAGCTTACGCACGGTGGGGTGCGGGAGGAGTGCCAGGTGGAATATATATTTCCCCAACAATACTGGTACCCCCATAATAAAAAATAAATTAATTAATTAATTTAAAGATATATATTTTAGAATAAGAAAAAAAATAATTCACCATGAGCAGGTGGGCTTTATCCCAGGGATGCAGGGTTGGTTCAACATACGCAAGTCTATACATGGAATTCACTTCATAAATAAAATCAAGAACAAAGACCATATGATTCTGTCAATGGATGCAGAAAAAGCATTTGACAAAGTCCAAGACACCTTTATGATAAAAACACTTAACAAAATAGGCAAAGACGGCTTATAACTTAAAATTATCAATTCCATATATGACAAACCCACTGCTAATATTATAAATGGGGAAAAATTAAAATCATTCCCTCTTCAAACCAGAACTAGACAAGGATGTCCGCTATCTCCTCTTCTATTCAACATAGTGCTTGAAGTCCTAGCTATAGCAATCAGGCAAGAGAGGGGTATTAAGGGTATCCAAATGGGGGCAGATGAGAACAAACTCTCCCTCTTCACCAATGATATGATTTTAAACCTAGAAAACACCATGGACTCATCCAAGAGACCCCTAGATTTAATAAATGAATTTGGTAAAATTTCAGGCTATAAAATCGATATACAAAAATCAGAAGCATTCATATATGTAAGGAACCATCAAGCAGAAACTCAAATCAAAAACGCAATACCCTTTACTATAGCCTCAAAGAAAATTAAATATTTACGAGTATACTTAATGAAAGATACAAAAGATTTATAAGGAGAACTATGAAACATTAAAAAAAGAAATGGCAGATGATTTAAACACATGGGAAAATTTACCTTGTTCAGGGATTGGTAGAATCAATATTGCTAAAATGTCAATATTGCTGAAAGTGATCTACAGAATTAATGCAAACCCCATGAAAATATGAACAGCATTCTTTACACAGCTAGGAAAAATAATTCTTCAGTTTGTGTGGAACCAGAAAAAACCTCGTATAGTCAAAGCAATTTTAAGTAGAAAGAACAAACTGGGAGGCATCTGTCTTCCTGACCTCAAGCTGTACTACAAAGCAATTATAGTTAAATCAGCCTGGTACTGGCACAAGAACAGAAGCATAGATATCTGGAATAGATATGAGATATCAGAGATGAAAGCTTCAGCATATGATAACCTAATCTTTGATAGACCAGACAAAAATAACAATGGGGAAGAGAATCTCTCTTCAATAAATCTTGCTGGCAAAACTGGCTAGCTACATGCAGAAGATTGAACCAGGATCCCTACCTCTCACCTCTCACAAAAATTCACTCAAGATGGCTGACAGATTTAATTTTAAGGCATGAAACCTTAAGAATCCTAGAAGAAGATGTTGGGAAAACCCTATCAGACATTGGTCTAGGCAAAGAATTTTTGAGGAAGACCCCCAAGGCAATTGCCACAGCAGCAAAAATAAACAAATGGAATCTCATCAAATTAAAAAGTTTCTGCACAGCCAAAGAAACTATCATCAGAGCAAACAGACAACCCACAGAGTGGGAGAAAATATTTGCTCTCTACACTTCTGATAAAGGCCTAATAACAAGAATCTATTTATAACTTAAAAGGATTAACAAGAAAAAATCCAACAAACAAATTAAGAAATAGGCAATGGAAATGAACAGAAACTTCTCCAAAGAAGACAGAATAGTAGCCTGTAAACATAAAAAAATGCTCAACATCTCTAATCATCAGAGAAATGCAAATCAAACCACAATGAGATACCACCTAAACCCAGCGAGAATGGCCTGCATCAAGAAATCCTGAAACAACAAATACTGGCAAGGATGTTTAGAGACAGGAACACTCTTACACTGCTTGTGGTACTGCAAATTAGTGCAACCATTTTGGAAAGGAATTTGGATATACCTCAAACAGATAGAAATAGAAAAACCATTCAACACTGCAATAGCATGCTTGGGCATCTACCCAAATTAGCATAAGTCATTCTATTATAAAGACATCTGCACCCTAATGTTTATTGCCGCACAATTCTCTATTGCAAGGTCTTGGAACAACCCAAGTGCCCATCAATTCAGGAATGGATAATTAAAATTTGGTATATGCTCACAATGGAATATTACTCAATTCTAGGAAACGACAGTGAATTAGCACCATTTATGCTATCCTGGATTAAGCTTAAGCCTGTTATCCAAAGTGAGGCAACAGAAGACCGGGAAAATGGGCTCCACATCTATTCACCATCAAATTGGTTCTGATGATTAAAACTATGGTGCTCAAATGGTGGTAGTACTCATCAGGGAGTCGCGGGGGGAGACGCACAACCTTGGGATATGGTGAGCATTGTGGCAGGGAAGGGAATACCTCTAACCCTTCTTAGGGAGAAGAAAAGAAATCTAATGTAACCAAAATGTCAAAAAAAAAATCTTTTATCAGGTGGTGGGCAGGTGGGGGGGAGGGGAGGAGTGTATACTTACATAATGGGTGTGACACGCACCTCCAGGGGGTCGCAATGCTTGAAGCTCTAGCACAGCGGGGGGGGGAGGTTTGGCAGGGGCAATATATGTAATCCTAACAATATTTGTACCCCCATAGTATAATGAAATATATAAAAAGAAGTATACAGGAAAGGAATGAAATATTCTCCAAGGACAGTGAGATTATCCAGAAGAACCAAACAGAAATTATGGCAATGAAGGAAACAATCAAGGATATCCATAATGCAGTGGAAAGCCTAAAGAACAGGATGGACCATGCAGAGGAAAGAATCTCAGAACTTGAAGATTATGCCTGTACTCTAAACAAATCAGAGGAAGAAAGGGAACACAGAAACAAGGGACAATACCAAAGTTTACAGGAAATGTGGGATTATGTTAAAAAGCCGAATCTCAGATTAACTGGGATTCCAGAAGGGGAAGAAGAGCATTCACAAGGAATGGAAAACTTATTTCACAGAATACTGGAGGAAAATATGCCAGGCCTGGCCAGAAATCTTGATATCCAAATACAAGAAGCACACAGAACTCCTGGGAGACTCAACAAGAAAAGGCAATCACCTCGTCACGTGGTTGTTAGGCTGACCAAAGTAAATGTGAAAGAAACAATTCTCCGTGCAGTGAGACGAAAGCAGCATATGACCTATAAAGATAAGCCTATCAGACTAACAGCAGAATTCTCATCTGAAGCCTTACAAGCCAGGAGGGATTGGGTCTCTACCCTTAATCAACTAAAACAGAACAAAGCCGATCCCAGAATTCTTTATCCAGCAAAATTAAGTTTCATCTATGAGGGAGAAATAAAGTCCTTCTCAGTCAAACAATCACTGAAGGAATTTGCAAAGTCCAGACCATCCCTACAAGAAGTTCCCAGACCCACATTTCTAACTGAACAGGGCAGTACACACTCCTCAAAGAATTAAAGTTTAGATCTCGAACTACATGTTAGCTCAAGGAGTTAAACATAGCAACAAGTCCCCACCCAACATATGAATGGTAATCTTCCTCCAACTTCAATCCTTTCAATAAATATAAATGGCCTAAACTGTCCTCTGAAGAGACGTAGACTTGCAGAGTGGATAAAAATTCACTAGGCTAGTATCTGCTCTCTACAGGAAACACGTCTAACCCACAACGATGCCTACCGACTCACGGTAAAGGGATGGAAAACTATCATCCAGTCAAACGGAAGTCAAAAGAAAGCTGGAGTAGCTATTCTACTCGCAGATAACATAATCTTTAAAATAGCAAAAGTAAAAAAGGATAAAGATGGCCATTATATAATAGTGAAAGGGAAGATCCAACAAGATTTAACAATTCTTAACATCTAAGCATCCAATATAGGAGCACCCAATTACGTAAAGCAAACCTTGTCTAATCTAAAAACCATGTCACACAACACTGCCATAGAAGCAAGGAGACTCTAACTCTGCACGGAATGATCTGCATACATACACCAAACAGAAAATAAGCAAAGAAATAATGGCCCTGAACAGAATCATTATCAAAAAGTTCTGACAGATCTCTATAGAGCATTCCATCCAAAGAAACTTGAGTTTACATTCTTCTCAGCAGCCCATGGATCCTATTCCAAAATTGATCACATCATAGGCCGCAAATCAGATCTCAAAAAATTCAAGAAGATAGAAATAATACCTTGTATCTTTTCTGACCATAATGGTATACAGTTACATTTCAATGCCTATAGAAACACTCCATGCCTCACAAAATCATGGAAACTAAACAATCTACTACTGAAAAATTATTGGGTTAAGGAAGAAATTCAGAGAGAAATCAAGAATTTCTTTGAACAAAATGATAACAGTGATACTTCTTACCAAAACTTGTGGCATACAGCAAAAGCTTACCTGAGAGGAAAACTAATAGCAATTAACACTCACACCCAACAAACAGAAAGCTTAGATACAGAAAACCTAATGAAAAGGCTCAAGGAATTGGAAAAAGAGCAAACAGTTTCCAATCCTAGTAGAAGAAAAGAAATAACGAAGATCAAAGCAGAGCTCAATGAAATCGAGAACAAGAGAACTATTCTAAAGATCAACAAAACCAGAAGCTGGTTTTTCAAAAAGATAAACAAAATTGATGGCCCTCTTGCTAGATTGACAAGGACTCAAAGGGAAAGGACTCTAATAAACTCAATAAGAAATGAAAAAGGAGAGATCACAACAGACACCACAGAAATTCAAAACATTATATTTGACTATTATAAAAACTTATATGTGCAAAAACTACAGAACAAAGACGAAATGGACAAATTCTTGGATTCATACAACCTCACTAATTTCACCCAGCAAGTAACACAATTCCTAAACAGACCAATCTCAAGCTCAGAAATTGAAGCAGTAATTAAAAACCTCCCCAAATGAAAAAGTCCCGGGCCAGATGGCTACACTTCAGAGTTCTACCAAACATACAAAGATGAACTCATACCTGTACTACAGAAACTATTCCATACCACTGAGAAGAAAGGTATCCTTCCAAACTCATTCTATGAAGCCAATATTACCTTGATGCCAAAGACAGGAAAGGATGCAACAAAAAAAGAAAATTACAGACCAATATCCCTCATGAATACAGATGGAAAAATCCTAAATAAAATTTTAGCAAATAGAATTCAGCAACACATCAAAAAATAATTCACCATGACTAGGTGGGCTTTATTCCAGAACTGCAAAGATGGTTCAACATACGCAAGACTATAAATGCAAATCACTTCATAAATAAAATCAAGAGCAAAAACCATATATTTCTGTTGATAGGTGCAGAAAAAGCATTTGACAAAGTCCAACACACCTTTATGATAAAACCTCTTAACAAAATAAGCATAGAAGGTCCATCCCTTAAATTTTTCAAATCCATCTATGACAAACCCACTGCTAATATCATTGTAAATGGAGAAAAATTGAAATCTTTCCCTCTTCAAACTGGAACTAGACAAGGATGCCCACTATCTTCTCTCCTATTCGACATAGTGTTTGAAGTCCAAGTGATAGCAATCAGGCAAGAGAGGAGTATTAAGGGCATTCAAGTGGGGGCAGATGAAATCAAACTCTCCCTCTTCGTCAATGATATGATATTATACGTGGAAAAGCCCATGGACTCTTCCAAGAGACTCCTAGATTTGATAAATGAATTTGGTAAACTTTCAGGTTATAAAATCAATATACACAAAACAGAAGCATTCATATATGCCATGAATCATCAAGCAGAAACACAAATCAAAAACACAATACCTTTCTATAACTCCAAAGAAAATTAAATATCTAGGAGTATACTTAACCAAAGATACAAAAGATTTA
>VBSM01001483.1:4657061-4668191 GCA_008086735.1 Cheirogaleus medius | reverse complement strand
TTCATGGATTGGTAGAATCAATATCATTAAAATGTCAATATTACCCAAAGTGATGTACAGAATGAATGCAATCCCCATCAAATTACCATCAGCATTCTTTACAGATCTAGAAAAAACAATTCTTCACTTTGTATGGAAGCATAAAAAACCTAATATTGCCAAAGGAATCTTAAGTAAAAAGAGCAACCTGGGAGGCATCAGTCTACCTGACTTCAACATGTACTATAGAGCAATAATAGTTAAATCAGCCTGGAATTGGCACAAGAACAGAAGCATCGATATCTGGAATAGATATGAGATACCAGAGATGAAACCATCAGTATACGATAACCTAATGTTTGATAAAAGAGACAAAAATATACAATGGGGAAAGAATCTCTTCAATAAATCTTGCTGGCAAAACTGGTTAGCTACATGCAGAAGATTGAACCAGGGTTCCTACCTCTCACCTCTCACAAAAAATTCACTCAAGATGGCTGAAAGATTTAAATTTAAGGCATGAAACCTTAAGAATCCTAGAAGAAGATGTTGGGAAAACCCTATCAGACATTGGTCTACGCAAAGAATTTTTGAGGAAGACCCCCAAGGCAAATGCCGCAGCAGCAAAAATAAACAAATGAGATCTCATCAAATTATCAAGTTTCTGCACAGCCAAGGAAACTATCATCAGAGCAAATAGACAACCCACAGAGTGGGAGAAAATATTTGCTCTCTTCACCACTGATAAAGGCCTAATAACAAGAATCTATCTAGAACTTAAAGGAATTAACAAGAAACAATCAAACAATCCCATCATGAAATGGGCAACGTAAAAGAACAGAAACTTCTCCAAAGAAGACAGAATAACAGCAGGCAAACATATTAAAAAATGCTCATCGTGTCTAATCATCAGAGAAATGCAAATCAAAACAACAATGAGATACCACCTAACCCCAGTGAGAATGGCCTATATTAAGAAATCCCAAAACAACAAATGCTGTCGAGGATGTGGAGAGATAGGAAACTCTCTTACACTGCTGGTGGGACTGCAAATTAGTGCAACCTTTGTGGAAAAGAATTTGGAGATACCTCAAGCAGCTAGAAATAGAAATATCATTCAACCCAGCAATAGCATTGTTGGGCATCTACCCAAAAGAGCATAAGTCATTCTATTATAAAGATATCTGCACCCGTATGTTTATGGCAGCACAATTCACTATTGCACGGTCATGGAAACAACCCAAGTGCCCGTCAATTCATGAGTGGATAACTAACATGTGGTATATGCTTACAATGGAATATTGTTCAATTCTAAGAAACGACAGTGAGCTAACACCATTTATGCTATCCTGGATTAAGCTTAAGCTCGTTATCCAAAGTGAAGCGACACAAGATATAGAAAATGGGCTCTACATCTACTCACCATCAAATTGGTACTGAGTGATTAAAACTATGGTGCTCAAATGGTGGTAGTGTTCACCAGGGTTTCTGGAGGTGGGGCAAGACCCACATAATAGAGATGTGGAGAGCATTGTGAGCGGGGAAGGGCATACTTCTAACCCTTCTTAGGAAGAGGCCAAGTTATACAATGTATACAAAATGTAAAAAAGAAAAAAAATCTTTTGTCGGTTGGAGGTCGGGCGGGAGGGTGGAGGAAGTGTAGAGCTACATAATGTGTTCCGTGTGTCCCACCTGGGGATTGGACTCACTTGAAGCTCTGGCATGGTGGGGGGGCATGGTAGGGGCAATGTATGTAACCCTAACAATATTTGTACCCCCATTATTTGATGAAATAAAAAAATAATAAAATATAATTTTAAAAATTTTTTAAAAAGAAAGCGAATTATTTAATAAAATCAAATAGAACTTCTGGTAATGAAAAATTAATTCAGGGAAATATAAAATACAGTGGAAAGTTTTAAGAATAGACTATACCAGGCAGAATAAAGAATTTCAGAGCTTGAATACAATAGCTTTGAATTGGAGTCAGTCAAATATAAACAACAGAGAAATAAGAGAAGTGAACTAAGTCTACAATAAGTATGGGATTATGTAAAGAGGCCAAACATAAGCATCATAGACATCCATTAGGGTGAAGAGGAAAACACACAATGGTTGTAAAACCTCTTTGAGGGAATAATTGAGGAAAACTTCCCTGATATTGCTATTTAGATAGGTAGGGGCAAGAAACTCAATGAACACCTGGGAGATTCATCACAAAGAGGCAATCACCAAGACACATAGTCATCAGACTGGCCACAGTCAACATGAAGGAGGAACTCCTATGAGCCATAAGGTGAAAATATCTGGTAACTTACAAAGGAAAACCCATCAAACTAACTGCAGACTTTTCAACAGAGAATTTACAAGGCAGAAGGGATCGGAGCTCTATCCTCAGTCTCCTTAAACAGAATAATGGCCTGCCTAGAATCTTATATCCTGCAAAACTAAGTTTCTTATATGAGGGAGAAATAAAGCCTTTTTGAGAAAACAAACACTGATGGAATATGTCAAGACTTGACCAGCCCTGCAGGAGGTATTCAGATCTGCATGATACATGATTCAGCACAATAGAAACCCACCAATTTAAAATCACCCAAAAGGTAAAGCTCAGAGTCCATATATGACAATAGCTCCAGAGATAAAACAAAGCAATAAAGTTTTACCCAACAGGATGAACAGAAATGCATCCCACTTACAAATTCTTTCAATAAAGGTGGATGGCTTGAATTCCCCACTCAAAAGACGTAGGCTGGCTGATTGGATAAAAACAATACAAGTCAAGAATCTGCTGTCTCCAGGAAACACATCTAACCAACAGGGATTCATTCAAACTCATGATGAATGGATGGAAAAAAGTGTTGCATGCAAATGGAAATAGAAACAAAGTTGGTGTAGCCATTCTCATATCAGATAACATAGACTTCAAATCAATAATAGTAAATAAAGAAAAACATAATCATTCTATAATAGTAAAGGGAGCAATTCATCAAGAAGACATAACAATCCAAAATATTTATGCACCTAACCCTGGTGCACCAGGATTCATAAAACAAACTCTACTAGATCTAAAGAAAGTGATAAACAACAGCATTATAATAGCCAGGGACTTCAACACCCTTCTTACATAACTGGACAGATCCTCCATGCAGAAAAAAACAAACACTGGACTTAAATGAGAATCCAGAGCATATGGGCCTAACAGACATTTACAGATCATTCTACTCCCAAACAACTGAATATACCTTCTTCTTATCAGCAGATGGGACATTCTCTATGCTTGATCACATCTTACATCACAAAACATATCTCAATAGATTCAAAAAAACCCCCAAATTATACTATGTATCTTCTCAGACCACAGTGGAATAAAATTAGAAATCAAGTCCAAAAGAAACACATAATCCTTCACAAAGTCATGGGAATTAGACAACCTACTCCTCAATGATAATTAAGTAAAGTAGGAAATTAAAATGGAAATCAAAAGATTACTCAAACTTAGTGACAAAGGGGGCACAAGGTATCAAAATCTATGGGATTCAACAAAAGAAAGTCCTAAGGTGAAAATTCATAGCCTTAAATGCCTATATAAAAAATACAGAAAGATCACAAATTAACAATCTAATGAATCATCTCAAGGAACTAGAAAAGGAAGAGCAAACAAAACCCAAACCCAGAATAAGAAAAGAAATAATTAAGGTCAAAGAAGAACTAAATGAAATTGAAAACAAAACAAAAAAAATACAGAAGATTAATGAAAGAAAAAGATGGTTCTTTGAAAAGATAAACAAATCAATAGACCTTTCAATAGATTAATCAGAAATAGTAAAAAAAGAACCAAAGTAATCTCAACCAGAAATGACAAAGGAGATTTTACAACTGATACCACAGAAATATAAAATATCATCTGTGCTTACTATAAAAATGTCTATGCACGTAAACTTGAAAATATAGAGAAAATGGAAAAATTCATGGAAATGCACAACCTCCCATGGCTCAATCAATAAGAAATAGAAATCCTGAATGGACCAATAACGAGCAATGAAATTGAAGAAGCAATAAAAAATCTTCCAACAAAAAAATCTCCTGGACCAGATGGTTTTACAGCCTAATTTCATCAGAACTCCAAAGAAGAATTTGGACTCATACTACAGAAATTATTTGATAACATTGAGAAAGAAAGAATCCTCCCTAACTCATTCTACATAGCCAGTATCACCTTAATACCAAAGTCAGGAAAGAATACAGCAAAAAAGAAAACTATAGACCAATATCCCTAATGAATATATATGCAAAAATTCTCAACAAAATTCTACCAAACCAAGTCAGCAGCACATCAAAAATAATAATCTACCGTGACCAATTGGGCTTCATCCCAGGGATGCAAGGGTGGTTCAACATTTGAAAATCTATAAATGTGATTCATCACATAAACAGAAGCAAAAACAAAGATAATATGATCATCTCAATAGATTCAGAAAGGTATTTGACAAAATTCAGTACCTTTTATGATAAATACTCATAGCAAAATAGTCATTGATGGAACATATCACAAAATTATGAAAGCCACATATGGCAAACCCACAGCCAACATGATATTGAATGGGGAAAAGTTGAAAACATTTCCAATTAGAACTGGAACAAGACAAGAATGCCAACTGTCACCACTTCTATGCATCATAGTGCTGGAAGTCCAAGCCATAGCAATCAGTCAATAGAAAGAAATTAAGGGTATCCAAATCAGGGAAGAAGAGGCCAAACTATTGCTCACTGCTGATGTTATGATCTTATATCTGGAAAACCTCAAAGATTCTTCCAAGAGACTCCTGGAAATAATAAATAAATTCAACAAAGTCTCAGGTTACAAAAATCAATGTACACAAATTAGTAGCATTTCTATACACCAACAACAGTCAAGGTAAGAATCAAATCAAAGACTCAATACCTTTCACAACAGCTATAAAGAAAATAACATACCTAGCAATATATTTAACCAAGGAGGTCAAAGATCTCTGTAAAGAGAACTATGAATCACTGAGGACGGACATTGTGGACATTGTAAACAAATGGAAAAATATATCGTGCTCATAGATTCGAAAAATCAACATTGTCAAAATGTTCATATTACCCAAAGTGATTTACAGATTCAATGTAATCGCCATAAAAATACCAATGTTATTTTTCACAGATCTAGAGAAAATAATTCTATGCCTCATTTGGAGCCTGAAAAGAGCCCAAATAACCAAAGCAACCTTAAGGAAAAAGAACAAATTAGGAGACATTACTTTTCCAGACTTTAAGCTATACTACAAGCCTATATTAACCAAAACAGCATGGGAATGGCACAAAAATAGAAACATAGACTAATGGAACAGAGCAGAGAACCTAGATCTAAAACCATCCACATATTGCCATCTTATCTTTGACAAAGCAGACAATATACAAGGGGGAAAAAGAAATCCTATTCAATAAATAATGCTAGGAAAGTTGGATAGCCACATGTAGAAGACTGAAACAGGTTACATATCTCTCACCACTCACTAAAATTAATTCAAGATGGATAATAGACTTAAACCTAACACATGAAATCATAAGAATTCTAGAAGAAAATGGAAAAACATATGCTAGTTATTCGCCTATGCAAATAATATATGAAGAAGATTTCAAAGACAATCACAGCAACAACAAATATAAATAAATGGGACTTGATCAAATCAAAAAGCTTCTGCACAACCAAGGAAACAATCAACAGAGCAAATAGACAATCTACAAAATGGGAGAAATTTTGCACATACTATATATCCAATGAAGGGATAATAACCAGAATCTAGAAAGAACTCAAGAAAATCATCAAGAAAAAAAATCAAACAACCCTATTAAAAAGTGGGCAAAAGACATGAACAGAAGCTTTTCAAAAGAATATAGACTAATGTCCAATAAACATATGAAAAAATGATTATCATTACTAATCATCAGGGAAATGCAAATCAAAACCACAGTGATATATCACTTAACCGCAGTGAGAATGGCTTTTATCAAAGTCTTGAAACAATAGATGCTGGTGTGGATGCAGAGAGAAGGAACACTTATACACTATTGGTGGGACTACAAACTAGTACAACGTCTGTGGAAAATATTATGGAGATTCCTCAAACAACTAAGCATAGACTTACCATTTGATCCAGCAATCCCACTACTGGGTATTTACTCAAAGGAAAAAAAAAAGTTATGTATCCAAAAGACACATGTAGTCAAGTGTTTATTGCAGCATAACTTACTATTGCAAAGATGTGGAATCAACCCAAGTGCCCATTAATTCATGAGTGGATTAATGAAATGTGGTATGTGTATACCATGGAGTTCTACTTGGCCATAAAAAATGAATTAATACTTGTTGTAACAATCTGTATGGAACTGGAGAGCATTCTCCTTAGTGAAGTCTTGCAAGAATGGAAAAACAAACACCACATGTACTCACTATTAAATTTGGACTAACCAAACAGCACTCGGGTGCATAGATGGAAGTAAAACTCAACATAAATCAAGAAGGTGGGAGGGGGAAGGAGGGGATGGGTAGAATCACACCTAACAGGTATAATATACACTATCTGGGTGACATGCACACTTACAAATTTGTCTCAAGCAGTACAAAAACAATCCATGTAACCAAAACATTTGTACCCTCATAATATTGTGAAATTAAAAAAAGAATCTACTAAAAGCCTTTGAATTGTACACTTTAATTAGCTTAATTGTATGGTATTAAATTATATCTCAGTATAACTTTTGGAAAAAAAAACAAAGAAAATATATACCTTATCCTCAGGTATTTGTGCACCAGGGTACCAGTTCAGGAGTGTTCGCTGCAGTATTTTTTTTCTTTGGTAATAGCACAACTCAAAAAAACCCAAATGTGCTTCATCAGTGTAGAAGATTTTATAGTATATTCAAACACTGGAATCCTACTAAGCAACAAAAATAAACATACTACAGCTATACAAAATAACATATTTCATCTCACAAACATAAAGCTAAGAGAAAGAAGCATGACACAAAAGAATATACATGCTGTAATTCTATTTATATGATACTCAGAAGTAGGCAAAACTAAACCATATTGTATAGAGATGCATACATAGGTGGCAAAACTATAAAGAAATCAAATTATGACAAAAGTCAAGGAAGCGGCTAGCACTGGGAGATAGGAGGGAGTTTTGATTGAAAAGCACAAGGTGGGTTGGGGTGCTGCTTTTAAAGCACTGACAATGTTCTATTTCTTGACATGGAAGGTACTTTATAATTGTTTGTTAAACTTCATACATTTTTATGTACTTTTCTATATGTATGTTTTCTTTCACAATAATAAAAAATAAAAGAAATAAAGATTGATTGTAAGAAATTATTTCACAATTATAAAATATATTTTAAAAAGGAAATGACTGTATCTAAATCAAGAACTTGAAAATATATCAGAGTAACACATAGCAGAAGGAAAAACCAGTATGTATAAAAACAAAAATTAGTAAAATAGACATCTAAAAACAATAGGGAATCAACAGAAATGGATTCTTGGAAAGACTAATAAAATAGACCTGTGGCAAATTGCTCTAGGGCAAAATAATGTGAAGGCACAAATAAATGTTGGGACTAAAAAGGAGGACTTAATTTACAGACAAGTGAAGCTTTAAACATCTTAAGAATTATTCAAATGGATAACTTTGTACCAATAAATTTGAAAACTTTGAAGAAATGAATAACGTGCTAGAAAACAATAACTTATCAAAATGAACTCAAATCTAATGGAAACTGAATAGACTAATGTGATGGTTAATTTTATGTCAACTTGGCTGGCCCATGGTATCTTGATTTGGTTAGACATTCTTGATGTTTCTGTGAAGGTGTTTTTAGATGAGAGTAATGTTTTAGTAAAGCATATATCCTCCATAATTTGAGTGGGCCTCATCCAATCAGTTGAAGGCCTTATAGAACAATCAGTGACCTCCTCTGAGCAAAAAGAAATTCTGCCAACAGACTGCCTTTGGACTCAAACTATAACTTTTCTTTGAGTCTCCAGCCTGCCAACCTACCCTGCAGATTTTGTATTTATCAAGCCTCCACAATCATATGATATAATTCCTTAAAATAAATCAGTCTTTCTCTCTCTCAATATAAATATAGATATCTATATAGATATATAGATACATAGAGATATATAGAAATATATCTATATTTATATATACATTGATTCTGTTTCTCTGGAGAACTCTGACTAATACAAACAATAAGCAATTTAACTAGCCTTTTCATTTCCACCTGCCAAATCCTGGATAGTTTTGGAGCTCAGTTCTAGTAAATATTTCAGTAACAGAAAACTCCTATCCAGCATAAACTGTCCCCAGAAATAAATAAGGAAAAACCTTCAAATAATTTGTGAAGTCATTGTAACCTTGACACCAAAGCTAGACAAAAACTATACGGAGAAATCGCCTTTGCACTTGGTTTTCCTTCTACCTGGAATGCTCCTTTCCACACCTGCACACAGCAACTTCTTTCATTTCACTCAGTCTGTACATAAATTTTACCTTTTCTGAGTAACTTTCTCCCATCATTCTATGTAAAATAACTTATTCTCTTTCTCAAACATGTTTTCTTTTGTTTTGTTTTCTTTTTTATTTCAGCATATTATGGGAGTACAAATGTTTAGGTTATGTATGTTGCCTTCCCCCTCCAAGTCAGAGCTTCAAGCATGTCCACACCTCAGATGGCGCACCTAGCACTCATTATGTATGTAAATACCATCCCCTCCTCCTCCCTCCCATCTGCCCGACACCAGACAAAGGCTATTCTTATATGTGCACTTAGGTGTTGATCAGTGAAACCAATTTGCTGGTGAGTACATGTGGTGCTTATTTTTCCATTCTTGGGATATTTCACTTAGTAGAATGGGTTCCAGCTCTCAAACATGTTTTCTTCCTTTATTATTTTTTTCCACAACCTTTATTACTGCCTGGTATAATACATATTTATTTGCTCATTGTCTTTCCACTAGAATGTAAGCTCCTTGAGGGAAGAAAGTATTTTTCTCTTCTATTAATATTTCCACAGCACTTAGAACAGGGTCTAGTGTATGGTGGGTACTCCATCATTATTTGTTGAAAGATTGATAAATGAACTATTGCTCTCATTGAAGTAACTGATAGATGAACTGTCATTTCTTTGTACAATTGAAATACTATACAGCAGGCAAAAGTGAAAGAACTATATTGACATATATTAATATGGAAAATATATTATTTAAAAGGATATGTGAAGAATGGTAATATATGTAAATGTTTAGAATATAAAAAGCAAGTCAGGCACAGTGGCATGCATCTGTAGTCCCAGCTATTGCAGAGGGTAAGGTGGGAGGATCATTTGAGGCCAGGAGTTTGAGGCACTATGATCATGCCTGTGAATAGCCACTACGCTCCAATCTGGGCAAGATAGAGAGATCCTGTCTCTCAAAAAATAAATTAATTAACTAATCAAATAAAATATAAAAAGCAATAGTATATATTCCTTATAGTTTCATATATATATTTAATATAATACCACGAAGGGGATTGCTGCATAGCAACCTCTGAAGAACATGGTAGGGATTTTTGCTAGGGGAATACTAGAAACAGTCTAACTTTCCATCAGTAAAATGATGAATAAGTAAACCATAGTTTTTTTCCACAATGAAAATCCTACTAAGTGTTTATTTATGAATTCATAAAATGAATGGAAGTAGAAGAATTGTAGTTCCCTGGAAAAATCTCATAAACATAATATGGAGTAAAACAATCAATTTTCAAAAAGATATGTTCAGTATGATACTATATATCGGGGTCCACTGTCTTAGGCCAAATCTGGTTCACAGACTGTTTTTGTATGGCTTACAAACTTAGAATAGTTTTTATTTTTTAATGGGTTGTAAGAAAGAAAAGAATAATAATAAATATATGCTAAAGAAATTGTATGTTACCTGCAAAGCCTAAAATATTTGCTATCTGGCTCTTTACAAAAACATTTACTTAACCCTGCCATATATTTATGTGTATTAGTTTGCCAGGGCTGCTGTAACAAAGTACCACAAACTGATGGCTTAAATAACTGAAATTTATGTATCACAGTTCTAGAAGCTATAAATCTGAGGTCAAGGTATTGGCAGTGTTGTTTTTTTTTCTGAGAGCTGTGAGGGACAATCTGTTCCATGTCTTTTTCCTAGCTTCTGATGGTTTGCTGTCAATCTTTGACATTCTTTGGCTTGTAGATCTCCACTTTGATATTCACATGGCATTCCCCCTGTATGTGTCTGTGTCAAAATTTCCTTTTTTTATAAGCATACCAATCATATTGGATTAGGGGCACACCCTACTCCAGTGTGACCTCATCTTAACTAATTGCATCTGCAATGACCCTATTTCCAGATACGTTTACATTTTGAGGTACTGAGGATTAGGACTTCAACATATGAATTGTAGGGGGAAACAATTCAACCCATAACC
Source organism: Cheirogaleus medius (assembly GCA_008086735.1). Classification (NCBI taxonomy): domain Eukaryota; kingdom Metazoa; phylum Chordata; class Mammalia; order Primates; family Cheirogaleidae; genus Cheirogaleus; species Cheirogaleus medius. The sequence continues at coordinate 4,657,683 of VBSM01001483.1, read as the reverse complement.
ATCTGTTTCAAATATACACAAAAAACATAGGTTATGGACATGTAGGTAGGTAGTGAATGTCTGAAATATCATGAAAATGTTATACAGTGATTCAAGGATAGTAATTACCTCCAGAAAATGAGGGAGATAGGAGGAAAAGTTGCATAACGTCATATTTAAAAATATGCAGCCGGGGGGGCGGAGCAAGATGGCGGACGAGAAACACCGCCAGATAGAGCGTCTCTGCAGAAAAGAAAGCTTCTAGAAGATATTAGAAGAAAGAAGCAAGTAAAAGACCATACATCGAACGGGGGTCGCAAGGAGGAGTGCCGGAGACTACGGGAGACTCCACGAGAGGAGGTTGCGGAGGAGAACCAGAAGGAGAAACCTCCGGAGCGAATGGTCTGGAGATCAGCGGCAAGGGTAGGTGGAGCGGTAAACTTCCCCCTCCCTTGCATTCCAGACTGCTGGCGGGCTCCCCAGCGGTTGGAGAGACCTGCGGACACCAGTCCAGAGACGGCCGCCGCCACTGAGCGGTGAGCCTGTAGCGGAAGTGGCACCAGGCTCCCAACTCCCTCGGGGCCCTCCCTGCGCACAGACACGACCGCGCGGCAGGCGCCATATTGCTGCACTCTCCCCTCCC
>VBSM01001483.1:4637850-4649218 GCA_008086735.1 Cheirogaleus medius | reverse complement strand
AAATTAAAAAAAAAACATTACAGCCAACAATTCAAAAAAATGAGATAAAATGGAATCATAAAAGTACTCATTCCAAGAGAAGCCAAAAAGAGAGAAAAAGATAAATGAATAAAGAATAGAAATAATAAACCAAATAGCAAAATGTTGATTTAAATACAAACATATCAGTAATTAAATTAAATATAAATGGCCTAAACACACCAATTAAAAATCATAGATTATAAGATTAAATTCAGAAAAACAAAACCCAACTATAGGCTGCTTACAAATAGGTTAAAAATAAAGGGTATGAAAAGATATACCATGCTAATGCTAATCAAAATAATGCTGGATTGGATATAATAATATTGGAGAAAGTAAGACTTCAGAGCAAATAATATTACCTAGGATAAAGACAGCAATTTCATAATTAAAAATGGGCCAATTTATTCATCAAGGGAATATAAATCTGAACATTTATTGATCTTAAAACAGAGTATCCAGATTGGAAAGAAAGAGGTTAAACTATATTTGCAAACAATATGATCATATATGAAGAAAATCCTATGAACTAAAAAAACTAAAAGAACTAATAAATGAGTATAAGCAAGGTTACAAGATTTAAAATTCAACATATAAAAATCAATTGTATTTCTTTATACTAGCAATAGAAATCAGAAATTGAAATGTAATATCATTCATGATAGAAAAAAATATAGGAAATACTTAGGGAAAACCTAACAAAATATATGTAAGACTAGTTACATTGAAATGTATATAATATTACTGAGGGAAATTAAAGAAGACTTAATAAATCAAAAGGCATATAATATTTATGGATTGGAAGAATCAATTTTTTTAAGATTCTAGGTCTTCCCAGTTGATCTATAGTTTCAATGCAATCCCATTCAAAATTTCAGCAGGCATTTTTATAAAAATTAGCAAGTTGATTCTAAAATTCATATGCATGTATAAAGGAAACAAAATAGCCAAAACGATTTCAAAAGAGAAAAACAAAGTTGAAAGATATATACTACTTCAAGACTTGATATAAAGGTATAGTAATCCATACAGTATAATATTGCTACAAAACTATACAAATAGATCAATGGAATAAAATATACAATTCAGAAGCAGTCTCATACATATATGAACAACTGATTTTCTACAAAGGTATAAAGGCAATAGAGTGGACAAAGGATGGCCTTTTCAACAAATGATGCATATCCATATGAAAAATAACTTTAATCCACATCTCAATTCACTCAAAGTGGATCATAGACCTAAATATAAAACCTAAACTTTTGACAAAAAAATCATAAGCAATTTTCATGACCTTGGGATTAGCCAAAACCATCTTAGATACAACACCAGAAGCACCATCCAATTTTAAAAAATGATAAATTTGGATTTCATAAGTAAAAGTTTTTGTTACACTTCTCTTTTTTTCTTTCTCAAGTGATTTTTTAAATTTTTTTAAATTTCAGAGCATTACAGGGGTACAAACATTTTGGTAACTTGAACTGCTTTTGCACTGGTTGAGTCAAAGTTATAAGTGTGTCCATCACCCAGATAGTGTGTATTGTACCCATTAGTGTGAATTTACCCATCTCCTTTTCCCCCCTCCCACCTTCTTGATTTCTGATGACTGTTATTTCCATATGTGCACATAAGTGTTGATCGATTGGTTCCAATCTAATGATGAGTACATGTAGTGTTTGTTTTTCTATTCTTGTGATACTTCACTTAAAAGAATGGTCTCCAGTTCCATCCAGGTTAATACAAGAGATATTAATTCACCACATTTTTATGGCTGAGTAGTACTCCAGGGTGTACATATACCACATTTTATTAATCCACTCATGTATTGATGGGCACTTGGGTTGTTTGCACATCTTTGCAATTGTGAATTGTGCTGCAATAAATATTTGAGTGCGGGCATCTTTTTTATAGGATGTCTTTTTTCCCTTTGGGAACTACCCAGTAGTGGAATTGCTGGATCAAATGGTAGTTCTACTTTTAGTTCCTTGAGGTATCTCCATACTCCTTTCCATAAAGGTTGTACTAGTTTGCAGTCCCACCAACAGGGCATGAGTGAGTGTGCTTATCTCTCCACATTCATGCTAGCATTTGTTGTTTTGGGACTTTCTGATAAAAGCCATTCTCAGTGGGAGTTAAGTGATATTCCATTGTGGTTTTGATTTGCATTTCCTTTATGATTACAGATGTTGATCATTTTTTCATAAGTTTCTTGGCCATTACTCTATCTTCTTTTTAAAAATTTCTGTTCAGATTCTTTGCCCACTTTTTAATGGGGTCGTTTGATTTTTTGTTGCTGATTTGCTTGAGTTCTTTATAGCTTCTAGTTATCAGCTCTTTATCAGATGTATAGTATGCAAATATTTTCTCGCACTCTGTAGGTTGTCTATTTGTTCTAACAATTATTTCCTTGAATGTGTAGAAGCATTTTAATTTGATCAGGTCCCATTTATTTATTTTTGTTGTTGCTGTGATTGTTTTGGGGGTCTTCTTCATAAATTCTTTGCCTAGGCTATTCTATAAGAGTTTTTACAACATTTTCTTCAAGAATGCTTGTAGTTTCATGCCTTAGGTTTAAGTCTGTTAGCCATTATGAGTTGATTTTTGTGAGTGGTGAGAGGTGCAGATCTGTTTCAGAGGTGCACAGGACTGTTTCAGTATTCTACTCCATTACACTTCTGAAGGCAATGCTAAGAGGATGAAAAGACAAACCAAAGACTAGGAGAAAATATTTAAATCACATACCTGATTTTTTTAAAAAACTTGTTTATAGAGCAAAAAAATCCCAAAACCCAATTATGAGAAAATAAAATTCTCAATTGAAAATGGGCAACATTCTTGTGATCCTTCAATTAGTAGAATGGGCTCCATCTCTATAGAGTATAATACACAAAATACTACATCACCATTGTTTTTTGTGGCTGAGTAGAACTCCATGGTATATATATACCACACTTTATTAATCTACTCATGTATTAATAAGCACTTGGGTTGTTTCCACATCTATGTAATTGTGAATTGTGCTGCTACAAACATTCTAGAGCAGATGTCTTTGTTATAGACTGTCTTTTTTTCCTTTGGGTAGATGCCCAGTAATGGGATTGCAGGATCAAGTGGTAGTTCTACTTTTAGCTTTTTGAAGTATCTCCATATTACTTTCCACAGAGGTTGTACTACTTTGCAGTCCCACCAGCAGTGTATGAGTGTTCTATATCTCTGCATCCACACCAGCATTTATTGTTTTGGGACTTTCTGATAAAAAGCCATTCTCACTAGAGTTAAGTGATATCTCATTGTGGTTTTGATTTGCATTTCCACGATGATTAGAGAGGATGAGCATTTTTTCATATGTTTGTTGGTCATTAGTCTGTCTTCTTTTGAAAAGTTTCTGTTCATCTCCTTTGCTCACTTTTTAATGGGGTTCTTTCATTTTTTTCTTGCTGATTTTCCTTAGTTCTATATAGATTCTAGTTATCAGCCCTTTATTGGATGTTTAGCATGCGAATATTTTCTCCCTTTTGTGTAGGTTGTCTGTAAACAAGCACCATATGTACTTACCATTAAATTGGTATTAAGTGATCAATACTTACATGCACATATAGTAGTAACATTCATTGGGTGTCAGGCAGGTGAGAGGGGGAGCAAGGTATGAGTATATTCACACCTAATGGGTGTGGTGCACACCATCTGGGGGATGGGCATGCTTGAAGCTCTGACTTGGGTGGGGCAAAGGCAATATATGTAACCTAAACATTTGCACCCATCTAATATGCTGAAATAAAAATAAAATAAAATAAAATAAATGGACAATAAACCTAGCAAAGAAGATAGATGGTAAAGAAGCACATGAAAACATGCTCAATACTTGTAGTCATTAGAAAAATGAAAATTTAAACCACAATGAAATACCAATAAAAATTTTTGCCCCAAATGTGTTCACAAGACCAATAAAATTTTTAAAACAAACAACAGACCATGCCCAGAGTCATTAGGGTTGTAGAGTAACTGGATTCTGATATACTGCTTGTAGAAATGTGAAATTGTACATCTACTTTCAAAAACAGTTTTGTAGCTATATTTTTAGTGTGAAATTTTTGATTTACTTTTTAATGAATTTTATTGAGATATAATTCACATGACATATGATTCACCTATATAAAGTATACAATTAAATGGGTTTTAGTATATTCACAGATACCTGTAACCATCACCACAGTAAATTTTAGAATATTTTCATCATCTCAAAAAGAAATGCTGTTCCTTTTAGCTATTACCCTCTCTACTCCCCTACACCCCAGCCTTAAGCAACCACTAATCTATCTCTATGGATTTGCCTTTCTGGACATTTTATATAAATGGATACATGTATGTTTTCTTTCGTTACTGGCTTCTCTCACTTAGCATAATGTTTCCAAGGTTCATTTATCCTGTAGCATGTATCAGTACCTCAGTTTTCTATGGTCAAATCATATCCCTTTGTATTACCATGATGCATTATACCACATTGTGTTGATCCATTTATCTGTTGGTTGGCATTTGGGTTGTTTCCACCTTTTGGAGATTGCAAATAATGCTTGTTTACAGGATTCTATGTGAGTGTATGTGTTCATTTCTTTAGGGTATATACCTAGGAGTGGAATTTGGGGGTATAGTAAATATATGTTTACCTATTTGAGGAACTACCATACTATTTTTCAATGTGGCTGCACCTTTTTACATTCCCATCAGGAGTTTATGAGGGATCCAGTTTCTCCAAATTTTTATCAACACTGGTTATCTTCTGACTTTTTGATGATAGCTATATTAGTGGATGTGAAGTGGTATCTCATTTGGCTTTTCATAGATGCTTTTTATCAGGTTGAAGAATTTCCCTTCTATTCCTAGTTTGCTGAGTGTTTTTGTTAAATTATGAATAAGTGTTGGATTCTATTAAATGCTTTTTATGCTTCTATTGAAATGATCATTTGTTTTCTGTTTGTTATTCTATTGATATGATATGCTATACTAATTGATTTTTTAAATTTTAAACCTATCTTGTATTCCTGGTATAAATTCAATTTGGTCTTATATAATCCTTTTTATGTGTTGGCTGGATTTGGTTTGCTACTATTTTGTTATGGTTTTTGATATCTATGTTCATAATAGATATTGGTCGGTATTTTTCTTGTGATATATTCATCTGTTTTTGGTATCAGGGTAACACTGGTCTAATAGATGAGTTGGAAAATGTCCCCTACTTTCAGTATTTTCTTCTCTTAGCTTCTTAACTCAATGTATCATTATACTTGTTACTTTATGATTTTATTGCTTTTAAAGAAGCTAAGAGAATAAATTATATTTATGTAATATATAAATTATAAATTATATACAAATTATATATATTATACACACACACACCTTATTTATCATTGTTGGTTCTCTTCATTTTTTCCCGTAGATTGAAGTTATCATCTGGAGTCATTTCCTTAGCCCAATCCAACCCTTCTCCCACCCACTTGCTTTGTCCAGTTATTGGCAAATATATTACATTTCTCTATGTTCAAGGCCCAGAAATATATGCTATTCATATTGTTTTACATGTAGCTTTTTAAATCATTTAAGAGAAGAAAGAGGAAGATATATGGATTTATATTTTTTTATACCAGTGCTCTTTGGGTTTTGTGTGTGTGTGTGAATTTAAATTGCTGTCTGTGGTCACGTGCTTTCAACCTAAAGAATTTCTCTTAGTATTTACTTTTAGGTGGATCTGCTAGCAACAAATTATTTCATTTTTTGTTTATCTGGAAATGTCTTTCTTTTACCTTCATTTTTGAAAGCTAGCTTTGCTGAATATAGGATTCCTTCTTGACAGTTTCTTTCTTTGAGCACTTAGACTATGCTATCCCACTGCCTTTTGGCTTTCACTGTTTCTGGTAAGAAGTCAACTGTTAATCTTACTAAGGGTTCCCTTGAAAATATAGTCATTTTTCTCTTACGGCTTTTAAGATTTTCTCCTTGTGTTTGCCTTTCAGCATTTTTACTATGATGTGTCTATTTGTGGATTTCTTTACATTCATAACTGAGCTTCTTGTTTATGCAGATTAATGCTCTACATAAACTTGGAAAGTTTTTAGCCATTTTTTTCTTTAAATTTTTTTTCTTCTTTATATTTTTCTTCTTTCTCTGGTATTATCCTTATGTGTATGTGGTGAAGATAGTGGTGGCCCACATTTCTCTGAGGCTCTGTTCATTTTTCTTGATTTTTTTCCTCTATTTTTCAGATTGAATAACCTCTATGAATCTACAAATTCATTAATTATTTCTTTTTCCAGGTCAAATCTATTGCTGAGTTCTTCTAGTGAAATTTTTTATTTCTTTCATTGCACTATTAAATTCCAAAATTTTCATTAAAAATAATTTCTATCATTTTATTGATATTCTCTACTTAATGAGACACTGTCATCATACCTTATTTTACTTCTTTAATTATTCCTTTTTTTTACTTTTTGTAACATATTTATAACGGCTACTTTCAAGTCTTTATCTGCTAAATCCAACAACTGGTAACTCTCTAAAGCAGTTTCTTTTGCCTTCTTTTTTTCCAAGTACACATATAATCTTTCTTTGCATGTTTTATGATTTGTATTGCAAATTGGGCAAAATGGATAATATATTTTATTAACTCTGGGTTCTGGAATCCTCCTCCCAGGACTTGTTATCGTTATTTGCTTGTTTACTTGTTTAGTGACTGACTGGATTATTTTAGCAAAGTCTGTTTCTTCCCTCCCTCCAATTTGAAGCCTCTGACATTGCTCCTCAGAGGGCACAGCCTTGGTTACACCCATAGTTACCGTTAGATGGCAGTGGGTTTTGGTTTTTGTAGGATTCTCTTTGACTTTCTCTTTCCCTGACCACACACAGATGGTGAGCTCCATTACTTGCCAACTGGTTGCTCCATTGTTTTCAACAATGCTTAGGCATAAATTGCTTCATAGCTTAATCTAATCAATTTCAGGCTCCTTTGAAGGGATAGTTCCCAAGTTCTGTGTTTAGTACTTGTTCTGATTACAGGAGGCTTCTTCCCAGCTGTTTCTTTTGCTGTTTCTCTCCAGCAACCTAGTCAGCTACAGTTTTGCCTATATTTCCAATAAGTCTACCTCTACCAACCTCCTTCCAATTGCCTTTCATCTACAACTTTCACTATTTTATGAAAATGCTCTTAGGCTTGAACTTCACACTCTATTGCAAATGAAGTCAGTTCCTTGAGGTAGAGATTTGGAGCGATCTGTTCTACAACCTGTTTCTTCCCCTGGAAAAAAATCCCTGAGACATAATTCCTGTTCTTGGTGCATGAAAAATGGCTCGCTTCTCTCTGAGTAACACTCTCACTTAAGGAACTGAATATATTTGATAGATGGAGAGTGACCAATAGCCCTAAGTCTTCTTGTCTTGTCTTTGTCAGCAGTAAAACCTCTCTTCACAAGTTTGGACAAGGGAAATTGGGCCCTGGTATCCCCAGCAGTGCTGCAACCTAGTTAGCCTAGTTAGAGCCTCTATGATGATTGGAGACTGGATGGAAGAACTGAGCATTTACCTCTTGGCCACACCCAACTGGATTTTAACCTCAGCATCAGGTAGCTGAGAAATGCTGACATCCTGCCTCTCCCAAGAAGATGGCTATCTGATTGGGACCTGAAGAGAAAGGGAGCCCTGTATTCTTGGCTGTAACAGTCTGGAGTATATTTTCCATTTTCCTGAGATGAGAGGGCAAAAAGAAGACACAAGTTTTGCCGTTCAAATACCACAGACTTTTGTGATTCTTATTAAGTTTAGTAGATTTTCTTGAATAATTATTCTCCATTTGCTGTATGCCCTTAAAACAGTTTCCAGAGACTTTAAATTTTTGTTTTAAAAATAATTTTCACCAGTTTCACTGGAAACAGATCCATAGAGCCCCTCATGCTATCATGCCAGAAGTAGAATTCCAGCAGTTTTTTAAAACATTAAATATACACACACCGTATGATTTGGCCATTCCACATCTAGTTATCTCTCCAAGAGAAAAGAAAGTATACATCTATACAAAACCTTGTACACAAGTGTTCCAAACAACCTCAGTTGTAAAACACCCAACTGGAAATAAGTCAAATGTCCATCAACAGGTCAATAGATACATTAGCTGTGATATATCTGTACTTTAGAATACTACACAGCAGTAAAATAAAGTGAACTATTGATATACCCAACAGCATGGATGAATCTCAAAATAATTACACTGAGTAAAAGAAGTGAGACAAAAAAGAGCACATACTGTGTGACTCCTTTTATATAAGCTTCTAGAAAATGTAAACTAATTCATAGTGACAGAAAGCACTTGGGATGGGTGTACTGGCAGGCTTTGAGGAATGATTATAAAGGAGCATGAGGAAACCTTTCAGGGTGATGGACATGCTCATTATCTTCATTACAATGAATATTTCATAGGCTTATACATTCATCAAAATGTATCAAATTGTGCCCTTTCAATGTGTGAAGTTTATTATACATTGCTTGTACCTCAATTAAGCTGTTAAAAATCTATTCTGTTTCTTCTTCCTAAGTGTCTCTGGTCCTGGGAGAAACCAGCAAGTTTCCTCTGGCTGAAAATGACTTTTCTACTTTCTTATGTCCAGGAACAACTTTTTGTGTGTTCACAGCTTCTGACAAACCATTCAAACCACTGCACTCTTTTGTCTTCTCCTCACTTTGGTGCTTGGTTTCCCCTCTCATCTTGTAATTCAGCTGTGTCTTAGATTCATTTGATTTCATTTCTTTGTTTGTTTATTCATCCATTCAACAAACACTTGAACACCTGCTTAATGCCACAGGCTATGATAAGTTCTAGAAATAGAAAAGAAAGAAATATGGTTTCTGTTGCCAAGGAATTAATAGTCCAATGGAGTGGAAAGACACATACACAAAAATTGCTAGAAGTATTAAGTAATATGGAAGTTTGTACAACATACAGTAGGGCACAAAGAAAAAATGGTGGTGAAGATATTTGGTCTTCTGTTCCCTGAGTATTCAGCCACCCTAATCTGATAACCACAGCCTGATTTCCTTGTGAAGGAATTATCTTTCTCCACTGTGTGCTATCTTAGTGCAACTATGAGTATCAGTGACTGTGCCTCCCTTTACCAAGAAGCATGAATATAACCCAAGCTGAGATACTCAAGAGTTAAGAGTTTTTCCATGGATTTTGAGTGTTGAGAAGTTCAAGAATGGATAAATAGATATACAGACACTCCCCAATTTACAATGATTCAACTAACGACTTTTTGACTTTACGATAGCATAAAAGCAATATGCATTCAGGAGAAACCATATTTCAAATTTTGAACTTTTATTTTTTCCTGGGTTAGCAATATGCAGCACAATACTTTCTGATGATGTTGGGCCGTGGCAGTGAGCCACAGCTCCCAGTCAGCCATCCAATCACAAGGGTAAACAATTGATATTCTACAATGTATTAAATAAATTTTTTATTTACAGTATTTTCAACTTACAATGGGTTTATCAAGACTAGACCCCATTATAAATTGAGGAGCATCAATCCAGAACTACCTTTTGAACTAGGTGGTCATTCTAATCCCTGCTGCTTGGATCCCTGATCTGTCCTAATTCTTGTCTATTTCTGAGTATGGTCTTCTGGACTTCCTTTTATGTCTGTGATGAACTTCTAATAAATTTCCTTTTTTCTTTAAATAAGGCCAAGTCAGTTGAAATTTGAAGAAAGGGAATCCAGTTGGGACATTACTGCAGTACTATATGGTCTAAACTAAGATACTGCTAGTAGATGGAGTGGAAGAAAAAAATGCAAGAAATTCAGTGGATAGAGGGCCCAATGGACTCTGTCATCAACAGGATGTTTTCAATGAAGAAAATAAGATATCCAGAAATATTTTCAGATTTCTGACTAGGATGAATGTATGTGAATAGTGGTGTCATTAAGCCTTAGAAATATAAGAGGAGAAACCAAAATTTTTTTAATTTATTGAGGTGAAATTCATATAACATGAGATTAACTGTTTTAAAAGTGAATAATTCAATGGCACTTAGCACATTCACAGTGTTGTGTGACCACCATCTCTATCTAGTTCCAAATATCTCTATCATTCCAAAATAAAACCCTGTGCCCATTAGGCAGTTTTTTCCCCACTGTTTCCGCCCCCAACCCCTGACAACCAGCAATCTGCATTCTGTCTTTATAGATTTACCTATTCTGGATATTTCATGTAAATGAAATCATATATTATGTGACCATTTGTACCTGGCTTCTTTGACTTAGCATAATGTTTTTGAGGTTTATCCACACTGGAACATGTATCAGTATTTCATTCCTTTTAATGGCTGAATAATAGTCCATTGTATGTATATACCACAATTTGTTTATCCATTCATCCATTGATGGACATCTGTTTCTACCTTTTGGCTATTGCGAATAGTGCTGCTATGAGCATGCATGTACATGTATATGAGTAGTTGTGTTCAATTCTTTTAGGTATATATACCTAGGAGCAGAATTGTGGGCCATATGGTAATTCTATATTCAACTTTTTAAGGAACTGCCAAAATGTTTTCCACAATGGCTGTACAATTTTACACTCCCACTAGCAATGTATAAGGGTTCCAATTTCTCCATATGCTCTCTAACACTTGTTATTTTCTATTATAGCTGTCCTATAGGTATGAAGTGATATCTCATAGTGGATTTTATTTGCATTTCCCTGATGAATAGTGATATTGAGCATATTTTTGTGTGCCTACTGGCCATTTATATATCTTCTTTGGAGAAATGTTTATTCAAGTCCTTTTCCAATCTTTTAATTGGGTTATTTGTCCTTTTGTTTTTGAGATGTTTTGAGTTCTAAGCATTTTTTATGCATTCTGAACACCAGACCCTTATATGTGACTTGCAAATATTTTCTCCCATACAGTGGGTTGTCTCTTTACCCTGCAGATAGTACCCTTTAATGACCAAAAGTTTTTAATTTTGAAGAAGTCAAATTTGTTTATTTTTTGTTCTTATGCTTTTGATGTCAAATAAAATAAAAATCTATTTTTGAATCCAAGGACATGAGGATTTATCCCTATATTTTCTTCTAAGAGTTTTATGGTTTTAACCCTTATATTTAGGTCTTGGTCAATTTTGAGTTAGCTTTTGTATGTGGTGTAAGGTACGGGTTTAACTTCATTCTTTTTCACATGGATATCCAGTTGTTCCCATTAAATGGTCTTGATAATTATGTTGAAAATCAATGGACCATACATGTATTTCTTTATTTTTTTATTTTTTTCCTTTTATTTCATCATATAATGGGGGTACAAATAT
>VBSM01001483.1:4578809-4596512 GCA_008086735.1 Cheirogaleus medius | reverse complement strand
TCATATTGTTGGGTGAAGTCCTGTTGCTTTGTCTTAGTCCTTGAGCCATCATGAGATTCGAGGACTAGTCTTGAATTCTTTGAGGATTTTACTTTGGGGGGTATCTATTGACCTGTTCACTGTGGAGGGCAGGTCTGAGAATTTCCTGTAGGGTTGTTCTAGTCTTTGCAAATTCCTTCAGCGATTGCTTATCTGAGAAGGACTTTATTTCACCTTAATAGATGAAACTTAATTTTGCTGGATAGAGAATTCTAGGTTGGGCTTTATTCTGTTTTAGCAGATTAAAGATAGGTACCCATTCCCTCCTGGCTTGTAAGGTTTCAGATGACAAGTCTGCTGTTAGTCTGATAGGCTTTCCTTTATAGGTTATATGTTCTTTTCTCCTTGCTGTACGAAGGATTGCTTCTTTTACATTTACTTTGGTCAGCTTAATAATCACATGACAAGGTGATTTCCTATTCACATTGAGTCTCCCTGGAGTTCTGTGTGCTTCTTGTAATTGGATATCAAGTTTTCTGGCCAGGCCCGTTATATTTTCCTCCAGTATGCCATTAAATAAGTTTTCCAGCCCTTGTGATTGTTCCTATTCCCCTTCTGGGATCCCTATCACTCTGAGGTTTGATTTTCTTACATAATCCCACACTTCCTGTAAGCTTTGGTCTTGTCTCTTGTTTCTGTGCTCCCTTTCTTCCTCTGATTTGTTCAGGGTGTAGGCATAATCTTCAATCACTGAGATTCTTTCCTCTGCATGATCTATCCTGTTTTTAAGGCTTTCCATTGTATTATGGAGTAGGTTGAATGTTTCCTTCATTGCCAGTATTTCTGATTGTTTTTTCTGGATTACCTCGATATCTTTGGAGAATTTCTCATTCATTTCTTGGATTGTTCTTGTGATTCCTCTATGTTGGGACTCTATTTTGTCTTCAATTCCACTGAGCTTTCTAACAATCCATATTCGGAATTCTTCCTCTGTTAGTTTAGTCATATCATGTAAGTTGGTGTCGTTTGGTGAAGGATGAACATTTTCTTTTGGAGGTGACTTTTCTCTCTGATCCTTCATGCTTCCTGTTAACTTTCACTGGTTTTTCCTCATCTGGATACTTTGTGGAGGATCAGAAGTGCTGGAACTTGGTTATGAGCTGTGTTCTGGGGTTCCAAAGGAATGATCCTTGGAAGAGCTGGGGAGTATGTACTCTCTTCCTGTAATGTCATAGAGGAGTTTGAGTCTGTTGAGTTAACTTTGATCTGATGTCTACACCTTCTGTCCACTGAGTTTAGTGGGAATGGGCCCCTTGCTTAGACGTCCAAGGGATCATTAACTCTAGTGAGATGGAGACCAGTTTCCACCCCTATTTTGAAGTAGGAGGCACTGTGTAAGGCTCTGGGTTTACTCTTTCTATAGGTATCTGTGGTTTGCAAGAAGGAGCCAGTTGTCAATGTAACCCAAGATCTTTGTATTGCGCTCTCAGTCACCACCTAGGATATAGAGATATCTCAGTCTTAAGCGTATGTTTTGCCACTCTTGAGGGTTCCTAGAGACCTCTGGAATAGTAGCCTATTCCATGTCTCCACTTTGCTAATACAGGCTCTGCTCTCTAGGCACAGATCACCTACAGCTGACTGTGGCAAGAAAACCACCCAAGTTCAATCTTGTGAGACAGCCGTTGAACACCACTCTCCCCTGTCCGCCCCTTTAAGCCCAGCTACTGAGGCTGCCAGCCAGGTTAGGGCAGAGGGGAGGTCTGAGACCTCTTCCAGAGTAGGTCTCCACAGCGTTTCCAAGCTACAGGGTGGCTGTAGTGCGCCCTGCCAGCGCTGACAGCGAGGAATCCCTGCTCCACGGAAGACTGGGTTTGGATTGGGAGGCTGGCTCCAGACGTCCGCTGCACTCCCTAATTCCCCCACTTGCCGAGACTCAGTAGTTTAGTGTGGGGATCTGCCCTCTCGCTAGCCAGTGCTAGCCAAAACCTCAGCCGTACCCCTGGGCTTAGCCTCCTTTAAGGTAGAGTCCCCTCTTCCTGGACCTGGAAGCCTCCTTAGGTGGGATGTCAGATTCGGCACTCATTTCTGTGGTACGGGAAGGCTGCCACTGGGATCTGGACCTGCAGGGACAGCACCTGCGATCCCTTCATTGGAACGCTGGGAGATCCAAGAGTTGCCTTCACCAGAAGCCCAAGCATATCGGCCGGTTTAGGGCAGAGGGGATGCCTCGAACCGACTTCCCTACAGCCCTCTGCAGCCTTTCCACACTAAGGGGTGGTGACAGTGGTGCTGGGAGGCGGCTGCTGGGATCAGAGTCTTCCCTACCCACGACCGCTTCAGCGGAATGCTGGGAAGTCAAACAGTTATCTTCTCTAGAAGACCAAGCAGAACAGCCGGTTTAGGACAGAGGGGATGCCTGGAAACCACTTCCCTGTGGTCCCCTGCTGCCTTCCCAAGTTACAGGACGGCAGTGGTGGTGCTGGGAGGTGGCTGCCGGGTTCAGACACTTCCCCACCTGTAACCACTGTGGCGGATGCTGGGAGGCCTAAAAGAAGCCTTCTCTAGAAGTCCAAGTAGAACAGCTGGTTTAGGTCAGAGGGGATGCCTGAGATTGGCTTCCCCGTGGCCCCTTGCAGCCTTTCCAAGCTATGGGGTGGCAGCAGTGGTGTTGGAAGGCAGTTTCTGGGTTCAGACCCTCCCCCACCCACGCCTGTTGCAGCGGATGCTGGGAGGTCAAAAAGTTTCCTTCTCCATAAGCCCGAAAGGTTGAGGCCTTCTAGGGTAGAGGAGGTGCCTGAAGGACGCTTCCTGCACGGCCCTCTGATAGCTACAGAGTGGCGCGGCGGCACTGGGGAAGCTGCTGCTGAGATGGGGCCCTCCCCCACTCACCACTGCTTCTACAGGGCGCTGGGGGGTCTGAAAGAAGCTTTCTCCAGAAGTCCAAGTAGACCAACCGGTTTAGGTCAGAGGAGATGCCTGCAACCAGCTTCCCCATGGTGCCATGCAGCCTTTCCAAGCTATGGCGCCTTGCAGCCTTTCCACGCTATGGGGCAGCAGCAGTAGTGTTGAAAGGTGGTTGCTGGGCTCAGGCTCTCCCCCACCCCCGCCCACTGCAGCGGACCCTGGGAGGTTAAAAAGTTTCCTTGTCCTGAAGTCTGAAAGGCCAAGGCCGTCTAGGGTAGAAGGGGAGCCTGAAAGACGCTTCCTGCGCGGTCCTCCGCTAGCTACAGAGCAGCTCGGTGGGACCGGGGAAGCCGCTGCTGAGTTCAGGACCCTCCCCCTCTCGCCACTGCTTCGGCGGAGCGCTGCGGAGAATTCAAAATGCTGCCAGCTCCAGACTCTGTTCTACTCCGTTTGTCTGTCCACGCTACCACCTCTCACCAACTTCGGGCAATTCCCCACCTGTGTGGGTGTGGGGCTCAGCGAGGGAGGGATCGTCTCCCTGCGCATGGCAGGAGCAATGCCTCCTGCTGCCAGCCCGCGGGGCAGTAGCCGCGCGGACGCACTCCCTCCCTATTGTATATTCCCGAGTCCCTGAGTTTTGTGGAAGATTTTTCGGTTCACCTTTGCTTATTGTCTATGTTGTCCATATCCTGGTGTCTCTCTGCAGTTTTGCGAAGCCATCCAGTCTAAATGCAGATCTCTTACGTGTGGTTGTCTGCCCTCTTCACTTCTCACCCTGAGAGCCGAGAGCCAAGAGGTCAGCCCTACTCCACCATTTTTTCTGAAACTTCTTCTTTCAAGATTTTTAATTTGTATTTTATTTTCAGATACATAACTATGAGATGTCTGAGCATGAATGTTTTTGACTTTAACTTCTTTATAGTTTGGTCAGCTTCTTGAATATTTAGATTTTTTTGGTCAAATTTGGGAAATTTTTAGCCATTACCTCTTTGAATGCTTTTTCATCCCAACCCTCTTTATCTTTTTATTTTAGGACTCCAATGACATAAATATTAGATCTTTTATTGTAGTTGCACATGTCTCTGAGGATGTGTTCATTTTTTTCAGTTCATTTTCTCTTTGTTGTTCAGATTAGATATTTCTCTTGTTCTGTCTTCAATTTTACTGATTCTTTTTTTGTTATCTTATCATTCTGCTATTGAGCCTATCCATTGAGATTTTATTTCAGTTATTGCATTTTCAGCTCTAAAATTTCCATTTAGTTCTTCTTTATATCTTCTATATCTTTGCTGAGACTTTCTAGGTGGCATACCAAAGTGTTCCACCACACTGTCTTTCAGTTTCAAGGTCCCTTTCCTTTTAGAAAATTTCACATGCGTGTATTTCTGTCTGGTATGTTTTCTTCTGGCTTTTGCATGGGTGACTTATCTTCATCCTTCAGAAATCATCTAAAATATCAGCAACACAATGAGGCCTTTCTGATTTCTTTCTTCTTACTTTATGATTTATAATTACATATCTGTTTATTGATTCACTGTCTCCCCAATGAAGCTGAGAATTCCATAAAGGCAGGAAGCACATAAATATGATTCACCTCTTTTACCACCTCTTGGCATGGGGCCCAATCTATGGAGAGGGATAAAAAGCCTCAATAAATTCTCTAAAAATGAATGAATTACAGAATGAATGGATGGATTGAAATATAATAAAACTGGGTTTGTTGGACAGAACTTCAGAGTACAGTACTCCCTCCTTATCCATGGGGGATACATTCCAGGACCCCCAGTAGATGCCTGAAACCACGGATAATACCAAACCCAACTGCCGTTAATAGGGACATGTTTCTGTTCATGCCTTCCACCCACAAATGTAATGCCTTTTCTATCATAACTAAGCACTTATCATGCACAGTGGCTATAACTTTTGTAGTTTGAAGTGGTACAGCAGACAGCTGTGAAAACAATTTCAGAATAGAAGATTCATTCTTACCATAGATCATTCCTTATTAAGTCAAGAACTTTCACCTTTTCATTTAAAGGAGGGATTTTACAGCTTCTCTTTGGCATATCCAAATTGCCAACATCACTATTCTTGTGCTTTGGGCCTATTCTTAAGTAAAATAAGGGTGACTTTAACACAAGCACTGCAATCCCCGACAGTCAATATGATAACCCAGATGGCTACTAAGTGGCTTGTGGGCAACACAGACAGCATGGAACTGCTAGACAAAGGGATGATTCACATCCAGGTCCAGATAGAGCAGGACAGCACATGCTTTCATCACACTACTCAGAATGGCATGCAATTTAAAACTTATGAACTGTTTATTTCTGGGATTTTCCATGTAATTCATTTAATTCCTTCAGACTGTGGTTGACCAAGGGTAATTGAAACCACAGAAATGGAAACTGTGGATAAGGGGGGACTACTGTATGATAAATAATCACAGACATTTAAGGAATGACCCAGGGTGCATTGTATGGTACAATCTCCTTAAGCAAGGGGTTGAGGGAGTGGAAAACACAGTAAGATACTCAGAAGTCAGGAAAAGTCAAACATGTGCTTGCAAATGTGTCTTAGCCAGCATGGGCTGCTATAACAAAATACCATAGACTGGGTGGCTTTAACAACAGAAATGCATTTTCTCACAGTTATGGAGGATGGAAGTCCAAGATCAGAGTGCCATCATGGTTGGGCTTTGGTGAGGGCTCTCTTATAGACAGCTGCCACCTTGTTGTGTGTTCACATGGCAAGAGAAAGAGAGAGAGAGAGAGAGAGAGAGAGAGAGAGAGAGAGAGAGAGAGCGCGCTAGCTCTCTGGTATCTCTTCTTATAAGGGTATTAATCCCATTATAAGGCCCCATCCTCACAACTTCATCTAAACCTAATAAGGTGCTCACACAGTAGTAATATTCTTTGTGGGTAGGGGATTTGGGGGTGGGTAAACTCACAACTAATGGACGCAGTGAGCATTGTAGTGTGGGAAAGGGCACGTCTCGAATCATGGTTGGGATGTGTCAGAGTCATAACATGTAACCAAAATGTTTGTATCCCCATAATTTCCTGCAATAAAAAAAAGAAGAGTGTTCATGGAATGCAGGACTAAAGCTCAGCTAACTTGAGGATGGAATTTAATTATTGTAAATTTTGAAAGAACCAACACAGCCACTGTGTGCAATGTGGAGGACTGGAACACACGTGAAATCCACTTTGGCCTCTGTTTTAATTTGCACTTTAGGAGAGATTACATTTACTATTATTATTATCATTATTATTATTCAAGTAATAATACACATTATTTTTAAAACTCACTCTAATCTGGTACTGAAGCAGGCCATGGAAAGGTGAATTACTTATTTTCTTGCTTTACCTATTTATATTATGATTAGAAATTTATCTTATTTCATTTAACTAGGGGTTAAAATAGGGATGAGCATATTCATGTCACATCTGGGTCATAAAAAAACAAAAAAAATATAAAATAAAACAAAATAGGTATGAATTAGCATGACTTGGTTATAAAAATGAAGGAAAAGTTTTAAAAAAATAAATCAGTTTTGTATTCATCATGTAACTATTTTCCATCTAATTTTAATGAAGGGGAAGAAAAAGTTAGCTTTATTTTCCACCCTCAGCTGTGATTTAACTGAAGGGTGAAAGCTAATAAATAAGTAGTTTTGGGGTTTTCTTTTGTGATGAAAGAACATTTTTTTAAAGAAACTATTGCTTAAAACATCTTTTTCTTGTATGAGGAACAAATAAAATAGAATCCAATGATTAGACTGTATTTGCAACAGTTGTTTGTTAAGCCTGGGACTTTTTAAAAACAAGTATACAATTATTCGTCTAATCTAAACTTTGCATTTTTCTGTTTTCAGGTCAAACTCCAAGAGTTTAAGGTCGAATTTGGATGGAACACCCAGATGTCCTCAGCTGTCATGGAGAATACTTGCCATATTTGCTTGCATATTTTCCCCATTATACTTCCAGATACTTTTATCTATTAACATAGGAAAAAAAGAGATGGATTAAGGAGTTAATCTATCAGTTACTATGGCTTGGGGCCAATATCACCTTTGATTTCAGTTTTATTATATTTTTTCAAAAAGAATCCATTGTTTCATATGTGGCTAATAAAATAATAATAAAATTAAAGATAGTAATAATAAAAAGGACTGACATATATTGAGCACCTACTCCCCGACTACACAAGCATGCACACATACACACATACACACACCATTGTGACTCTTCTCTCCGCCATTCCTGTCATCACCTCACCACATACCTATTCTCCTCTCTTCTGGTGAACAACTAGCAAGGATACCTACTGAAGCCTACAGAGGTTTTGGAGATGCCTTGCTTTGATGTAAAATGCCTTCACAGGTATGGAAGTGTAGCTCTAGTAAAGGTTCCTCAGCATGGTCCAAATGTTTACAGCATTATGTAGGGAGTCTTGCAAAGGAAGAAATGGTGCAAAAGTATTTGCCTGGGGTTGTGGGGGAAAATTTCCTTGTTTATTAGAGACTTAACTTCTCTCCTAAACAATAAGAATAGAAAATAACAGCCCTGTGAATTTGAGAAATGTGAAAATGCCACCAGGATTGAAAATCCTAGCACATAGCTACTGCCAGTCTGGGGGAACTTCCAGAGGTCTAAAAACTACTGCTGTTTGCCCCCAACAAAATTAGAAGAAAAATGTACCCTTGCCAATCATTAACTGCCAAAGCCTGTGTGTAAAGCTTTCTTTGATACAAGAGCTTCTTAGGAAGTTTACACATGAATGGAGAGGAAAAAAGGGCAATGCCCAGGATATTGCTCTGTATTACCTTTTGTAATTTTCTCAAGTATAACAAACGCTGAACTCCCCAGAGGAATAAACTTTAAGGCTTAGAAAAGTTGGATACCAACAAGACATGCCTTTTTCATCTCATCTTTGCCAGGTTAAGATGATCCAAATGGCTCCTTCTGTTTGAAGTGACTGTGGATGTCCCTGAATAAACAGGCTCGCTGGCATTGTATGACTAGAACTAGCTGTATCTTTGGATCTGAGTAAAGCATTTCCATCAAGTCCTGAGCTGTGTTCCATGTCTCTATTGAAGAACTGAGGGATTACCTCAGTCAGTCAATTTAGTAATCAAGGCAGCCAAACAAGGGCTTTCTATTTTTTTTAGCTGAATTGGCTGGTCATTTTACAGAATTGATTAAATCAACTGGCTACATTAGGGCACAAGGGCGAGGTTATAGGTTGCAAGCTTACCTAGAAGAAAATGTGGGGGAAGAGTATCATATTCTCAGAATTGATGAAAATCACCAATTTTTTATAATTAGAAATCTATATGATTTGGGTTTCTATAATATAATTATTTGTTGAATATTTTTTAAACTATACACTTTTATGCTCAGTACCAGGCTAGGTGCAGGTATATGAAACTGGAAAATCATGGTGGTTTCCACACTCATGGAGCTTATAGCCTAGATGGCAAGAGAGAGGCTTTAAACAAATGATTACCCAAATAAATAATTACATACAAATGAAAAAATGTGTTTTATTCTACAATTTTAAAGTGAGGGAAAAAAAGAATTTTTTTGAAAAGGGAATTGCAAAGTAGCTTAGGGAAATTTCTTTCCTTCTTTCTTTTGTTTTTCTTTCCTTCCCTCTTCTCTTATCTGTCTCTCTCTCCCCCCTCTCCCCCCTCTCTCCCCAACCTCTTGTTGCTTTATTGGAAAATGTGTATGCTGAAGGGGATTGGAATATATAAATATGAGATAAACACAAGAGACGACATGAAGAGTTTTCTCAAGTAAAAAGCATGGGAGGAAGAATGCTAACAGGATCTATGAAAGGAGATACAGGAGGGAGTGAGAAACACCAAAAGCCCCATGAGTTCCTTTTAAAATATACAATAATGGTAATCAATGGCTTAGGTTGGTAAGATTAGGGAAATGAATCCAGAGGAAGAAAATCACTTAAGAAAGAATTTTCTTCCTTTTTCTATATATGGAGAGGAGAATTGTTGTTTCTGTTTGTTTGGTTTTTTTTTTTCTTTTAAGCTGTTCTCATGAAAGATATTTTATTTGCAGAATTTTGGATGTAGCAGTTAATTACTATCTCAGAGGAATGAAATGTAATGCCCATGGTCACATCATGTCTCCTAATGCTTAAAATGGGGTTCTTCTCTCTATGTTACCCCAAGTATAACTAAAGAAAGCTTTCCAATTCAAAAACAAAAACAAAAACAACCCCTTGGCTATTCTTTTTTCTTCTCTGCTGCTTTCTCCCCACCATCTTATTTCTGCTTATTTAAATGGCCTGAGAGTAAATTTCTGTGAAACAATCATGAGTCAGTATGATTGCATTTGGCATTTTTAACCACTTGCTCAGCTGGGAGGGCCACTGCTCACCTCCAGCAGTAAGAGGACAGTGGTTCCATGTTTAAGACACTGACTTCCATGTGAGTTGCATCTAACTCAGGCTAGTTTTGAGCCCGGGGCCTCGTGAAGCAAACCTCTGCAGTTGGTTCATAAAAATCTTACTTGTTCTTTTCGTTACAATTAATATTGACAATCTAATTCTAAAAACGTGGATTGCATTGCATATAACTCATGCACAGAAAACAATAAAAATAACAAATTGGGAAGGATCATTTTGTTTTAATAAAATACTGTGGCCCAAGGGGAAAAATTGTTTTTTCTACTGTGGCAGTTAATGTGTTAAAGAAATCATCAGTGCTCTGACCCTTCTTTGGGTCTGAGATGGTGAAAAGCTCGTGTCTGGCTCCCTCCCTGGGTGCCGGGCCTGGTGAACAGAAACCCAGTGGCGTTCTCCAGCACGGCCTCTGGGCCTGTCACCTAACACTGGGATTTCAGACTGGTTGAGGATGCTCTAGGCAGGCTCGGTGGCCCTTTCTAGGTTTCATGAGCCTGAACGAACTAGTCTTTGCTGTGAGAAGCCTGATGACACCCAGACGCAGGCATGCTCCTCAGTGGCTGTCCCACCTTTGCAGGACACAGGTTATGTCTGGTCGAGAAAGAGCTTGAGTGAACTAGCTGAGCCATTGCAAAACGAAGGTATGGATTTATCGAAACACAAAATTGTAGCTTTTTTTTGTCCTTCCAAAGAGTCAAAATATGTAATTATTTGATAACAAAGGAAGTCAAGTCAGATGGCTAAGTGTAACTTTCCAGTATGATGACTCCTTGGTACGTCACCTAGTGGCACTTTGGGGAGGCAGTGTTAATTTAGTAACTATTACACTTTGCTTGTTACAACTCTGTTTCTTTTTGAGTTTAAAGATAGAGCTGTGAGGCAGCCTGAGGTGATGCCTGTTTGGCAAACTAGTTGTCGTGGGTCAGAACGCCTATCCTGGCATCTCAGGCGGGCATCACCGCTCCAACTGGCTCTGGGGCTCCACTCTGTACACCTGAGTGGTTAGGGGGTCCCAGAACTTTTGCTCCTGTTGATTTGGCCCTGACAGCAGACAAAGCCTCACATTGCCCTCAATTTTCTCCTTTTATTTCTTTTGAAGGACCAATTTTTCATGGTACTTGTCTTGATTGTTTTCATAGTGTTCAAATCTGTATTTTTGTATGTAGAGGGAAATAATTTTCTCAACACTAATCGCTAATAAATATTGTATTAAATTGTCATGAAGGAATTCTTGTTTAATAAATGGACACGTAAAAAAAAGAAAGCTTTCCAATTGCATACCTCACTATTTTTTAAGGACGTCTTAATATACATATAAACAAATTGTCTATTTGGCTGGAGTTGAGATATTTATTTCCTGTCTTTCCTGTAGTCACACTCCTGGCCTCTGTCCAGCACTCACTTAGATTTCTGATGGTTGAGATTGTGAGAAAACATTGGGCAAATGTAGCTATGCCCCTTTCTCTCTCTGGCATCTGCCGCTCTGCTGCGGGTGTCCATGGGAGAGGCCTGTGGCTGTCCAGTGGGCCCGTGACAGGCAGACAATTTGTCACCACCTAAGCCTCACTCTCCAACCAGCTTTAGCAGTAACAAAGCTGACATTTTTATCTCATCTTTTGAGTTCTGTAAGCTCAGTTAGGAAAGGGTGCAAACTATTGGGACTCTTCAAAGTCCAAAATATTCTACTGAGAGACATATTTCATAGTGGTTGATAACATGGACAATGGGAGCCAACTTGACTGTGTTTATACCCAGCTCTGATACTTACTAGGTAGTATCTATCTCAAAGTTGTTTTATGAAAATTTAAAATAAATCAAAAGAAGTGTCTGACACATAGTAAGCACTGTATAAGTGTTAGTTCTATTTTTCTATAAGATAATATTAAAGATTTAGTTTTCCATAGTGGTTCATTACCATATACAAGGGACAGTCTTTCAAGAAGACTAATATTTGTAATTAATTAACTTTATTTTTATAGCAATTTTAAGTTCACAGCAAAATTGAAAAGAAAGCACAGAGAATTCTCTTATACTCTCTGTGCCTACACTCACACAACTTCTCCCACTATTGACATCTATATCAGAGTGATTCATTTGCTCCAATTGATGAACCTACATTGACACATCATTATCACCGAAAGTCCATAGTTTACATTAGGAATCACTCTTGGTGTTGTATATGGATTTTGACAAATGGATAATGACATGTATCCACCACTGTAGTAGCACATACAATATTTGTACTGCCCTAAAAATCCTCTTTGCTCCAATTATTCACCCCCCATCTCTCCTCACCCCTGGCAACCGCTGACCTTTTTGTCATCTCCATAGTTTTGCCTTTTCCAGAATGTAATATGCTTGGAATCACGCAGTATGTAGCCTTTTCAGATTGGCTTCCTTCACTTAGTAATATGTATTTAAGCTTCCTACATGTCTTTTGACATGAGCTTAATAGCTCATTTCCTTTTAGAGCTGAATAATAATCCATTGTCTTGGTATACCACAGTTCATTTACCCATTCACCTACTGAAGGACATATTGATTGCTGTTATGTTTTCACAATTATAAATAAAGCTGCTATAAACATCTGCATGCAGGGTTTTGTGTGGCATAAGTTTTCAATTCATTCGAATAATACCAAGAAACACAACTGCTGGATCATATAGCAAGAGTAGGTTTAATTTTCCACAAAGTTGCTTGACTGTCTTCCAAAGTGGCTGTACCATTCTGCATTCCCACCAGCAATGATGAGAGTTTCTATTGCTCCATATCCTTGCTAGCATTAGATGTTTTCAGTGTTCTGAATTTTGGCCATCCTAATAGGTATGTAAGTGCTATCTCATTATCGTTTTAACTTGCAATTTCCTAATGATATATGTTGAACATCATTTCATATGATTACTTGCCATCTGTATCTTTCTTTTGTTGAGGTGTCTATTCAAGTCTTTTGTACATTTTAAAATTGGGTTGTTTGTTTTCTTATGGTTGGGTTTTAAGAGTTCTTTGTATATTTTTGGATAGTAGTCTTTTATCAGATGTGTCTTTTGCAAATACTTTCTTCTAGTCTATGGCTTGTCTTCTCATTCTCTTGACATTGTCTTTCACAGAGCAGACATTTTTAACTTTAATGAAATTCAGCTTATTAATTCTTTCTTTCATAGATTCCTACCTTTGGTATTGTATCTAAAAATGCATTGCCCCATATACAAGGTCAAATAGGATTTCTCCTAGTTAACTTTTGGAGTTTCCATTCTCCATTTAGGTCTCATGATCCCTTTTGAGTCCATTTTTGTGAAGGGTATAAAGTCTATTTATAGATTCACTTTTTTTGCATGTGAATGTCCAATTGTTCTAGTATCATCTTGAAGACTGTCTACACTCTATTGGAATCTCTACTCTATTGATTGCCTTTAGTCCTTTATCAAAGATCAGTTGACTATATTTATATAAGTCTATTTCCAGGATCACTATTCTGTTTTATTGATATATTGCTCTAATTCTTTCACCAATACCACACTGTCTTGATTACTGTAGCCTTCTAGCAAGTCTTGAGGTCAGGTAGTGCTATTCCTCTGACTTTATTCTTTTCTTTCAGTATTGAGTTGGCTTTTCTGGGTCTTTTTCCTCTCCATATAAATTTTAAGATCAGGTTATCAATATCCAAAATATAACTTGCTGGGATTTTGATAGGGATTGCATTGAATTGATAGATGAAGCTGGGAAGAACTGATATCTTGACAAGATCAAATATTCTTATCCATGAACATGGAATATCTCTCCATTTATTTCATTCTTCTTTAATTTCTTTCATCAGAATTTTGTAGTTTTCCTCCTATAGATATTGTACATATTTTTTTGGATTTATACCTAAGTATTTCATTTTTGGAGCTGCTAATGTAAATACTAATGTGTTTTTAATTTCAACTTCCATTTGTTCATTGCTGGTTTATAATTCAATGATTGACTTTTGTATATTAACCTTGTAGCCCAGAACCTTGCTACAATTGCTTATAAGTTCCAGGAGATTTTTGTTGATTACTTTTTCTATATAGATGATGATGATGATTTTCTCTATAGATAATTATACCATTGATGAGAAAAGACAGTTCAATTTCCTCCGTACTAACCAGTATACCTTTTATTTTTTTCTTGTATTATTACCTTAGCTAGGACTTCCAGTACGACGTGAAAGAAGTAGTAATTCCAACGACAGCAGAATATACATTCTTTTTAAGTGTACATAGAACTTTTTTAGGATAGATCATATGTTAGGCAACAAAACAAGTCTATAAATTTAAGAAGATTGAAATCATATCAAGTATGTTTTCTGACCACAATGGTAATAAACCGAAAATCAATAACAGAAGGAAAATTGGAAAATTCACAAATATGTGGAAATTAAACAACACACTCCTGAACAACCAATGGAGCAAAGAAGAAATCAAAAGGAAAATTTAAAATATCTTGATACACTTCAGGCCCTGGGGATGTCCCTACAGACCCAGTTTCCAGGATCACCCCAGTGCCAGACCTGCCCCCATGGCCCCAGGCTCCAGGGCAACTCCCATGGTCCCAGGATCCATGTCTGCCCCATCACCAGGTCAGTGCCATTTCACCAGCCTCCAGGCCAGACTCTGTGGCCCTAGCCACCAGGCCATCACCCATGGATACAGGCTCCAAGCTCACTCTAGTACCAGGCTGCTCTCCACAGCCCCAGGCTTTAGGATGGCCCCTGCAGACCCAACCTCCAGGCCCATCTCAGAGCCAGAACAGTCCCCACAGTCCTGGACTTCAATGCAATACCTATCAAAATTCCAATGGCATTTTTTACAGAAATAGAAAAAACTATCCTAAAATTCATATAGAGCCACAAAAGAACTTGAATAGCAAAAGCCATCTTGAGCAAGAAGAACAAAGCTGGAGGCATCACACTAACTGATCTGAAAATACACTACTAATCTATAGTAATTAAAACAGCATGTCACTATCATAAAAACAGACATATAGATCAATGGAACAGAATGCAGAGCCCAGAAATAAATCCATTCATTTACAGTGAATTGATCTTTATTGAAGGTGCCAAGAACACACACTGAGAGAAAAAAATGTCTTTTCAATAAATGGTTCTGGTATAACTGGATATTCACATGCAAAAGAATGAAAATGGACTCTTATCTCACATAACACACAAACATTGATTCAAACTGAATTAAAGACTTAAATGTCAGACTTGAAACCGTAAAACTTCAAAAAGAAAACATAGGGTGAAAGCTTCTTGACATTTGGTCTTCATCATGATGTTTTGGATATGACACCAAAAGCACAGGAAACAAAAGCAAAAACAGACAAGTGAGATTGTATCAAACTAAAACGCTTCTACACAGCAAAGGAAACAATCAACAGAGCAAAGAGACATGCTCCATTTCTCCTATGGAGTGGGAGAAAATATGTGCTAACCATACATCTGATAAAGGGTTAATATCCAAAACATAAAATGAACTCACACAATAAATAACCCAAATAAAAAATGGTCAAAGGATCTGAATAGATATTTCTCAAAAGAAGATATACAAATGGCCAACAGGTGTATGACAAAATGGTCAACATCGCTAATTATCAGGGAAATGCAAATCAAGACGACAATGAGATATCACCTCACATCTGTTAGGATGGCTATTCCCAAAAAGACAAAAGATAAGTATTAGCAAGGATGTGGAGAAAAGGGAACCCTTCCACACTATTGGTGGAAACGTAAATTGATATAGCCATTATAGAAAATGAGGTTTCTCAAAAAATAAGACCACCATATGATTCAGAAATCCCTGTTCTGTGTATACAAATGCTTCCCAATCAAGATATAATCTCATCATAAGACAAAGAGCTTACTAAATGCATATTGCTTTAACACCATCATAAAGTCGAAAAATCATAAATTAAACCATTGGTAAGTCAGGGACTGTCTGTAGAGCCAAAGAAAATAAAATCAGTATCTCTTGAAGATATCTGCTTTCCCATGTTTATTGCAGCACTAGTCACAATATCCAAGACATGAAACCAACCTAAGTGTTCATCAACAGATGAATGAATAAAGAAAATGTGATGCATGTGGTCACACACACACACAAATAACAGAACATTATTTAACCTCTTTAAAGAAAGAAACGCTGTCATTTGTGACAACATGGACGAAAATGGAGGAAATTATGCTAAATGAAAAAAGGTAGGAATGGAAAAACTAACACTGCATGATCTCATTTATGTGTGGAATCTAAAAAAGTTGAACTTGTAGAAGCAGACAGTAGAATATTTGTCGCCAGGAGCTTGGGATTAAGAGAAATGTGGAGATGTTGATCAAAAGGCACAAAGTTTCTGTTGTGCAGCACATATAAGTTCTAGAAATCTTGTGTGCAGCATGGTGACTATAGTTAATAATACTGTGTTATATACTTGAAATTTGCAAAGAGTCATTCTTAAATGATATCACCATTAAAAAATTTTAAGTATGTGAGGTGATAGATATGTTAATTAGCTTTATTATAGTAATCATTTTATGATGTATATCAAAACATCACATTGTACAGTGTAAATATTAACATATACAATTTTTATTTGTCATTTGTATCTACCTCAGTAAAAGTAGAAAGTTTTATTAATTAATAAAACACAATAAAATTAAATTAATTAAGTAATTAATTAAAACATTCTAAAAAGAAAAAAAAGAAGACTATACTTTCAGGGATCATTTCTATAGTTCGTTACTAAAAAGAAAAAAAGAAAAGCAGTGGTAAAAGGGACATCCGTGCTTTGTTCCTGAAGGAATAATTGTTATTACATAAATGTTTCAAATATTTATTTTTATATGGGAGGCAGTGTAGCTCAAAGTTTAGTACAGACAGGTGCCTGGGTTCAAACACCAGTATCATGATTCATCAGTTGTGTGACCTCTGGCAAGTTACTTAACCTCCCTGCAACTCCATTTTTTCATGTGTAATATAGTGATGATGATAGTACCTAACTCATAGGTTCTTGTGGAAAATGATAATATTTATAAAGTACATCAAAAAGTATCTGGTATTCTAGACATACAGAAGAACCAATCAGAAATTTCAGCAATGAAGGAAACAATCAAGGATCTCCATAACACAGTAGAAAGCATCAAGAACAGGATGGACCATGCAGAGGAAAGAATCTCAGAGCTCGAAGATTACACCTATGCCCTAAACAAATCAGAGGAAGAAAGGGAACACAGAAACAAGAGACAAGACCAAAGCTTACAAGAAGTGTGGGATTACACAAAAAAAGCCAAACCTCAGGGTGATCAGGATTGCGGAAGGGGAAGAGGAACAATCTCAAGGGATGGAAAACTTATTTCATGGAATACTCAAGGAAAATATGCCAGGCCTGGCCAAAATCTTGATATCCAAATACAAGAAGTTCACAGAACCCTGGGAGACTCAACATGAAAAGGCAATCACCTCGTCACGTGGTCATTAGGTTGACCAAAGTAAATGTGAAAGAAGCAATACTCCATTCAGTGAGGCGAAAACAACAATTAAACTATAAAGGAAAACCTATCAGACTAACAGCAAGCTTCTCATCTGTAACCTTACAAGCCAGGAGGGATTGGGTCCCTATCCTTAACCTGCTAAAACAGAACAAAGCCCAACCCAGAATTCTTTATCCAGCAAAATTAAGTTGCATCTATGAGGGAGAAATAAAGTCCTTCTCAAACAAGCAATCACTGAAGGAATTTGCAAAGTCTAGACCAGCCCTACAGGAAGTTCTCAGACCTGCATTTATAAATGAACAGGGCAAAAAACACTCGACAAAGTAAAATCGTTGAAGACTTAAAGTTTACACCTTGAACTACATGATGGCTCAAGGAGTAAGACAAAGCAACAATATGAATGGTAATCTTCTTCCAATTTCTATCCTCTCAATAAATGTAAATGGCTTAAACTGTCCTTTGAACAGACATAGACTGGCAGAGTGGATAAAAATCCACAAGTCTAGTATCTGCTATCTACAGGAAACACATCCAACCCACAAAAATGCCTTCCAGCTGAAGGTCAAGGGTTGGAAAACTAGCATCCAGTCAAACAGAAGTCAAAATAAAGCTAGGGTAGCTATACTATTTGTAGATAACATAGGCTTTAAAATAGCAAAAGTGAAAAAGGATAAAGAGAGCCATTTTATATTGGTGAAAGGGAAGTTCCAACATGAAGACTTAACAATTCTTAATGTCTATGCTGCCAATACAGCAGCACCCAATTACATAAAGCAAACATTATCTAATCTAAACGCCATGTTACACAACACTGCCATAGGGGCAGAAGATTTCAACACTCCACTGAATGATCTGGATAGATCCTCCAAACAGAAAATAAG
>VBSM01001483.1:4565419-4576898 GCA_008086735.1 Cheirogaleus medius | reverse complement strand
ATGTAACCCTAACAATATCTGTACCCCCATAATATAATGAAATAAATAAATAAATAAATAAATAAGGGAGAAAAAATTGAATGGAATTATTGGTTACCTATGATAGCTCTATGTTTAACCTATTGAGAAACTGAAACCTTTTCCCAAAGCAGCTGCATCATTTTACATTTCCACCAGCAGTGTATTAGGGTTCCAATTTCTCCACAGCTTCATCTACACTTATTCTTATTCATCTTTTTATTATAGCCATCCTAGTGGGTGTGAAGTGGTATCTCATTGTGGTTTTGACTTACATTTCCCTGAAGGCAAAGGATATTGAACATTTTCATGTGCTTATTGACCATTTGTATATCTTCTTGGAGAAATACCTATTCAGATCTATTGTCTATATTATGACTGTGTTATATCTTTTTATTATTGACTTGTAACAGTTCTTTATATTTTCTAGATACAAGTCCCTTATCAGATATATGATTTGCAAATATTTTCTCCCATTCTGTGGGTTATGGTGTCACTTTTTTGATAGTGTTCTTTGAAGCAAAAAGTTTTCAATTTTAATGAAATTCAATTTATCTATTACTAATATTTTGTTGCTCATGCTTATGGTTTCATATCTAAGAAGGCTTTGCCTAACGCAGAGTCATGAAGATTTACTCCTATTTTCTTCTAAGTGTTTCATAGTTTTAGCTCTTATACTTAGGTATGTGACCCGTTTTGAATTAATTTTTGTAGATGATATGAGGTAGAGGTCTAACTTCTTCTCTCTTTTATTTTTTTTTTGCATATGGATATCCAGTTGTCCAAGCATCATTTGTTTTGAAAAGACTATTCTTTCCCTATTGAACTGATTTGGCACCTTTGTCAAAAGTCAATTATCTATAAATATGAGGTTTTCTTTCTGGACTCACAATTATATTCTATTGATCCATATGTCTATCTTTCTGCCACTTCCATGCTGTTATAATTATTGTATCTTTGTAGTACATTTTGAGAATGGAAAGGGTGAGTCCTCCAATTTTGATCTTCTTTTTCAAGATTGTTTTGGCCATTCTGAGAACCTTGAATTGCCACATGAATTTTAGGATGAATTTGTCAATTTCTGAAAAGCCTGATAGGATTTTCACAAAGATTGAATCGATTTGGAGAATAGTGCCATGTTAACAATATTAAGTCTTTCAAATCATGAACATGGGATAATATTCCATTTATTTAGGTTTTCTTTTAACAATATTTTGTAGTTTTCAGAGTATAAATGTTGCACTTATATTGCTAACTTTATTCCTAAGTATTTTGTTCTTTTTGATGCTATTGAAAATGAAATTATTTTCTTAATTTCCCTTTCAGATGTTCAAAGTTAATGTATAGAAATATAATTGATTTATTTATATTGATCTTGTACCTTGTCATGTTACTGAATGTTTTTATTAGTTCCAGTTGTTTTGGATGTGTTTTTTAGGATTTTCAATATGTAAGATCAGGTCATCTAAAAATAGAAATTGTTTTAACTCTTCTTTTCTAATTTAGATGACTTTTATTTCTTTTTCTTGCTTAGTTACGCTGGCTATAATCTCGAGTACAATGTTGAATGAAAGCAGTTAGAATGCACAACCTTGTTTTGTTTCTGATCTTAGGGAGAAAGTACCCTAAGTATTAAGTAGGATGATAGCTGTGGACGTTTCATGATGCCCATTTTCTGAAGGATGAAGTTTCCTCCTATTTCTAGTTTGCTGAGAGGTTTTCTTTTATCATAAAGTGTTGGGTTTTATCAAATGCTTTTTCTGCATCTATTGAAATGATCATGTGGTTTTCCTCCATCATTCTATCAATATGCTGTATTACTTTGATTTATTGATGTTAAATCAACTTTGCATTCCTGAGATAAGTTTCACTTGGTCATGACATAATCCTTTTTATATGTTGCTGAATTCAGTTTCCTAGTATCTTGTTGAGGATCTATCTTCATAACAAATAGTAGCATATAGTTTTTTCTTTTATTGTGCTATTTTGTCTGGTTTTGGTATCAGGGTGATACTGGCCTCATGGAATGAGTTTGCCAGTGTTCCCTCCTCTTCTATATTTTGGAGTATTTTGTGAAGAAATAGTGTTAAATTGTCTTTAAATGTTTGGTGAAATTCATTAGTAAAGCTATTTGGGAATGGGTTTTTCTTTGTGGGAAGTTTTTAAATTACTAACTCAATATCTTGTTATACCTCTATTCAGATTTTCTATTTCTTCTTGAGTCAGTGTTGGTAGTTTGTGTCTTTCTAGAAATTTTTTCATTTCATCTGTGCTATCTGATTTGTTGCCATACAGTTGTTCAGACTATTTCCTTATAATCCTTTTTATTTCTGTAAGGTTGATACTAATGTCACCTCTTTCACCCCTGGTTTAGTAATTAAAGTCTTTTCTATTTTTTTCTTGGTCAGTCTAGCTAAAGGCTCACCCATTTTGTCATTTTTTTAAATTTCAGCATATTATGGGGGTACAAATGTTAAGGTTACCTATATTGCCCTTCCCCCCTCCCCCCTCGAGTCAGAGCTTCAAGTGTGTCCATCCCCCAGATGGTACACAACGCACTCATTATGTATGTATATACCCATCCCCTCCTCCCCCCCACCTCCCTGATACCCAATAAATGTTATTCCTATATGTCCACTTAGGTGTTGATCAGTGAAACCAATTTGCTGGTGAGTACCTGTCAATCTTTTTAAAGAACCAACTTTTGCTTTTGTTGATTTTCTCTATTGTTTTTTTATTCTCTACTTCATTAATTTATGCTATAATCTTTATTATTTCCTTCCATCTACTTTCTTTAGGTTTAGTTTCTCTTCTTTGTCTAGTTTCTTAAGGTAAAAGCTTAAGTTATTGATCTGAGATCTTTCTTCTTTTTAAATATATATATTTAGAGCTATAAATTTCTCTCTAATCACCCCTTTAGCTGCATCTCATAAATTTTGGTATGTTGTATCTTCACTTTCATTCATCTCAAAGTATATCCTAATTTCATTTATATCCCCAATTTTTCTATTTATTTCTAATTTCATTCCTTTGTGGTCAGAGAACATACCTTGTATGATTTCAATAATTTTAAATTTATGAAGGCTTGTTTTACCACTTAGCATATGGGTCTATCCCAGAGAATGTTCCATGTGCACTTGTAAGAATGTGTATTGTACTATTATTGCATGGAGTGATCTAAAGATATCTGTTAGGTCCAGTTGGTTTATTGTGTTGTTTAAGTCTTCTCTTCCCTTGTTGATATTTTGTCTAATTGTACTATCAATTATTAAAAGTGGGATATTGAAGTCTCCGATTATTATTGTTGAATGACCCATATATTTTTATTCTAGCTCCATGAATATTTCCTACCTAGCCCTCTTTCCATTTACTATACTTGAAAACCACATTTAAATCTTAATTCTTTACCATGGCTCATCCACCTCTGCTCCCTTCACTCACATAACACACCAGAGAGAGACACAAAATTTTGGAGGTATATAGAATTAAATTTGGGGGTGTCCATGGGGTTGGTGGTATAAAGGATCAACATAGTACACCAGTGGCAGATTTAAAAGATCAAGCCAGGTTAAATCTGAGTGGAGTCTGAATTCAGTTAAACTAGGAATCATCAAGGCTCAGGGCCCTAAGTTGTAGAGTAGTAATCACAGATTAATATGATTTCATAGTCAATTGATTTTTGACAAAGGTGCCAAGACAATTCAATGAGGGGAAAGATAGTCTTTTCAACAAATTGAAGAGGGATAACTGGATATCCACAAGCAAAAAAAAAATGGAGTTAGATTCCTACCTCATACCATATACAAAAATTAATTCAAAAGGGATCATTGACCTAAGTGTAAGACCTAAAATTATAAAACCCTTAGAAGAAAACAAAAAAAGTAAATCCTCATGACCTTGGATTACACAAAGTCTTCTCAGATATCATACCCAAAGCATAAGCAATAAAAGAAAAAACGACATTCATTAGACTTCATCAAAATTAAAAACTTAAAAACACTATTAAGAAAAGAAAATCCACATAATGGGAGAAAAATATTTGCAAATAATATATCTGATAGGGCCTTATACGAATAAATGAAGAACTCACAATTCAACAATAAAAAGTTAATTGAATGAATTAGAATATGAGCACAGGCTCTGAATAGACAGTTCTCCAAAGAAAATAAACAAATGGCCAACAAGCATGTGTTCAATATCATTAGTCATTAGGAAAATGCAAATCAAAACCACAATGAAATACCACTTCACAGCCACTAGGATGACTATCATAAAAAAGATGGACAAGAATAAGTGTTGGTAAGAATGTGGAGAAACTGGAACTCTCATATATTACTGGTGGAGCTGTAAAATAATGCAGTCCCTTTGGCACATAGTTTGGTTGTTCCTCAAATAATTAAAGTTACCATTTGACTCAGCAATTACACTCTGAGGTATATACCCAAAAGAATTTAAGATATATGCCCTTATAAAACCTTGTACATGAATATTATTTGGCCATAAAAAAAGAATAAAGTCCTGGTACATGCTACAAAATGAATGAACCTTGAAAACATTATACTGAGTGAAAGAAGCCAGACACAAAACATCACACATATTGTATGATTCCGTGTAATCATAAAGCTCATTAAATAATATACTTTAAAATGTTAAACTTCATGTTATGTGAATTCTATCTAAATAAAGCTATTTTTCAAAAAATATATGAATAATAACTTTCCAAGTCTTAAGAAAGTCACAATTTAGCATTGCTTAAACCGAGTCTTTGCTGGTGTTTAGAGTTGAGTCTCTGCCTTGAATGCCTATTGGGACTTCTAGCAGTAGACACTCAGTAGACAATCAGAAATGCTTGTGAAACCAGATTAGTTTCCACCAAATTCTCTCAGCTTGCCTTCAGGAAACTCAGTCCCCTGATCAATCACCACGATTCTAGGTGATCTAAGTGATCTAGACGCACACATGCCCTGTTGAACTAGATGATTACCGCCTCAGAAATCTTTCTGTCTTCACTGCCAACCCTAGTGGCTATGAATCTGGTTTGTTCCACCTTAAACCAAGCTCCATTTCTGACTATACTGGGACCATCTCCTTATAGCTACCTATGAAGTGACCTCAGCCAGCTGGAGAGGCAATGAGGTCTTATGCAAGAATATGAAAGTTAATAGTCCAAGCCCTCAAAATCTCCAGTTTATATTAAATGCCAAAGCCCAGTCTTTCCTATTTCTCTTCCTACCTCCTCCTCTCCATTTAACACTGCAGCCAGAGTGATCTTTAAAAAATGTACCTTGGATCATGCTCCTTACATGCTTAATTGATAACAAAGATTGAATACTTAATGTCAAGTACATTTCTAAGCCTTTTATGTCTATTGACTCATTAATCTTCACAACAATACATATTCTCGTTAATTCTGTTATTCCCATTTTATATATGAGCAAGGTGAGACACAGAAAGTTAAGTTGTTTATCCAAGATGACACACCTACTAAGGGTTGGGCTGAAAAATGAACCCAGATAGTCATGGCTCCAGAACCCATGATCTCAGCACTACATCATCTCCTTCTCAGCTGCTGTTCACCACAGAGTAAAATCTTTTGAGACCTAGATCTGGATATTGCCTTCCTCATCTCCTACCACCTCTAAGTACCTGGGTTCACCCTGCTCCAGTCACACTAGCCTGCTGTTGGTTTCCGATATGTGTCAAACTCTGTCTCATCTCAGGGCCTTTGCACTTTCAGTTTTCTGTACCTGTAATGCATCTCCTCTCCTCCTCCTCTGCCCCTCCTCCTTCACGTGTCTGCCTGCTTGAATGTTACCATTTCAGAGATCTTCCTTGACCTCCTCTCTTACTAAATACCCCTTTTAGCTTTCCATCCCCAGACCATTCTCATATGACAACTGCCTCCTAAATTTGTTCAGAGCACTTGTCTCAATGTATTTACCAGATTATGAACTGCCTACCCTGCTGGACTGTGGGATCTTGAAGACAAGAACTCTGTCTAATTGGTTCACCTGGCACCTAGAATTCTATAGGGCACAATGTCAGCAATTAATCAAAATTGGCTAAATGAATGATGAAGAGAACTCAACTTATACCTTTGATGTAGGGCTTATTGACTTGTATTGGCATTTTTTGAGATTCTCAAAGTCAGGTCTCTGTTTTGTTCATTTTTGTACCCTTTATGTCCAACATAAGGTAGTATTCAATAGGGCTTTAATAGATATCAAAAAAAGAGAATGAATAAAGGGAGAGCCATTGAGGACTGGGATTTGTCAAGGAAGGTTTCATAGAAAAGCCTTTAATGACTTACATCATTTGCCAAAAGCAACTAACCTTCTATGTGACTCCACACAAATTACTTTCTCTCTCTGCTTCAGTTCCCTGGTCTGTAAAATGGGATAATGATAGTACATACCTCAATAAATATAAAATACTTGACACAGCACCTGGCAGAGAGAAATTTGTCAATAGATGTTACATATTAGTAGTCATGTTTTGGGTCATGTTGGGGACAGGAGTTTTGGCTCTCAGTAGATCTGAGTTCTAGTCCTAGTTGTGTCACTAACTAGTTTCAGGACTTTAGGAAAATCCCTTGATCACTTTCTGTCCCAGTTTCCTCAACAATAAATGAGGGTCTTTACATGACTATGAGTTTCAGGTATCTATCACCACATAATAAACCACCAAAACTTAGTATCTTATTAAGTAAAACAACAATTCATTACTCTCGTGATTATTCTCAAATTGATTGACTGGCAATAGCTGGAAAGTTCTTTTGCTCTGCATTCAGCTGGAAGTTTGGATGAAGTTGTAATATGTAAAGTGGCCTTTCACCTTCCAGGGTCACTCTCTTCACATCCTTTCCTCATTCCATGATCTGTCCCAAGTGTTTTTACAACAGTGCTTCCAAGAGGAAATGTTCCAAGAGGATAAGCCCCAGTGTAAAGGGCTTATCAAGCCTTTGTATACTTCTTTCTTGCTGATGTTCCATTGGCCAAAAACATCAGCTGACAATACCAAAGTCAGTTTTGAAGGGGTCTATATCAGGGAATAAATACTGGGAAATGTGTTTCATTAGTGGTCACTAATGTAATCCACCCCACCATGATTCCAGATTTTTCTTCTAAGTCAGCATACACCAATTTAATTATTGAACCTTTACTATCTGTATTTCTTTCCATGACTTTTTCCATTTTGCCATTTTCTTCTCAACACACTATCATTTCTGCAATGTGGCATGTTTATGGAAGTCATCTTAGGTTGAATCCCCCTATTATTTTAAAAAAAATCTTTAAGCAAATCCCCAATTTTCATTTTTTTTTTTTGCTGTTGTTTACCCTATCTGTTGACTAGGCCAGTAATTTTTCAAATCCAATTAGTTTAATACGCTAAATTTTCAATTACTTTAAGTTCTACATGTTATTCCCCACCCCACAAAAATTTAAGTACCTTTACTTAGGCCTCCCTTAGTTCATTCTCTTCCCCACATCTATTCTCATTTTCTATATTCTTCAAGGATATTTCTGTAAGATTTGCAGGTCTAGCTGCTTAGTTTATACAGGTCTAATATTGATCTTCTGTATAGTTTTCCTTCACATCCTACTGGGAACCAAACAAAGGCAGCCCTTTTGACATCATGTTCAAGTACTGCTCTTGTGGCACATTGTTCAGCAAATGCTGATCATCTGCCTCTTGATGATAGAAGGAGAAGTTCCTAAGTTTTCCTCCATATGGATGCCTTCTAGAAGATGTGTAAGTTCAGGAAAACCCCCAGATCCCAGCTGACAGCCCCACATGCACTAGTGCCATTGCACCTGCTGTGTTGTCATCTACAATTTGGAAGGCAAAGCAAAAAAAAACACTATTCATCAGAAGAAGCTGTTTTACACCATTTTCAGGGATGTACCCCATTACTGATATAAGGATTTTATGCAAGGGTTGGATTTTTCCTCTCAAAATGTTCCATCTGGTCTCTGGGAGAGTCATTTCAGGTTGAAGTGGAAACCTAGCAACTGTGTAGTTAACAGGATCAATTTAGACAGCAGGAGGTCTGGCTGAGTTACAGAGCTTAGCATTTAGCAACGATGAAGAGATTGGAGTCCAGGTTTTCAACAAGGCTAAAAATGGTTTGTTAAAAGGCATTTCAGTAAGTTAAGCAGTCACTTCCCTGGGATTCTTCTCTTCAAAAATCAACAAAGCTAAAATCATACAGATCTTGTCTGACCATTGCTATTAATTATGCTGTAATGTTTTCCCAATATTATTTAATTTGTCATTTCTGAGACACAAATAGAGTTAAGGGTGGTTCTTTAAAAAAGCATTGTGCCAGGAACTTACTAGTATCTCAAATAGTTACAGCTTCAAGGAAGCACATCAAGTACACTGAAGGATTTTTTTTAAACTATGTATTATATAAAATAATGACTCCATTAATGAAATATTAGTGCTAAATACAAACCACCTGGCACATGCATGCCTGTCTGAAGATTGATTACAAACATGTTCTTGTCATTAATTTGCTCACTTTTAATTTAGTGTAAATATATCTGTGTTAATGTAACTTATTTTGAAAAGAAATCAACTACCATTAAAAATCAAATGTTTAATTGGAAACTAAGATAGCTGACCAGAGACACCAGCTGACAGAGCATCTCAGTAGAAAGGAAAGGTCTTAGATGAAAGAGAGAGAAAAAAAAAAAAAACCAAACAGATAAACACAGATTGGGTGTAATTCTGAGGGAAGGATGCCAGAACCTGTGGGAGCCTCCATGGGAAGAAGTTGCAGAGTAGAACAAGGAGGAGCAAGATATTGGTGGATATCAACCCCCAAGAATCAAGGAGTCTGGTGAAAAGGGTAGGCGGAGCAGTTTTTTCTCCCTCCCTCACATCTCTGACAGTCAGCAGGCTTCTGAGCTGCTGGAGAGTCATTCTACCCCCATGAGCTGAAAAGCTGCTGCTGCCAGAGAACTGGGAGCTCCTTGTGGACAAAGTACCAGGCTCCTAGACCCCTGGGGTGCTTTCCATCGCCACAGACCTGAACTGAGACAGCAGGAACCATATTGCTTCTTTACACACCATGCACCTTTGTTCCCCCAAGGGTCTTCAGCCTCTCAGTTTTTGACTTGCTTGTTCCCAAGCAAACACTTCCTAATTGCAGCCCAAACTGTGGGGGCCACAGAGGTCCAGTGGGTCCCAAGGGATCTGTGCAATGCTTGGGCCAAGACATTCCAAGCAGGCTGCCTCACAGCAAGGGGGGCAGTGATGACCAGAGTCTAGCTTTCTTCCATCCAGACCCTTTCCCTCCCTCTCTCCTCTTTCACCCATGGCTGATAAGAGAGACAATTGAGCCACAACACTGAGGCTTCTATAGAGAGTGGAGCTCAAAGCATTTCCTCCAAAAGTCCCGCAGCAGACTAAGGGATGCTCAGACTGTGAGCTCCCTGCTCACTGGCCTTCCCTGGTGCTGCATGCCTGGCAGCTCCATGAGAGCACAGCGCACTCCAAAGTGGAGGGGCATCAAACCTGCTTGAGCACCCCACAGGCAAATTGAGATAAGCACACTTCTCCCTGACATGGTCAGGGATTGCTCCTTGGAGACCCTGGGGCAGGCCTGTAGGTCAGATCCCATACGCCCTGGACTTGATTGTATTGCTCAGAGGCATGGAGGGGAGAGTCATGAACTAATAACAAGAGGTGAGAGAGCCCAGGTGGGCAGAACTAAGAGGAGAGTGCAGTGTGGGTGCCAGCTGTGGCATGCTCACAGAGCCCCTTCCAACCACAGGAAGTCCATGCTCTTAGCCCAGGCCAGGACAACACTTCTGGGAATGAAAAAACTCATTTAAGGAAATAAAAAACACAGTGGAAAGTTTTAAGAATAGACTAGACCAGGCAGAAGAAAGAATCTCAGAGCTTGAAGACAACTCTTTCAAATTAACTCAATCAACCAAAAATAAAGAACAGAGGATTAAGAGGAATGAACAAAGCCTAAAAGAAATATAGGGTTAGGTAAAATAGCCAAATATAATATTCATAGGAATCTGTGAGGGTGAAGAAGAAAATGCATAAGGGCTGGAAAACTTATTTGAGGGAATAATCCAGGAAAATTCCCTGGTCTTGCTAGAAATTTAGATGTCCAGGTACAAGAAGCTCAATGAAAAGCTGGGAGAGTCATTACAAAGAGGCAATCACCAAGACACACAGTCATCAGATGGGCCAAAGTCAACATGAACATGATTCCTCAAATTGAATGACAAAGAGGACACAAGCTACCAAAATCTATGGGATTACATATATTGCCCCTTCCTCGCCTCCCCCCCTGGCATGCCAGAGCTTCAAGCGTGTCCAACCCCCAGGTGGTGCACACCACACCCATTATGTAAGTATACACCTTTTCCCTCCTCCCCCCTCCCACCTGCCCACCAACTGATAAAAGTTTGGTTTTTTTGACATTTTGGTTACATTGTATATCTTTGCCTCTCCCTAAGAAGGGTTAGAGGTATTCCCTTCCCCCCCACAATGCTCGCCATAGCCCTAGGATGTGAGTCACCACCCCCACCGAATCCCTGGTGAATACTACCACCATTTGAGCACCATAGTTTTAATCAGTCAGTACTAATTTGATGGCGAGTAGATGTGGAGCCCATTTTCCATATCTTCTGAGCCTCACTTTGGATAACGGGCTTAAGCTTAATCCAGGATACCATAAACAGTGCTAGCTCACTGTCGTTTCTTAGAATTGAGTAATATTCCATTGTGAACATATACCAAATTTTAATAATCCACTCCTGAATTGAAGGGCACTTGGGTTGTTTCCATGACCTGCAATAGTGAATTGTGCTGCCATAAACATTCGGGTGCATATGTCTTTATAATAGAAAGTCTTATGCTCTTTTGGGTAGATGCCCAACAATGCTATTGCAGGGTTGAATGGTATTTCTATTTCTAGCTGTTTGAGGTATCTCCAAATTCTTTTCCACAAAGGTTGCACTAATTTGCAGTCCCACCAGCAGTGTAAGAGTGTTCCTGTCTCTCCACATCCTCGCCAGCATTTGTTGTTTTGGGCTTTTTTGTACTCCAATAATATAATGAAATAAAAGAGGGAAAAAAGGGCAGTTGACAATAAGAACTGTCTACACTGTCATAGTGGCTATTAAAGAGCTGACTATGAAAGCTATTTAATACACCTGCTTCTATTCCTTCACCTTGTTCAAATTGTGCCTGCATCAAATGTAAACTTCTGATATAATTATTCTGCTAATCAGCAATCTTTTTTGAATATAATCAGCATTTTTTCTTCTTTGAATATAATCTTATTTTTCCAAAAAAAAAAATCTATGGGATTTAACAAAAGCAATCCTAAGGGTAAAATTCATAGCCTTAAATGTCTACATCAAAGAGACAGAAATATGAAGATGGCGGACGAGAAACACTGCCAGATAGAGCGTCTCTGCAGAAAAGAAAG
>VBSM01001483.1:4549927-4560008 GCA_008086735.1 Cheirogaleus medius | reverse complement strand
CCCCATTACAAGATGGAATAAAAAAAAATTAAAAAAAAATAAAATAAAAAATAAAAACCCTAAGATTTTGTGTGTGAATTGAAACTATCTGGAAGGATCTATAAGAAATATTAATAGTGTTGACTCTAAGAAGAAAGACCAGGGAGAATTACTTCATATTTTATATACTCATTATATGATGGATTTTATAATATTGTCATGCATTGCTTTAACATATATTAGTTGAGAAAATAAAAAAAAACAAGTAAACCTAAGCTTCTTCCATTTTATTTACCTTACCCCTGGTCAGAGGTAGAATTTAATAGGGATTGAATTAACAGAATTCACAGCAGTTTAAAGTTGGGAACTTTTGAGATCATCTATCCGATTACATCAACTATTTCCAAACTAGTGTTAAATTTGGTGAGTTCACCTAGCAGTAAGTAAAACGACATTCCAATAGAGCTAAAGAATGTGTGCTGCTCTTGGAATTCACCTTAATGGAATTTGACCTACAGTTGGTGGTATAAGTTTCTGTTTTATCCGTTACTGTCTATTGTAAGTGCCAGGATCATTCTTTGGAAGAATGAGTAGGATAAGTAGACTTGGTGTTTGCCTACCAAGGGTGAGCCTGAGGGCACCAGGAATATTCTCTCCCATCTTCTGCCTAAGTTCCAAATACATTCCCTTACAGATTCAGATTTGAATGAAAACACTGACATTTACTGAAAGGCATATGCTTTTGTGGGAAACAAGCAATGAAACTTAACTATGAAGAATTGAGTCTATTGATTATTTTCCTGAAAGTTGGGAAACAAGTGAGTGGGAAAAGGGAGAGGAGAAACTGGAGGCACCACAGAGAAGAAAGAGAATACTGAAGAAAGTGTGGCCTGCTTCACTTCTCTGCCTACACGATCACATTGCTGTGTAAAAAGCTTTAGAAAGTGGCTTTTGGTGACATCTTGAGCTCCTCTAAAGCTGAGCAACACCAGCAATTCCCCATGTTCTAAAATCTCAGTAGCTCCTCACCTCACAATCTCACTGCCGATTCATCACCCTTTGCTCAGAAGAGCATGATTTGTCAGTTTACACTTGTGTGGAGACCCCCAGGCTAAAGGCTTTGCTTGGAAACAAAGTAATAAATATCGAGCATCACTGCCTACATAGAGGCAAACCAAGATTTGGCAGAAAAATTCCAACGTTGGCATTTTCTCATTTCTCATCAAAGTGACCAAATTACACTGAGATTTTGAGAATGAACAAAATTCACCCAAAATGAAAACTCAAAGGGAAACTTACAGGAAGAAAGTCTTTAAAGAGGCTTGACTCACCTTTCTTTTCCAGACAGTATCTCCTTGTTTTGTTTGCCCAGTCACCTGGGCAGCTGAAGGACCCACTGCATGATCCTTTCTCTTCCAATATCAAGCTCGAAGGTTGACTGCCAGGGGAGGGTGGTAGATAGGGTGCCATGTGGCTCCAACTCTTGTTTTTCAGGACTGTTGCATAAACTCATGTTGTTCTTCTCTGGCTGTGGTATAATATGAAATATGTATTTGGTCTTTGTCCCCAGTTCCTAGTACAGAGCCCCGAAAACTCTTGGCATTTCCTGAGAGATATGGGCCAATAGGAGTGTTTTTTGACCTAGTGAGGTGACATTTGGTGGACCTCAAGGTAGCTTCAGGATAAGGGCTGGTCACCAGAAAGGCCAAGACTTGATTAGAAGCTTGAAACTTTCAGTCCTACTCTCCAACTTCCAGGGAGGGGAGAAGGATTGGATATTGAGTCAATCACCAATGGCCAATGATTTAATCAATCATGATTATGTAATGAAACTTCCATAAAAACCACTAAGTGAAGGGGTTTGGAGAGCTTCTGAGTTGGCAAGCACATCCATGTGCTGTGAGTATGGCACACCCCAACCCAATGGTGACAGAAGTTTCTGAGCTTGAGACCCTTCCAGACTTACACCTGATGTACCTCTTCATCTGACTGTTCATTTGTATCCTTTATAACAGACTGTAATGATGAGAATAGCATTTGCCTGAGTTCTGATCTAGCCAATTATCATACTTGAGGAGGGGAGTTATGGGAATCCCTTACTTTGTAGCTGAGTAGTACAGAAGCGTGGGCACCCTGGATACCCAATACCTGAAGTGAGGGCTGCCTTGTGGGATTGAGCCCTTAAACCTGTGGAATATGACGCTAGTGTCAGAATTGAATTGTAGAACTCTGTTTGTGTAGGAAAATTAGAGAAGCGGTGTTGGAAAAGACACCACATGTTTGGTGTCAGGGGGAAAAACACTTCTCACCAGCTATCCTCAATCAGAAGTATTGTTTTTACAGTAACTCTGAGTCCTTTGAATTATCTCCATGCAGAAGATACACAGATGATTGCTCTGAACACAATGCAGGGAGGCCCAAATATAGTTCTGCTATTTATAGATAGGAAAACCAGCCGTTGTCTTCTGAGTCTTCTGTGGTATATCTCCCAGCAGGTTGCATCTTTCGCGTGATCACCCACACCCAGTGAAACGCAAGTCCTATGAATTTTAGGTTGTCAGTGTTTCTTAAAACCACCACCTCATCTCTATTCTTCTGATGCCATCTTGAGTCTTTTGCACCTTGAGCACTATAGGACAGCCTGCCAGCTGGTGCACCGTGCTCACTGTGTTCAACTTGTCATCTGTCTCCCACACTGCCAAAAACGTGGTCTTCCAAACAGGCAAGTTTGACCTTGTCATTTCTCTATTTAAAATCCATAATGGCCTTCAATAATGTTCATAGTTCTTAGGGATGCACAGAGGCTCTGAATATTCTGTCACTGTTTAATACTCTAGTTTCATTTCCTGCTACATTCTGCATATACCCATACTGAACTCCTTGAAGTTTCCTGGCTATTTTTTTTGCGTACATGTATTTCCATATAAAATTTCTTTAATTATTAATTCAACCAACATCCAACATTTATTTTGTACCTCTTATGTGCTAGGTAGGTACTGTGCTAAATGATGGCACTACTTTGATAAACAGGACAGACATGGTCCTTGCCCTCATGGAGTTTACAATGCACACACACACACACACACACACGTACATATACACACAATCTTCTCAGTAACTCCTACTC
Source organism: Cheirogaleus medius (assembly GCA_008086735.1). Lineage (NCBI taxonomy): Eukaryota > Metazoa > Chordata > Mammalia > Primates > Cheirogaleidae > Cheirogaleus > Cheirogaleus medius. The sequence continues at coordinate 4,556,902 of VBSM01001483.1, read as the reverse complement.
ATGATTCAGGACTCTAGGAATTGGGCACCCAACTCCTGGTAAGCTTTCTTAACTACCCATGGCATACTGACTAAATATACATCTCTCATGGTCTTTATAGCACTATATTGTAATTATTCTTTTTCTTACCTCTCTTCTTCACCAAATCATAAAATTTTCATGGGCAGTGACTTTGTCTTGTATCACAATATCTCCCAACACCACACCTGGCATATAGTAGGTACACAATAAATTTTTGTTAAATAAACAAATGAAGCCACTTAACTGCATTTTAAAACTACAAATTTTTCTCCAAACAGAACATGTACTTTTAAAGAATTATGAATGTGCCCCGCCCCCATCAATGATTCTTATGAATCCTCCATGGTACAACTTGGGTGTGAGTCTTTGGCAGCAGTTGCATTCCATATTTTCCAAGAAGAGAAAATTCTAAGTGATGCTTATTCAAGAATTCTCAGGTTTTTGCATGGGCACTAAGATTTGGAATCTGTGGGGAAGAATGGTTGGACAATGGGGTGAAAGTCTAAGAAAAAAGGAGTGAGAAGGAATGTAAAGGACCAGCCTCTTTGGGTGGGGAAACCCAGGGTGAGAGCTGAGAAGGGTTGGCAGAACTTCCAGAGCAAGCTTACATTAGGTTGGCTATTCCCATTTCAGGCCTGAACACACCTCTGGAACTCCCTAAAGCCTTTGGGGGGAAAACCCCACCTACAGGTTCTGGATGAAAAGCTCCTCCAGGCCTCCAATAATGAATCCCCTGGTCTTACTATTACTCATTTCCTGGAAAAGTCATAGCTGATCTCTCCTGACCTTCAGAGCCTGAAGGAGTGCAAATTCATCTTTCAAATTCAAGAAGCATTTAGAGAAACCACTCAAGAAAGCCTCAAAAACCAATCTTTCTGTCTTCTGATTTAATAAAAACTTCATGAACATTTTTACTGGTACTTTCTTCAGCATGTTCTGGGTGAATCAGCATGAAAAACAAAAGTAATTTTACTGCCAAGTTGAAATTTAAATCTGGAAAGTATATTATTTCCAGTTTCTAAAAACTGTGCTCAGAACTTGAATCTAAAGTAATGATACACCCTTTCCAGCCTCATGTGAAGTCATACCTATAAGCTGCAGCTTGGCACCATCTCTAGTTTTAGTGGCGCTATTATTACATATATTTCTTTATTTGCCTCAACAACTCCAGTCTTGTTTTCCACCTTGGCACTGGAAACAGTAGCTCACCTCCAGGGAAAATATATTTATATTACCTTTACCTGTGTATGATTATTTGGCAAGCAGAAAGCCAATTTTAAGAAGACTCTGCCAATGATTTCCTCCTCCCTCATGCCAGATTCTTGGGATGTTAACATTTTAATTAGGCAAGGTTCATTTCTCTAGTCCAGTAATGTCTTTTCGGGTAGAGTATGAGTATGACCTAAGGATTCAAGCCCTAAACTGTGGCAAGCAGAAACTTGTTGATAAGTTCCTCCCTGAAATAACTTCCATCAACCAAAAGAAGCAGATAATCCACTTTTGTGCTTAGGGCAGCATGTTTTGTAGATGCCATTTTGCAGGCATACCTATGTGGGCTTGTGATAAGTGAGGAATCTGGTCTATGTGCTTCATCATTTGGAGACAAGAAAGCTCACAGTTCATCCCAGTCCAGCCCTTCCCTCAGAGGATGACACATGCACTGTGATTTTAATATAGTCCATGTGTCATGAATGAGTTTCATTCATCAACTGCCCCCAAAGAAATTTTTATTTCTTGCAACCGCTACATTTCATCTTTCACACAATGGATTCCTATCATAGGTATGCACAGATGTATATATAGACCTACAAATTGCTTAGAAAGAAAAAAAATAAAGAGGGATATAATAAAGAGATATAATTTAACTTTTACAATGAAAACATTTTGTGTGTGTGTGTGTGTTGTATATATATAATGCTTAAGGCCCCAGTGAAGCAGTAAATCAAGCAACTAATGTGGGTATTACTGCCACAAGTAGAATAGAATGATCCATGGATTCTGGGAACCTATATTAGGGTGGACACTAACACTTTCATTCTATTCATACCCTGTCAGAACTCTTGTGATGGTTAAATTACTGCTTACAGAATGTTTTTGTTAAGAAGGAAAAAAATTCACACAAATGGTTGAAATCTAACATCTAATCAAATCTAGGGATTTTGCCCCATTCATTTCTGGAGCAGATTGGTGCAATTTATTTTCCTGCCTTGGGCAGTTCAGCAGCAGCTGAAGCTGTAGTCACAACTTAGCAATGTGGCTCATGTGACTTATCCAAATAGGGACACAATTAGCAAAATGTGTTCCCATAAATGGCAGTTTAAATACTAAATTCTGGAGAGAATCCAAGAGAAATCTAAGATGGAATAGCATGGAGGAAATGGTAAGTAAGCTTTGGTGAAGTAAAATATGTTGGTCATATTTTGGCTGGAGAGGTTCAAAGTCAGAAGGACTTGAGAATTTTAAAAAGTCACTATGAAAAGTCCCAAGCTGAACAACAGTCATAGTCTGTAGCATTTTGCAAATGGGAAAAAATACATAAGCTCTAAATATTAGACTCAGGAAAATAGTGTATTTGTCGGACTAAGCAAACACTCTAACTTCAATAATTCTAAATTTAGAAACAACTTTGAACAGTTGAAGTTCTGTGTCCCTAAAACCTTAAATTGTTGGAGTTCTATGTCCACAAAGGCTGAAAAAGGAAACTTCTTGCTTTCCACTCTCCAGAGCCTATAAGAATAACAAGTCCTTGATCCCAAGGTCAACAGGAACAATGAAGGAATTGATTGGTTTTCTTTATATCTCAAGCTGAATTCAGTTGTCAACCAGAGCTTGGCCATTGTGCAGAGCCACAGACTCGTGTTTCTTAAGTATGCAGCTATGACCTTTGGGGATATGAGGAGACACAGAGGGCTTTGGAAAGTAGAGCTATGAAGCTGCCAACATATAAAAGAAATGTAGAGAATAACAACAACAAAGACTGTACAAATGGGCTCCTTCTCTGCTGTACAACCCTGTGGCTTGTACTCTGATGTGAAAAACATTTCTACCTGGCTTCCCTCAGGAAATGAAGATTGACCTGAGCTCTGAAGTATGTGGAAGAAGGAAACGTTTCAGAAAGAGTGAATAAAGCTGTGCAAAGGCCCTGTTGCAGAGATATTATGGCACATTTGAGGCACAGAAATAATGTTAGTGTGGCTCGACTGCAAGAAGTGAAGGGGAGAGTGGCTGAAAGCGTTGTTAGAGTGTGAGATTACCAGGGCCTTGAAAGCCATGTCATTTTCACTTTTATATCCTTATACTCAGAACCATATCTCTGCTGGGAAAAAAGAAGCCAATGTCTTCTGAAAAGGCTTGAAAATAATGAAGAAGATCCCCAAAGCAATCACAGCAACAACAAAAATAAACAAAGGGGGATCTGATTAAATTAAAAAGCTTCTGCATAGCCAAGGAAACTATCATTAGAGCGAATAGACAACCTACAGAATGGAAGAAAATATTTGCTTTCTACACATCTGATAAAGGGCTGATAACAAGAATCTATATAGAACTTAAGAAAATCAACAAGAAAAAAATCAAACAACCCCATCAATAAATGGTCAAAGGACATGAACAGAAACTTTTCAAAGGAAGACAAAATACTGGCCAGCAAACATAAAAAAATGCTCTACATCTCTAATCATTAGGGAAATGCAAATCAGAACCACAGTGAGATATCACCTAACTCCAGTGAGAATGGCCTTTATCAAAAAGTCCCAAAATGACAAATGCTGGTGTGGATGTGGAGAGATAGGAACATTTTTACACTGCTGGTGGGGCTGCAAATTAGTACAACCCCTGTGGAAACTAATTTGGAGATACCTCAAAGAGCTAAAAATGGAAATACCATTTGATCCAGCAATCCCACTACTAGGCATCTACCCAAAGGAAAAAAAGTTATTCTATAATAAAGACATCTGCACTCAAATGTTTATAGAAGCACAATTCACAATTGCAAATATGTGGAAACAACCCAAATGCCCATCAATACATGAGTGGATTAATAAAATGTGGTATATGCACACTATGGAATTCTACTCAACTACAAAAAATAATGGTGATCTAGCACCTCTTGTATTATCCTGGATAGAGATTGATCCCATCCTTCAAAGTGTGGTATCACAAGGATGGAAAAACATGCATCACATGTACTCACCATCAAACTGGTACTAATTGATCAACACTAAGGTGCTCACATGGTAGTAATACTCACTGAGTGCCTGTCAGATAGGGGGCGGTAAACTCACATCTAATGGAAACGGGGCACATCGTATGGGGGAAGGACACACTTGTAGCCCTTGCTTGGGAGAGGCAAATGCATTTCATGTAACCAAAATGTTTGTACCGCCATAATATCCTGAATTTAAAAAAAAAGCTTGAAAATAACACCAGATGAAGCTAGGAAAAGACTTCAAGAACTTAGATTTGGGGCGGTGAATGATCATCTTCTCAGTTATTTGTTAATATGCTGGATTATTAATACATTGGTTTTCAAATGGTACTCCCCCTTGCTTTCTTATAATAAATCTTATTTGGCCATGATACATTATCCTTTATACATATATCTGGATTTTATTTGCTAATATTTTGTGCAGAATGTTTACATTCATGTTCATGAGATGGACTGACATAAATTTTCATTTCTTGTAAAGTCATTTTCAAGTTTTTTGTATCCTGGTTATAGTCACATTATAAAATTAATTGGAAACCTCTGGTTTCAGCTCCAACACGTGAAGAGCCTGGAAGTTGTCATTTCCATCCTTATAATAAGGAAAAAACGGAAACAACTGAGAATCAATGATTTTTCTTAGACCCATCAGAGAACTGAGGTCACATGGCAAACAAACACCCTGAAATCTGGAGAGACAGGCAAATCCAGAGAAACATAGCTGGTATCTGCTTTTCTGAAGCAGAAGCCACATGGAGACATAAACTGTTAGGAACACTTAAATAGTAATTTTGATGGTAATTTTGACAAATTGCTAGAGGCTGGGTGTGGACTAACATGAGACTGAGAAGCTTCTGGAGCCACAATCTTAAAAGGGCCCCCATATTTTCATGGGTTTTATCTCCAAAAACCCCATTAGTTTCTACTCTACTGGCTCTGACAGGGGGAAGGGAAAGAAATCTTTGTAAATTAACCCAAGGCATGTTCCATTTCAAAGACCTATTCTCTGGGGACAAAGATCTTACCAGAGCTTTATCCTATCTAGGTGAAGGACATTGCTCTCACTCTATCCCCCTCTAGCCTTTCTGTCTTACCTCAAAGGGAGGAAAAAGCAAAGACACCTTTGAAGGATAGTTCCCACGGACACAGGCCCACTAAAAGACTGAGATTTAATCATAAGATTATAGAACACTTCCCCTCCACACACCTTACCACCAGGCCAACAGGGCTCCAGTATAATGACAGTAGATTACAATGGAAAGAGCTGTAAGACACAGACTCTCTGAGCAGGAGTACTTGAGGAAACCCAAAATGGACAGAGGAGACAAAAACAAAGTCACTAGATGAATTGGAAGCCTCTGGCACCTGCAGCTACAGTAAACAGTAAACATAGCCCAACTCCTAGCCAGTATAACATAAAACCTTACACTAAAGGACTATTGCCTCAATATATTATGTCTGGCTTTCAACAGAATGAATTGGGAAGCATTCTTTCTTTTTCTGTTCTTTGAAAGAGTTTGGTTAAGATTGGTATTATTTATTCTGGATCACCAGGGTCTAGAATTTCCTTTATGGAAAGCTTTTACTAATGGATTCAATTGCTTTAATAAAAATATTCAGATTTTGTTGTATTTTAGTGTCAGTTTGGGTAAGTTGTACTATTTAAGTACTTTACTATCTCATTTAAATGTCAAATACATTAGTTTTCTTTATAATATTCTCTTATATTTTTAGCATCAGTAAGCTCTATAGTAAATGTCTACTTTTTCATTATTAATATTAGTGATGTGTTTTCTCTCCCTTTTCTCAATCAGTTTTACTGGCAAGCTATTAACCGTGTTAATCTTTTCAAAGACAAAACTTTTGGCAATTTTGATGTTTTCTATTATATATTAATTTTCTATATCACTAAATTTTCCTAGGTCCTTTATTTTTACTTCTATTTTTTTTGGATTAGATTTGATGGTCTTTTTCTAATTTCTTGAGATGGAAGTGTAGATTATAGATTTGGGCCTTTATTCTGTTCTAATATATGCAAATAAAACTATAACTTTCCCTCTAAAGCTCATAGCTGCGTCTCACAATTTTTGATATCTCATATCTTCATTATCAATTTTTGAAAACTTTCTAATTTCTTTTGTTATTTCTTCTTTGAATCATGACTCATACACAAGTATATTGTTCAATTTTCAAACTACTAGATATTTTTATGTTTGTCTGTTATTATTGATTTCTAGCTTAATTCCATTAGGGTCTGAGAAAATGTTCTGAATTATTTCAATTCTGTAATATTTGTTGGGATTTTAAGACTCATAATATGGCCAATTTTGGTAAATAGTCCAAGTTTACTCATAAAGAATGTGTATTCTGGGTCACTCTCTCCATTCTCCTCCCACATTCCTCATCGCTTTTGCCTAGGGCAAGTGAGAGAAAGAAAAATAAACCTTCCATGAGTCTCAACTTAAGCCAAAGGACTAGAAAGCTGGGTTGCTAATATTTTATGCAAAGTTTTTTTAAAGGGATTTCTAGAACTTTTCACTGTGTATTTCTCAAAGACTCCTTTATACCACAAGGAGGAAAAGGAAATGAACCACGATAGCAAAGTGGTCTACCCTGAGCCACACAACGATTACGGGGAAGATCTACAGTTTCCTGCTCTTGGCCTGGCCCAGTGAGCCATTTTTCTTGGGGGTGGAACAAGATGGCGGACGAGAAACACCGCCAGACAGAGTGTCTCTGCAGAAAAGACA
>VBSM01001483.1:4494993-4548719 GCA_008086735.1 Cheirogaleus medius | reverse complement strand
TCAGATGGAGGGCAGGCGGGAGCAGGGAGGAAGTGTAGAGTTACATAATGTGTGTCGTGCATGCCACCTGGGGATTGGACTCACTTGAAGCTCTGACATGTGGGGGGCGGAGGGGTTGTTGGGGCAATGTATGTAACCCTAACAATATTTGTACCCCCATTATATGATGAAATAAAAGTAAAAAATAAAAATTAAAAAATAATAATAATAAAATAAAGAATATATTCTAAATAAAAAAAAGAATGTGTATTCTGTTTTTGGCCACAGTGTTGTATATATGTCAATATAAATGTTCCCCATTATCACAAGCAATTATTCCTGCCTTGAGTTACATCTTGTATAATATTATTTTAGCTACCCTAATTTTCTTTTGGTATATACTTTTTCATCTTTTTGCCATCATTATTTTTGTGTCCTTATATTTAAGATATCTCTCTTTTAACTAGTATAAAGTTGGGCAAGGTTTGTTTCTAGGCATCTTATTCTGTTTATTAGTCTATTTGCCACTGTATCAGTACTACATATACTGCCATAATTATTATAGCTAATGATTGGTATCTGCTAAGGATATTTTCTCTTTAGGGATGTCTTGGCTATTTTTGTACTTGTTCTTCCATATTTGTTTTAAAATCAGTTTGTCAAGTTGCACATGCACACACACACACACATGCACATACACTCACATACGTGCCTGCTGGGTTAGGATTGCAATTCCACTGAATCTGTTGATGGGTTGGAGGAAAATTGATTTCGTCACAATATTAAGTTTTCTCACCTATGACTACAGTAAGAAAACTTAATATTGTGATGATATCAATTTCCACCTAGAACTTCTTTAATTATTTTAATTATTAGAACTTAGAATTTCTTTAATAATTTCCACTGAGAACAAGGAAAGGCAAAGATATAAAATGTAACCAAAATGTTAAAAAAAAACAAACTACTTTTATTTCTAAGAACTTCATGGTTTTAATGCTAATTTCACTTTCTGTCACTGGCATATAGAAATGCTATTGAATTTTTTTTATTTTATTCATTTTTATTTCAAAATATTAAGGTGGTATAAATGTTTTAGGTTACACAGATTGTTTTTGCAATGCTTGAGTCCTGGCTATAGGTGTGCTTGTCACCCAAATAGTGTTCATAGTACCAATTAGGTTAGTTTATTCCCCTTGCCTCCTCCCCCTTCCCCCTTGGTTGCTTTCCACTGAGTTTTACTTCCCTCTGTGCACACGTGTGCTCATTGGTTAGTTCCATTTTAATAGTGAGTACATGTGGTGGTTGTTTTTCCATTCTTGAGATACTTCACTTAGGAGAGTGGTCTCCAGTTCCATTCAGATTGTTGCAAAAGGCATGAATTCATCCTTTTTATGGCTGAGTAGTAAACCACGGTATACATATACCACATTTTCATAATCTACTCATGAATTGATTGGCACTTGGGTTGATTCCACATATTTGCAATTGCGAAGTGTGCTACAATAAACAATTGAGTGCAGGTGTCTTTTTGATAAAATAATTTCGTTTCCTTTGGGTAGATACCTAATAGTGGGATTGCTGGATCTAATGGTAGGTCTACTCTTAGTTCTTTGAGGAATCTCCATACTGTGTTCCACAGAGGTTGTACTAGTTTGCGGTCCCACCAACAGTGTATAAGTGTTTCTTTCTCTCTGCATGCCTGCCAGCATCTGTTGTTTCGGAACTTTTTAATAAAAGCCCTTCTAACTGGAGTAAGGTGGTATCTCATTGTGGTCTTAATTTGGAAATGCTATTGAATTTTTAACTTTCTATGTTGAAATAATTTTAGATTTATGGAAGAGTTACAATGATAGTACAGAGAGTTCCCATATGCCCTTTACCCACCCAGCCTCCCTTAATGTTAACATCTTACATAATCTTGGCACAATTATCAAACTAAGAAATTAACATTAGTACAATACTACTAATTAAGTTATATGTGTTATTCAGATTTTCTGCCAATGTCCTTTTATCCGTTTAAAGATCAAATGCAGGATACCACTTTGTATTAATCGTGTTGTCTCCCTCATCTTCTCCAATGTCTAACAATGTTTTGGGTTTTCTTGTCTTTCATGACCTTAACTCTTTTAAAAGAGTACTAGTCAAGTATTTTATAGTATCCCTTAACTTGAATTTGTAAGAGGTTTTCTCATAATTAGACTTGGGTTATGGATTTTGAAGAAGAAAACCACATAAGGGGAAGTGCCCTTCTCATTGCCTCATTTCAAGAAGTACATGGTATTAACATGACTTATTTTCTGGTGATATTAGACTTGATCACCTGGTTAAGGTGGTGTCTGCCAGGTTTCTCCACAGTAAAGTTATTATTTTTCTGTTTCCATATATTCAATTTATTAGAAGTGATTCATTAAGTTTAGTCACACTCAAGGGAAAGAAATTAAATTCCACATCCCTGAGGTAGGAGTATCAAAGAATCTGTGATAACACGTTAAGACCACCACAGTAATTAGTAAATTTGGAAGAGGAGGCTATGCAAATATCTTTTCCTCCTTAAAATTTTGCCCACCAACTTTAGTATTCATCAATGTATCCTGCCTGCAGCAATTATCACTGTGATGTTCTAATGCAAAATTCCCATTTCCTTCATTCCTTCTACACTTATTAATTGAAATTATTCTTTAATAAAGATTTTTCCTTCTCCCTCATTATTTATATCTTCAATCATTTATTTATATCAGGATGAACTCGTGGATAATTTTATTCTTTTAGTTACAATCCAATGCTATCATTATTTTTATGTTGCTCAATTGGTTATTGGACCTCTTTCAGTTTGGCTCCTGTGTCCTTTTGATATGCCTTCCCTCCTGTTCCCCATCCCATTTTTTTGCACTTTCTTACTTTCTGGTACTACAAAATGCTCCAGGATCATGTATTTTTCCTGCTTTAGTCTTAAAGTCAGCCAATCTCCAAGGAGCTGTTGTTCCTTTTACTAAAGAATAGTATTTAAAAACCGAAGTGGTTCCGTGGCGCAATGGATAGCGCATTGGACTTCTAGAGGCTGGAGGCATTCAAAAACCAAGATCTGGGTGTCTCTGGCTATTGAGATATTATTGCTTCTAGGACCTCTCAGATCTTGGCAATTATACACACAAAGACACTAACCCACGTATATGTATATACATCTATATTTATTTTTACCTCTATTTTTATCCATATCTAAATATATGTCTATATCTATCTATCAATCTATCTACCTACATGAATTCATACTGATAACTCTGACTCTAATGCAGTACCACAAGCTTCATTTTATCCTCCCCCATCCCCTTGCTTATTTATAACTTCTTTTCTGACAGTGAGCAATCTGGCTGCCATTTTTTATATTTGTTCAACACTAGTATACATGTCAAATAGTTTCAGAATTGCTAACCCTTACCCCTATGAGAAATAAATTTCCTGACTAGAGTACAATGCTTATCTATAGTTCTTTTTGTCTTTAGACATAGAGTTTCCCAGTCAAAAAACTGTTTTCCAAGGCTACTTACCTCAGCTGTTTTTTCTCCAATTCCTAAAATGAGATTATGTCACACATTTACAATACACTTAGATTTATTTGTCACAGTTTGCATACCATCCTGCATTCCCCAGACATTCTCATTGATTTTTTAAAATTTGCATATAGTAAAGTTCACTCTCAGTGATATACAGTTCTATGAGTTGGGACAAATGCTCAGAGTCATATATTCACCATCATAGTACCATACGGAATAATTCCATCACTCCTGAAAATTTTCTTGTGCAGCCCCTTTGTAGTCAACCCTTGTCCCCTCCCCCTAATCCCTGAAAACTACTAATCTGCCTTTCAAATCTATAGTTTTGCTTCTTCCAAGATGTCATATAGGAGAAATTCTACACATGTAGTTGGATCTGGCTCCTTTAACTTAGTAAAATGCCTTTGAGGTTCATCCATGTTGTGACGTGAATGAGTAGTTCATCCCTTTTTATTGCTGAGTAATATTCCCCTGTACGGAAGTACCACCACTTGTTTATCCATGCATCTGTTGAAGGATATCTTGGTTGTTTCCAGTTTGGGGCCACTATGAATTAAGCTCTTACAAACATTTGTGTTCAGGTTTTTGTGTGAAGATAAATTTTTAACTCACTTGGTTAAACATCTAAGAGTGGGATTGTTGCTGTTTCTAATGGTAAATTTATGTTCAATGTTATAACAAAGTGCCAAACTGTTTTCCAAAATGGCTATACTATTTGGCATTCTGACCAGCAATTAATGAGTCTTCAGGTCGCTCTGCATGCTCACCAGCATTTGGTATTGCCAGTTATTTCTTTTAGACAATCTTATAGGTGTATATTGGTATCTCATTGTCATTTTAATTTTCATTTTCCTAATGACAAAATGTTGCTGAGCATCTTTCTGTATGCTTATTTACCATCATGTATTTTCTTTGGTATAATGTCTGATCAAATTTTTGCCCACTTTTTAAAAATTGAGTTGTTTGTTTTCTTGTCAACTTTTAAGTGTTATATATATATATATATATATATTCCAGGTACAAGTTCTTTATCAGATACATGATTTGCAAATACTTTCCCTTTCTATGGCTTTTCTTTTAATTCTATTAATCATGTCTTTCATATAAAAAATGTTCTTAATTTTGAAAAAGTACAATTTATCAACTTTTTTCCTTTATGGGCCATGCTTCTGATGTCATATCTAAAAACTCATTGCCAAACCTAATGTCATACAGATTTTCTCCTATGTTTTCTTCTAGAAGTTTGATAGTTTTATGCTTTACATTTAGGTCTATGATTTATTTTGAATGAAGCTTTGTATAATGGCAACTTACAAATTCAATTTCTTGAGTACTAATTTTAGATCCTGGCACTTTGCTAAATTATTTATAAATTCTAATAAATTAAGTTTTCTATAGAGACTATAGTCTCATTGCAGAGAAACAACTTTTCTATTTATTGTTTTTGAGTCCTTATGCCTTTTATTCCTTTCCTTAGTGTGCTGGTTAGGACAATTCCAAATATAGAAGTACTGATACCAGAGGCCCTTATCTTCTTCCTGCTCTTTAAGAATATGTTTTCAACATTCTTACATTAAGTATAAAGTTTGCTGTAAGTTTTTAAATGCCCTTTATTAGGTTAATGGAGTTCCCTTATGTTCCTAGTTTAATAATTATTATTATCAGAAATGGTTTTTGAATTTCATTAAATAATTGTTCAAATATAGTCAGAGGATTATAAAACTTTTTATTTAATCTGCTGATGTGAACATTTTAATTAGATTTTTCTATTTAAACTAACTTCACATTGCTGGGAAAAACCCAATTTGGTCATGCTGTATTATTATAGTGTTCTATTTGATAATGTTTTATTTAGAATTTTGCATCTGTATTAATCAGTGAGGTAGCACTATAACTTTTCTTTCTCATACCATCAGAGACAGGTTTTGATATCAAACTTAAGCTGGTCTCATAAAAAGAGTTGGAGAATTTCCCCCCCGGAATTGGTGATATAAGTGTATTTGTTCTTTATATGTTTATTGAAATGACCTGAAAAATTGTGTTGGCCTTGTGTCTTCTTTGTGAGAAGAGTTTCTTAACTACTGATTTAAGCATTTTATTTCTTGTGTCAATTTTAGTGATTATATCTTCTGCTGTGTTTTGAATATGTCCCCTCAAAATCATGTGCTGGAAATTTAATCACCAATGTAACACTTTTGGGAGGTGGGGCCTAATGGGAGGTGTTATAAAAGGGGTTGAGGCTGTGAGTTCCACCTCTTGTGTGCACGTGAGCGCACTCTCTCCCTCTCTCTCTCTCTCTGCCTCACTCTCCCTCTCTTTGCTCTCCTGCTGTGTGATGCCTTCTGCCCTGCTATGATGGAGCAAGAAAGTGTTCACCAGATACCAGCCCCTTGATCTTGGAATTCCCAGCTTCCATAACTATGATAAATAAATTTATGTTCATCATAAATTACCCAGTCTCAGGTATTTTGTATGGAAGTACAAAATGGACTAAGACATTTTCCGAGGAATTTAAATATTTTAGCTAGATTTTGAAGTGTGTGGGCAAAGTTCTGTATAACATCATTTTATAATCTTTTTAATATCTGCATCCTTTATTGTCCTTAACATTGTTTCTATCTTTTCTTTTTCTTCATCAATCTTGCCGAAAGTTCATATATATATATACACACACATATATTAGTCTTGAGAGAATAAATACCCTTAAATACTTAACAGAATACCTGAAAAAAAAGAAAAATAATTTAAAAGATAATCATCCAACCTAAGAGACTATTCCAGATGGCCCTTAAGTATTTATCTATCCTCCCTTGAAATTTCTTTCATTCAGAGGCCTCCAAAATATTCACTGACGATATAGAGTAGGCTAATAGATGGCACAGAGAGGGGTAAAAAGAGTGCTTTTGTTCATGTTATCCTGGATAAGAACCAAGAAAGAAAAAATGTGAATAGCAGCATCTTCAAAACCAAAATGTAAAGAAAAAAAAATTTATCTGGTGTCGGGCACGTGGGAGGGGGAGGAGGGTATGAGTGTATACTTACATAATGAGTGTGATGCGCACCACCTGGAGGATGGACGCGCTAGAAGCTCTGACACGGCGCGGGGGAGAGGGGTGGCAAGGGCAACCTTAACAACATTTGTACCCCCATAATATGATGAAATAAAAAAAATTTAAAAATTTAAAAAACCTTATTAAGAGGGAAAAAAAATATTTTTCTCTCGTTTCCACAAACTTTTGACTCTGCTCTGCTAGAAGTCTTAATACCCAGGGGAAAGATGTGTCCACTTTAAGACATAATAGGGCCAGGTGTGGTGGCTCATGCCTGTAATCCTAGCACTCTGGGAGGCCGATGCAGGAGGATCATTTGAGCTCAGGAGTTCGACCCCAGCCTGAGCAAGAATGAGACCCATCTCTACTAAAAATAGAACTCCCAGCTACTTCAGAGACTGAGACAAGAGGATAATTGAGCCCAGGCGTTTGAGGTTGCAGTGAGCTACAGAGCAAGACCCTGTCTAAAAAAACAAACAAACAAACAAAAAAACGAATAAAGATCAGAGTGTCTGAAAATAGAAAAAATATGCACTTTGACTTGTTATTTAATAAGTAGGAAAGTAGGAACTGTTTTTGCAAGTTTAGCTAGCTTAATTTGTGACAGGATAAGGTCTACATATGGTGGCATTTCACTTGTGAGTAATTTGTTATTTAAATCCACAGGTAGTTGAATGGTAAAAAAAAAAAGGACCCAATTTAATAGAATCACACAAAAAAAGAGGAAAATAAGCACCATTTGATGATCATAATGCAACACAGTCTAATATTTTCCTAATGTATTTAAATGAATACAATTTCCATTAGCTATTACCCCCACATCACCACAAAATTTAGTGACTTAAAAGAACAATTACTTTTATTACCTCTTATGGTTTCTGTGGGCCAGGAATTAAGGAAAGAGCTAGTTTGGGTAGTTTTGGCTTAGGATCTCTCATGTGGTTGCAGTCAGATAATGATTGAACCTGGATATTGAAGCATCTACGGACTGCTCAGACATCTCTCATTCTTCATTGTCTGGGCCTGTTCATGTTGTCTCTCCACATGGGCTAGTTTGGGCTTCTTTGTAACTCTCAGGCAGTTAATGATGGCTGAAAGCTTCGAGAGCAAATATTGCAGCTCATAAAGTATAAGCTGAATCATCTTTTATGACTTAGCCTTAAAAGTCACATAGCATTAATTCTGCCATACTGTATTGGTCAAAACAGTCACAAAATACCACCCATTCTCAAGGAAAGGGGACATAGACTCAACCTCTCAATGGGATGAGAATCAAAAAATTTAGCAGACATATTTTAAAATCACTACAAATATACAGAAAGTAGATGAGGACAATTTACAGTCTGTTAAGAATAACTGAGCTTTGGTCAATTTTAAAATAGACCCTTACATCATGCAAAGTAAAATAAGTCAGACACAGCAAGAAAAATATTGCACAATCTCTCTTATAAGTGGAATCTTTACAAAAAAAGGGAAAAGGTCAAATATACAGAGATAGAGAATAAAACAGTGGTTATCAGGATGTTGGGCTAAGGTGAGGAAATGAGGAGATGCAGGGCAAAGAATGCAAAGTAGGAGATATGTAGGATGAGCAAGTCTAGAGAGCTAATGTACAACCTGAGGACTATGCTTAATAAAATTGTATTGTATTAGGGATTTTTGTTAAATTAGTAGACTTTAGCTGCCCTTGTCGCAAAAAGTAATTATGAGAGATGACAAATAGGTTAATCTGCTTCACTATAGCAACCATTTTACTGTTAACATCTATGTGTATCTCATAACATCATGTTGTAAATCTCAAATATACACAATAAAATTATTTATTTAAATTTAAAATAAAATAGACCTTCCTTCACCGGGATAGTCACTCCACAAATATACCTTTTTTTTTTTTTTTTGGTGTTTTAGAGATAGTTGGAGTCTTGACTTTTCTTCTGCCACCACTTTTATTTTCCTTCAATGTCAAGATCTTCATAAGAATATCAGCAAACTTGGGCATGTATGCCACATGATGGAAGTCTTTGGGGAAAAAAAATGAAAGGAAGCTAACATTAATGACATCCATTTTATGCCAAGTAGCAAGCTAAACACTTTTATTTATCTTATTAAACCTGTCCAGTTATCTATTGCTGTGTAACAAATTACTTTAAACTCAAATGGCACAAAACAAGAATTGTATCATTTTCTCCAATTTGGGGTCAGGAATTCATCATACAGGGCACAGTGGAGCTGACTCATCTATGCTCCACAATAACTGAGGTTTCAGCTGAAGTGGTTTGAATAGCTGGAAAAGGCTGGCATGGCTGTTCTGGGGCCATGAGTCTGGAATGTGGTTCTAGCTATTGGTTGGGTTACTTGATTCTTCTCCACATCACTTCTGCTGGAGCTGGAATGTCTAAGATGACTTCATCACTTACATGTCCGGTGCCAGTGGTTGGATAGCTGGAACAGCTGGATTTCTCCAGGTATCTCTGTCTCTACATGCAGCCTGTCTCCATGGCTAGCTTGGGCTTCCTCACAGCAAGCCATGGCTTGAAGTAGTTTGGGAAACATGGCATAATGTATTTCTTCTGGAGAATCAAAATACACATTAATATATAAAAGACACTGAAAAATCTGCTCAGCTTTCTCAAACATATTTGACTAAGGAACTCCTTTTTAAATGTAGGACCCATTAACTCCTTTTTAAATGTAGGACCATATTCTGTGGACCCATCCATCCATAGAATATGCTTTCACAGATGTATTAAATAATGCAAAGAAGATATGCTATTGTTGATGTTATAAAATGTAATATTACAGGCAGAATCTCATTTTAATGAATACCATCAAACTGTCAAAATTACATAACAAGGCTATTTTCATGATTTGATTAACCATCCAGATTGAAACTGCTTGCTGATGTATATATAGTAAATTTTCATGAAAGAGAAATCTTATGTAATCAAAGAATCCCTAAGTCCTTGCTAATCTATTAGTGAAAAATATGTTGAGTATAATTTCTGCTGTTTTAAAGAATTTGGGTGTTTATATTTTTAATGCTTACAGAATGTTAAATTTTATTAATGGAATATTTCACATATCAAATTTACTTATATTGATAGAAGAGAATGTTTGTTACATTGGAAAGAATTTTCACACCTGTATAAGTTTACATATGTTAAATATATTTGTCTATAGTGTGATAATCTCAAGTACATTTAGATAATCTCAGCCAATCTGTTTGGCACTTTCTATATGTCATACTCTGTTGTGATACGAAAAAATATATAAGACACACCACCAGACCTCAGAGACTTAAACGTTATTTGGAAGCAATGGGCTTTGTATATATCAAACAATAAAACTGCCAAACAAGGCTATACAATAAAAAAATACATTGAATAAAACCTCAAGTCAAATGATTCCTACAGTTAAAATATACTATGGAAAGGAAGGAAATAGAAGAGCTAAGTAAGTGAAGCAGTTTTCATGGACAAAATAGTGGGTCTGATTTCGTCTTGGTAGATGAACTGGCAGAGAAAAGAAACAAGCACCTGGAAGACAAAGCATGATCAAAAGCAAGTGTAGAGAATCCTATTTCCCCTTGAAAGTGGCAGTTCTTGCATTCACTGCCAATGTTCTATTAATATGTCTTTTTTCCTGTTTCAACCTTCTCCTGCTTGTTTGCCTTTTCATGGCTCAACAAAACTCTGTCCGGCAGCTGTGCTCATCCTGGTACCCAGTCACCCAGAGACAGCTCAAGTACCTTCTCTTCCATTACAGAAAGCTTTCCACCAAATGTGATCCTTTTTTTAGAACTAGATAGCATTTTGGCATCAGCAAATCAAAATATTGTTTGAGTGTACAAGGGGACAGCTAAATCCGATGAATCCATTATTGAGACTGATGGCTGAGCCCATTGAGGTAGTAAATATTGATATAAACCTTCTCTGGGCACAGTTGAACATGAAAGGGTGAAATTTAGAGCTACAGAAAAGTATGACTATAATTGATTGATTAGATCATCAGGTACCATTGAAAGTGCTCTAAACAAGGAGCCACTGGGGAAAAGTAGGATTTTCTGAGGATTATTCTCCTGTGTACCTGCTGTAGAGCTGCATAGGATTAACTGAAAGAAGGGGAGATCCAGTGAGGAGGTGACTGGAGTTCATAAGTGAGATGGTGAAAGCTGTTTTGATATATCAGGAGTGGACATAAAGAAGAAGAGTTAAATCTGTCATATTGGAAGAAAGATTTGCAGAACTTAGGGACAGAGGAGACAACTTTAGGAGACTATAGGAGACAACTTTAATTTTCTCATTTCTAAAGTGAGAAAATTAACATAGATGCTTAATAAGTTTCCTTCAAATTGTATAACATCTGAGTCTAATACACACAAGGGGAGAATAAAATTGAATTGAATCCTGATGTGTTTCTGTCTGAGCTCAGGTTACTATAACAAAATGCCATAACTGGATTTTTTAAACAACAAATATTTATTTTTCACAGCTCTGGACGGTGGGAAGTCCAACATCAGTGTGCCAACGTGGTCAGATTCTGGTGAGGGTCCTCTTCCTGGACTGGAGATGACTGCCTTCTTGTTGTATCTCCACATAGTGGAGAAAGAGAGACAGCTAGCTTTCTAGTCTCTTCTTAAAAGGGCACTAATCCCATCATGAGTACCCCATTCTCATGGCCTCATCAAAATCCAGTTATCAAGGGCTCTACCTCTTAATACCATCACACTGAGGGTTAGGGGTTCAATATATGAATTTTGGAGCAATACAAACCTTCAGTCCATGAAAGTTCTGTTTCTGAATTTTCTGTTATTGAATTTTACGACACTTTGAAAAGCTGGTATTATTAAACTGTGGTTATATTTATGGATGTGTTTATGCAGACCAGAATTACTTTTACTTGGAAGTATACTTGTGTAGTGCAAGCATACACATTGCTGATATTAGTTTACCATCTTTCCCTTGATACGTTGGAGCAAGCCTTTCAACTGTTGTTTTCTGATTTCATGTATAGGTATGCGTACTAGCTAGGGTTAGGTTTGGTTAAATGCAACGTAAAAGCCAAACAATAATGCCTTAAACACAATGAAATTTTCTTTTTCACATAACACATGTGTGGTGATAAGTTGTCTAGAGTTGGGGCATGTCTACAGTTGTCAGAGACTGAAGCCTCTTTACTCTCTGCTCCTCCATGGAACATAGTTTCCATTTTTAAGACTGCCTCATCATCCAAGATGGCTTTTAAAGCTCTATCAATCTAGGCATCAGAAAAGGGGAAAAGAGGATAGGGAAGAAAAGGCACACTTCCCAACTGAATCAGTACCCCTTAGGGAGACTTCCATGGAGTACCACATAACAATTCTACTTACATCATATGGGCTGCCCCTCTCTGCAAGAAAGGGTAGTTTTTAACCAGGCACATAGTTTTTCCCATTAATACAAGGTTCTGGTAATTAAGAAGGTGGAAATGGATATTTCCATAGTATGCTTAGTAGTTAACAATATAGTCTTCTGAGTATTGAGTTCTAGATCTCTCTGGACTATTTTATAAAAAGCAAAGAAGAACATATTGTCTAAATCTTGCTATTGGCATCAAAATAAGAAACCCTGTATGTTGGCAAACTGACATTTTCTTCATACTTTCTTAAATTTTTCTTCAACTATAGAGAGATGACTGTTTATGAAGTTAATCTTCACACTTTGTTAAATTTTTCTTTAGTGATAGAGATATGCCTGCTTCTAAAGTTAATATTTAAGGAGAAATAGATTACACCATTCAACTATCCTCCATTAAAACTATATTTTTTTATTTCAGGAAATTATGGGGGTACAAACATTTTGGTTACAGGTAATGACTTTGCCACATCCAAACCATGATTTGAGGCATGCCCTTTCCCCCCCACACAATGCTCACCACATCCATTAGTTGTGGACTAATTTTAGTTTACTAATTTAGTTCACTAATTTTAGTTTACTAATTTAGTTTATCCACCCCCAAACCCCCTACCTCCAAAGAATATTACTACTGCGTGAGCACCTTAGTGTTGATCAGTGAGTGCCAGTTTGATGGCGAGTACATGTGGTACCTATTCTTCTATTCTTGTGATACCACACTTCGGAGGATGGGCTCAATCTCTATCCAGGAAAATATAAGAGGTGTTAGACCACCATTGCTTTTTATAATTGAGTAGTATTCCATTGTATACATATACCATATTTTATTAATCCACACATGGATTCATGGGCACTGGGTTGTTTCCACATCCTTGCTATAGTGAATTGTGCTGCCATAAACATTCGAGTGCAGATGTCTTTATTATAGAATGACTTTCGTTCCTTTGGGAAGATGCCTAATAGTGCTATTGCTGGATCAAATGGTAGTTCTACTTTTAGCTCTTTGAGGTATCTCCAAATTCTTTTCCACAGAGGTTGTACTACTTTGCAGTCCCACCAACAGTGTAAGAGTGTTCCTATCTCTCCACATTCTCGCCAACATGTGTTGCTTTGGGATTTTTTGATAAAGGCCAATCTCACTGGAGTTATGTGATATCTCATTGTGATTTTGATTTGCATTTTCCTAATGATTGAGATGTTGAGCGTTTTTTTATATGTTTGCTGGCCATTATTCTGTCTTCTTTTGAAAAGTTTCTGTTCACGTCTTTGCCCATTTATTGATGGGTGTGTTTAACTTTTTTGTTGATTTTTTTGAGTTCTAGATATCAGCCCTTTATTGGATGTGTAGAGAGCAAATATTTTCTCCCATTCTGTAGGTTGTCTATTCGCTCTAATGATAGTTTCCTTGGCTGTACAAAAGCTTTTGTATGGAACCAGAGAAGACCTCGTATAGCCAAAGCAATCTTAAACCAAAAGAACAAACTGGGAAGTATCAGTCTACCAGACTTTAAGCTGTACTACACGGCTACAGTAACTAAAACAGCATGAATTGGCACAAGAATAGAGACATAGACCTTTGGAACAGGACTGAGAATCCAGAGATGAAACCATCCGCATATTGTCATCTAATCTTAGACAAAGCAGACAAAAATATACACTGGGGAAAAGAATCCCTTTTCAATAAATGGTGCTGGGAAAACTGGATAGCTACATGCAGAAGATTGAAACTGGATCCCCACATCTCACCTCTTACAAAAATCAATTCAAGATGGATAACAGACTTAAACCTAAGGCATGAAACCTTAAGTATCCTAGAAGAAAATGTAGGGAAGACTCTTTCAGACATCGGCCTAGGCAAAGAATTTATGAAGAAGACCCCCAAAGCAATCACAACAGCTACAAAAATAAATAAATGGGACCTGATCAAATTAAAACTGTATTTTGACTACTGCTATGGTTTGAATGTTTGGTATGGTGAAACCTAATCTGCAGTGTGGTAGTACTAGAAAGTGGGTCCTTTGGCCTTTTCTCTTGCCTTATAAATAAGGTTTGAAATTTGGTAATGTTAGTCCAACTATGTTTTTCTTTTTCCCTTTTTATTTTTTATTTCAGCATATTACTGAGGTACAAATGTTTAGGTAACATATATTGCCTTTGCCCCACCCGAGTCAGACCTTCAAGCATGCCTATCCCCCAGACAATGCACACCATACTCATTAGGTGTGAATAAACCCATGCCCTCCTCCCCCTTCCCACCTATGCAACATCGAATGAATGTTACCACTATATGTGCATTTAAGTGTTGATTAGTTAATACCAATTTGTTGGTGAGTACATGTGGTGCTGGTTTTTCCATTCTTGTGATAATTCACTTAGTGAAATGGGCTCCAGCTCTATCCAGGGTAATACAAGAAGTGCTAGATCACCATTGCTTTTTATTGTTGAGTAGAACTCCATGGTATACATATACCACATTTTATTAATCCACTCATGTATTGATGGGCACTTGGGTTGTTTCCACATCTTTGTAATTGTGCATTGTGCTGCTATAAACATTTGAGTACAGATGTCTTTTTTATAGAATGTCTTTTTTCCTTTGGGTAGATGCCCAGTAACGGGATTGCTGGATCAAATGGTAGCTCTGCTTGTAGCTCTTTGAGGTATCTCATATTACTTTCCACAGAGGTTGTACTAGTTTGCAATCCCATAAGCAGTGTATGAGTGTTCCTATCTCTCGCATCCATGCCAGCATTTATTGTTTTGGGACTTTTTGATGAAGGCCATTCTCACTGGACTTAAGTGATATCTCATTGTGGTTTTGATTTGCATTTCCCTGATGATTAGAGATGTTGAGCATTTTTTCATATGTTTGTTGGCCATTATTCTGTCTTCTTTTGAAAAGTTTCTGTTCATGTCCTTTGTCCACTTTTTAATGGGATTGTTTGATTTTTTTCTTGCTGATTTTCCTTAGTTCTATATAGATTCTAGTTATCAGCCCTTTATCAGATGTGTAGCATGTGAATATTTTCTCCCATTCTGTAGGTTGTTTGTTTGCTCTCATGATAGTTTCCTTGGCTGTGCAGAAGCTTTTTGATTTAATTAGGTCCCATTGATTTATTTTTGTTGTTGCTGTGATTGTCTTTGGGATCTTCTTCATAAGTTCTTTGCCTAGGCCAATCTCTGTAAGAGTTTTTCCAACATTTTCTTCTAGAATTCTTATAGCTTTATGCCTTAGGCATAAATCTGTTATCCACCATGAGATGATTTTGTGAGAGGTGAAAGGTACAAAAATCTAAACGTAAGAAACAACAGCTGCTCCAGCTGTTTTTCTCTTTAAAAGTTGTTTTGGCTAATCTAGGCTTTTTGTTTTCCATATGAATTTTAGAATCAGTTTTTCAATTTCTACCAATAGATCCTGCTGAGATTGTGTTTGCAATTACATTGAATCTATCGATCAATATGCAGAGAATTGATATTTTGACAATATTGAGTCTTCCAATCCATGAACATAATATGTCTCTTCATTTATTTGGTTCTTACTTAATTTCTCTCAGCAATGTTTTCTAGTTTTCAGTGTATATATCTTTCATCTTTTGTTATATTTATTCCTAAGTGTTTTGTATTTGTCATGCTATTATAAGTATTACTGTTTTAAAGTTTTAATTTTTGATTGTCCATTACATAGAAATTGCTATTACATAGAAATAAAATTAATTTTTGTTTATTGATCTTGTATCCTACCACCTTGGTAAACTCACTTATTAGTTATAATGCCTTTTTGGTAAATTTCATTAGATTTTCCACATAAATTATCACATCGTATTTAAACAAGCATAGTTTTTAAATAGAGAATCAAGAAATAAAGCTATACAGCTACAATCAAGAAATAATCAACAAAGCATACAAAAACATACACTGGGGAAATCATGCCCTATTCAATAAACAGTGCTGGGAAAAATGGATAGCCACATGCAGAAGAATGAAACTGAACCTTTCTCACCATATACAAAAATTAACTCAAGATAGATAGATTAAAGACTTAAATGTAAGACCTGAAACCATAAAAATTCTAGTAGAAAACATCGGAAAAACTCTTCTGGACATTGGCCTAGGCAAAGAATTTATGACTAAGACCCCAAAATCAAATATGACCAGAACAAAAATAAATAAATTGGACTTAATGAAACTAAAACGTTTCTGCACAACAAAGGCAAAAATCACCAGAGTACATAGACAACCTACAAAATGGGAGAAAATATTCACAAACCATATATCTGACAAAAGGCTCATATTCAGAATCTACAATGAACTCAAACAAATCAGCAAGAAAAAACAAATAACTCCATCAAAAAGTGGGCAAAAGACATGAACAGACATTTTTCAAAAGAAGATATACAAATGGCCAACAAACATATGAAAAATGCTCAACATCACTAATGATCAGGGAAATGCACATCAATACCACCATGAGATACCACCTTACCCCTGTCAGAATGGCCACTATTAAAAAGTTAACAAGCAATAGATGTTGGCATAGAAGTGATGAAAAGGGAACACTTATACACTGTTGGTGGGACTATAAATTAGTACAATCTCTATAGAAAACATTAAGGAGATTCCTCAAAGAACTAAAAGTAGACCTACCATTTGACCCAGCAATCCCACTACTAGGGATCTAACCAAAGGAAAAAAAAGTCATCTTATAAAAAAAAACACCTGCACCCTAATGTTTATTGTAGCACAATTCACAATTGCAAAGATAGGGAATCAACCTAAGTGTCCACCAACTGAGGAGTGTATAAAGAAAATGTGGTATATATGCACCATGGAGCACTACTCAGCCATAAAAAGGAACTAAATAATGTCTTTTGCAACAATTTGGTTGGAATTGGAGACCGTTATCCTAAGCAAAGTATCTCAGGAATGGAAAAACAAATACCACATGTTCTCACTTATAAGTGGGAGCTAAACAAGGGATATATATTGTCATAAAGTGGTGTGATGGATATTTAAAACTAAGAAGGGGGAGGGTAGATGGGGAGAGGCATAAAAACCCACCTATTAGGCACAATGCACACTATTCTGGTGATAGGTGCACTAAGAGCCCTGACTTCGGCATTATACAATTCATCTATATAACAAAACTACTTGTCCCCCCTAAATGTATTAAAATAAAAAAATAAACACAGTTTTATTTTCCCTTTCCTTTTTGTATATGTTTTATTTATTTTTCTTGTTTGATTACACTGGCTAGAACCTCTACATCCTTCATTCATTCCCAAGTAAGTAAGAAAGCTCTCAGTTTTTCACCATACTATGATATTAACTGTAGCTTCTTCATGGATGCCCTCTACCAGTCTGAGAAAGTTCCTTTCTATTTCTAGTTTAGTAAGAACTTTTATCAGGAATGGCTATTGAATTTTGTTAAATGCTTTCTCTGTGATTATTGAGATTATAATATGGAGAGGTCTTTTTAGTTAATAATGGTTAACTATATTGATTGATTTTTAAAATATTAAGTCTTTGCATTCTTGGGATAAACTTTGCATTCTTGGGATAAACCCCATTTGGTCATTGTGTATTGTCTTTTTTGTATATTGTTGAATTTGATTTGCTAAAATTTCTTAAAATTTTCACATCTATATGCAAAAAGTATAATATTTTGTAGTTTTCTTATGACATCTTTGTCTCATTGTGGTATCAGGGTAATTGTGGCTTT
This sequence comes from Cheirogaleus medius, assembly GCA_008086735.1. Classification (NCBI taxonomy): domain Eukaryota; kingdom Metazoa; phylum Chordata; class Mammalia; order Primates; family Cheirogaleidae; genus Cheirogaleus; species Cheirogaleus medius. The sequence continues at coordinate 4,531,027 of VBSM01001483.1, read as the reverse complement.
ACTGAACAACTTGGGAAGTGTCTCCTTCTTTTCAATATTCTGGAAGAATTTGTGTAAAATTAGTATTATTTCTCCCTTAAATGTCTGATAGAAGTCACCAGGGAAGCCACCAGGGCCTAGAGTTCTCTTTGTAAGAAGGTGTTTAACAACACATTCAAATTTGTTTAATAGATATAGAGCTATTCACATTATTTATTTCTTCCTGAGTGAGCTTTGGTAGTTTGTGTTATTTAAGGAAAGTTTTCCATTTTCATCTGTTGTCAATTTTATTGGCTTAAGGAGTTCATTATATTCCCTTATTATTCTTTTTAATATCTGTGTAATCTATAGTGATGAAACCTCTCTCACTTCTGATATTAGTAATTTGTGTCTTCTCTCTTTTTTCCCAATAAGTCTGGCTAGAAGTTTATCAATTTTATTAATCTTCTCAAAGAATCAGCTTTTGGGTTCATTGATTTTCTCTATTATTTTCTGTTTTCTGGTTTATTGATTTTCACTATGATTTTCATTATTTTCTTTCTTCTACTTATTTTGGACCTAATTTTTCTTCTTTCCTAGTTTCTTGAGGTGGAAGCTGAGGCTATTGATTTGAGACCTTTCTTCTTTTCTTTGTTGGCTAATTAGCTATAACCCTTTGTTGTTTAATTTTATTGACTGCTTTAGAATTTATAGTATACATCTTTTTCTTACCACAGTATACCTTCAGGTTATAGTGTACCACTTTACATATAGTATTATAGTTCAGGCAATTTTCCAATTTGCCTGTCTCTTACTTTCTGCCGGGCCCTCTTGAGTCTCCCCTGTAAATGCCCATAGTTTCCTAGTCAGCCTCTGATACACAGAGAGTATATCTAGCCCTTATATGGTTCTCTCATTTTCAGTATCCTCCTATTAAATATTTGGCTTGTGCAATGTATGCCCCATCCAAAACTCCAACCTAGCAGAGCTGCGGATTTTCCCATTCATTTCCTAATAGTATGTTACTTTTATTGAAGACAACACTCCAAATCAAGTCAGCCTCCTCTGGTGATATCTTAATTGAATGAGTATTAGACTTTTTTAAGACAATGGTATAAAGATATATTGTTAATAAAGACAATGGAATCATATATGTAAATAGAAAAAGAGAAAAAAGATATTAAGGAAATACATTCAGATGTACAATGAGATAGACGTACATATAGAATGATAGACTTTCATGACAGTAACTTCAATTTGGGTTATTTTAAAGCTCTCACCAAGCTGGACTATATTTGTAGCTCTATACAGATAGATACATGATCTTTTAATATTTATGACATGAAACAGATGAATTAAGTTGGGATCTGCAAAGATGTAGCTCATGGTTCAGTGAATTCTTACCACTACTGTAACCAGTGGTCACTAATGTCAGGGAAAAATTAAGTTATGTATATTTATTTTCTGCAGAGATGGTAGAGTTCGCACAAGCATTCTATATACCAATCATGGTGAGGGCCCACAACTTGGCTGCTTCTGTTTTTAGCCAGGCAATAAAAATAAATTGGAAAAGTACCTTACTGTAGGTTTCCACAAATTGCAAATATGTACTGATAAAAATTTAAATCATGAGCTTTTTGAAGTTTATTTTAAATATAGAAATCATTCTTTCTAAGCACCCTGAGGAATTTGGGCTCTCACCGGGCAAAGAAACAAGACATACTCATATGTGTTTTATTTGGTGCCAAAGATGTGAGGCCTCTTCTTGTCCCAGTCAGCCAGCACCACATAAAAGCAGGAATAGAAGTCCTCATAGTATTCACAGTCTTCATCTTGAACCACTTTCCATAATCCATCTCTCACCATGCTTCCTAACCAGCTTCTCTTCATCCTGTACTTGCCCTCAGCTGATATTGCCTTTGACTACCCAATATCAAGACCTCATCCAGTCTAGTCTGGTCCTTGGGAACCTGAAATTCAACAAAAGGCTTTCAAGTGGCATTCTTGCCAGGTATCCCTCAATCCTGTCAGTTGGGCAGATCACTCTTGGAGGGTATTTAAAAATTGGGAGGTAAGTAATATTTTGTTAGAAGAACCCTGTGGTCCTTATATATTAGCAATATTAGCAACCTCCTGACCTTGGCCCTCTAATGAGGACCCACTGCAGCCACAATTTACCAACCCTTTAAACAGGTAGAATAACTTGTTTGATTTTATTTGTACCTCTATGCCTGTTGACAAATGCATAACAGTTCACCACTGAAGTAGAGAGGATAGTAGGAACCACAGGAAGTTGCTTACACCTGCCCTCATTGTGTCTTGATTTATCTTTGGTTACCTACTAAAAAGCACAGTGAGCACATGTTAATGGAGAGGCAACATTCTGGAGTCAAGCTGACCTAGGTTCAAATGTTGACTCTGTCACTCCTCAGATATGAGACTTTAAGGTGCCTTAAACCCTCTGAGCCCCAATTTCCTAAATATGTCCTTAATAAATGGTAGCTTAAAATTAGCATCTAGACTTCTGATTCTCTGCCTAGGCCTGCCAGTGGGCAGTTCCATGGTCACCCTCCATCATCCAGATTCCAAGGACATCTCAGATATTCATTCAGCCACTCTGGGTCTCTGAGGGAACCTGGACACATTACTCCTGGCCTGTTTTGGTCTCCCGAACTCGAACATCCCCTAAATCCCTGGAGTTCTATGTACAGTACTCCCCTTTTGGACCTCATGCCATTGAGCCACTCTGTTCTGGCCATTCATCTCATCTGGGAGCCTTACAATGCTGGTAGGGGAAGGGACTCAGCACCATCTGCCACCATCAGGGGCTTCTACTAGAGGGAAAGATGCTGTTACTGCTTCCAGATTTAGTCCCCTCCCAGTGACCAACTCTGGGTATCTAATTATGTTGAGCTTGCCTTGCTCTTTGCCTAAAAGTACAATTTAGTATTTAGCCTTATATGGGAGACCACAATTTGAGTGCTTCAATAAAATCTCAGGCAAGCACCCCTGCGTACCTCCAGAGAAAGGACAGGCTGACCCCTCCTTTACCTGGTAGGGGTACCTAGGGTTCCTAGTCTCCCCATGAGGCCTACGAGAAGGTAGAAGAAGGGGCCTACCTGTACTCTCTGGATGGTTGGGGTCTGTTGATCTGCCTCATATCTGGTGGTCTCTTTTAGAGGCTGAGTGTTGTTCAGTTTCTTCATCCCTTCACTTTTGGTAATATGGTAGCACTGGTAATAAAATAAACCTACCCAGATAGATATGGCCATACTCCCTACCCTGAACTTGCAAAGCCTCACCCACATTCCCACACTCTTCCCAGATCAGACTTCCTTTTGTTTTCTATTCCTGCCTGGAGTTAGGCTGGATTTCCCATGCCCTAACTAGCTATATTTGTTCCCTGGTTGTCAACCCTCTTCCTAACACATCCCACCCCTGTTTGGTCCGTCATTTTCTTTAGCTTCCTATTGTTTTCCTTCTGTATCACTCTCCTATCTTATTTGATACCCTCCAGTCCCAGCAAGCAGAGCAACAGAGTACCCTCATACCTTGGAGGTGTTGACAGTGACTGATGGTGGACTTACAGGCCACCAGCTTAGGGCACCTGCTTTGTAATTCAGAGGTGAACTCTGTGCTTCGATACACAAAAGTGCCGTCTTGGTTTTGTCTCTGACTCCCTTTTAACTTATGGCCCATATCCAAAAAGGTTCTTTTTCTCCATCCTCCAAACCCATCCTTCCCAGCCCTGCTTTGGATAGCAATTTTCCCACAAGCAGTGCTTTTGAATACATTTTTTGTGCCACATTATTTCAGACTATAGAAAGCCAGCCTAAGCAATGTTGATGCATCTTGACGTTTTCCAGCCAAACGTCTAATTGAGCTGATTTCTATGACATTTTAGAGCCACCCACTCAGCTTCAAATTTTAAAAAACTTGCAATTGCATCTTTGTTTTTCTGTTACCACCTAAACAAAACTTAGCACACATCACATTTTTATTTGGGTAAAAAAACATAACCCTTTGGTCCCAAGTAAAATGGAAAAATGATGGCTGTTAGAATAATAGCCATATTTATGTTGCTATAAAATATAAAATCGTTCAGACACATGCAAGCACCATAGTTCCACATATATAAGAATTAAGTCATTTCTAGTGAAGGTGGAAGTTCTGCCTGGACTTCAACAGAGGATGAAGATTTGCTCAACTTTTCTCACTCACTACTAAATTCCTGTCACATATCAAACAACTCTGCTTGAAAAAGCTTCCCAAAGTCACACATGTGAGATGAAATGTATTTTCAATGGGATGAGTTGCTGGATCACTAAGCCCAAGCACAGAGCCTAATCGAGGCACACATGGTTAGAAGTAAATGAATGGGAACAATATTTAAGATCTTCAGTCAAAAAGTACAAAAAGAAGATCCAAGATATGATTAGGGCTCTAGCTGCTCTATTAACAACCACATGCAAAGGAAATATAAAACAAGGTGAAAACATTACATACTGTGTGCAAAAAGGAACCAGACAGAATTAGCAAGATTTCATGTCTTATCTCGTTACTGTGGATTTTCAATTAACCATTTCAAAAATTAATAGAGTGTAGATGAAGGCCTTCTTTGCCTATGGGAAGTGTATGATCTCTGATACCTGGGCCTGAATTCTGACTCTAAGACATTTTATCTGTGTGATCTTTGGCAAATTACTTAACCTCTTTAGTCTCTGTTTCTTCGTCTGTAGAAAGGAAATGCTAATGGTAACTAATTTTAAGATTTTTGTAGGGATTAAATGAGATATGGCATTGGAAGAGCTTAGCACAGTGCCTGTTATAAAGTAAAAGTTCAATGAATGTTGGCTATGATTATGATCATGAGTATGATTATTACAATGCAAACATTAGTTTTGATGGCTTTGCATATGTGGCCCCAGGTCAGAGAATCATCATGATTAGTTTAGGATTAGCAAGGGAGTCAGTTTCCCCATGAGTGGGCATTGGGAGTACCAGGTTTGAGGAGGTGAGGATGTTTTTAAAAGTGGGCCATATCCTGTAAGTTTTATGGGCCTGTTTCTATTTCTGTGGACCTGGACACTTTTCAATCCCTTTTGCAAATTGTGGTGGTGAAAATAGCTGACTATCAGCTCTCTTCGCCCCTTACTGCCTTAATTATGATGTAAGCAAAGGTCTGACTCTTAATTGGAACACTGCCTAATCAGCCTGCAGAGCCCTGCTCTCAAGGCTAAGGCACTTTTTATTTTATAGGAGCCTTATTTTTGTCCAAATGTTTCCAGCCTTGAGATATGGGGGCTGATGTACTCATTGCCTCCTTTCTTGAAGGAAAATGGAAGAAATGGAAGTTGAGCCTCCAGGCCTTTTTACAGCCTCAACCTTCAGGGATGGTGCCCCTCCTGTGAGCAGAAGAGGCTTTTATCTACTTCAGGAGTCTCAAACTCAAATGCCTACAGTGGCCCAGAAATAAGTGAGACAAGCTGGGAGATCTGTAGGGCTTGCAATGACATGCAAGCTTGAGTCTCTTCAGAGGGTAACTCTAGCCCGTTGTCATCAAAGAATATGGACACAGTGATGGTAGATCCTCCAATTTTCTGAGAAAAGCTGCAAATCTAGGTTTTTATGTTGAATCTCCTAATTTCTAACTGTAGGCAAATATTCAAATGTTTAAAAACACCATGTGGGCCCAAGAAAATATTTACGTTTGCCAGACATGGCCCAAGGATTAGCAGATTGAGACTTTCCTCTAATCCTCTGGTATTAATACAATTTCAGGTTCCTGGGCAGGTTCCTTCTAACCCCAAACATGTCCTCTACCTTCTGCTACTCCACTGGAAGTCCAGCAGAGTCTTTCTAATATCTAAGACCTGTCCTTCAAGATGCAAAGTCCCTCTTGTGGTGAGTATATTGAGCACTCATCACTCATTGGTTGCTTAGACTATTTTAGCTCATTGCATCTGCTTAGAGAACAGAAAAGAGGAAGTTGTAGGAGTCGGGTAGTCCAGTGGAATGAATACCAAGTATCCTTTGTATAACTCACTAGCTGTTATAACCTCAAGTAAATCATTTCTCTGGCATTCAATTTTTCTTATTGTGAAAAGAGACTAATAATGTCTACCTCCTGGAATTGTGGCAAGAGTGGAATAAACAATAACAAACATAACAAATGACCAGCCCTGAGTAGATGGTCCTTAAATATAATTTGATCTGGGAAGGAAGAAGGAATGATGTTCCAGTGCTCAGGGGCAGTTCTAAGGTGGGAGGTGGTCACAGAGGACCTCTTAGAAGAGGATTGAAACGGGTGGGAATGCAGGAGGGAGCTGTGAGCAATCAGAGCATATCATTCTCTGGCCAGCAGCCCAGCTAGTATGAGGGGATAATGTACTAAGGGAGAAACAGGTACTACAATAACAACCCACAAATGCAGGATGTTATACTCACTTGCATTCGAAGCTTACACAAATCCAATTCATCCTTTCAATGGCCACTATAGACTTGTTTGTCTGGATAATGTTTCTTTGACTTCTCTGCTTAAATCAATGTTCCATGCCTGCGTTTCTTGCTGCTACAACACATGAGTGGATTGTGAGCCAAATCTTTTGCTTTATGGAAAAAAATGAAAACAACAAAACCCCTTATGTTTTATGCTGCTCATAACTCAGGAGGCATTTTAGAGGAGAGGTTTTGATCCGAATGAAACCAGGTTGGGATGTGTATGGCAGGGACAGGAGTGTAGGGTTGAGGAAAGGATGAGAAATGGACACAAAGCACCATCAATAAAACAGTGGAAAACTGAATGTTATAGAATCATATATCACCACCCTGACTTTGTAAAGCTGTCCTTTGTGGCTAGAACACAGATGTCATAGAAAGGCAAGAGTTATCATGTCCCATGTACCAAAAACACATTTCCAGGTCTTAGCTTCTATCCCATTCCATTGCTTGGCTATTCCCACTACAGGGGCCTGCAGAGTTGCCTGTTTTGATAGTTCACAAAGGAGATCAGATTTTATCCAGGAGGCAGGCCACAGGGAGACATAGTTCCCAGTTGAATACTAAAATTCCCAACCTCCCTTCCCATACACAAATGTGAGTATGCATGCATATACATATTTATGCATATGGCCATAGTGCTTTGACTTTGTGTCACTATATCTGACAAATCAAAGATGTGGCCAAATCCCAATACTCTGTGTGTTTTCTGTGGCTGGCCTCTTGTTTGAGGCAAAAGAGCAGGCATGATGTTTACCAGGGGTCCAGATGTGGCTTTTTAGAAAAACACATTCTTTAGCTTGGCTTCTGTATGTCTTAGTTGCCAAAATCTACTCTTCTGTGTTCAGCCCATCCTCACTGCACTACCCACTCCCCTGCCTCATCTCAAATGGCCACCATGGTGGTTGGCTTCAGTGCTGGAGCAGAAGTATGAAAAACCTTGAGAATACATACTTGGATCCACAACTAAGTGGAAAAGACATATCAAATGCAATCCACTGCCGTATGTCAACTTCTCTCCATATCTAAGTTATTTTTGCAGGGAATGTTGTCTAAAGAACTCTCATCACTGCATTGTTTCAAGTGTGGCCATAATTCCTGAGGTTTGGCTCTCTGAAAGAACAGGTGTTGTATTCAGTTTCATTGTCTACAATCTCAGGTGGAAAAACTGGCCACACTATCAACAGACTGCCTTAACTTTTTATTAAACTCAAGCTTTGTTTTCTTTGGAAATTTCAAAGTATGAAAACAAATACAGACTGTCCCTTTAAGAAATCTGATTCAATCTGGGACAAGGCCAAGGAATCTGCATTTTATAACAAGCTACCCAGGTGTTTCTGATGCAAATAGTTTCCTGAGCTTACTTTGGGAAACACTGCTCTGTGTCACCTATACCAGCAGTTCTCAGATGTTTGGAGCCCAGAATTTCTTTACACTCTCAGTGATTACTGAGAACTCTAATGAGCTTTGGTTAATGTGGGTTATAGTTATTGATATTTCCCATATTAAAAATTAAAACTGAGAAATGTTTAAAATAATAATTTATAAATGTATTTTGAAATAATAATAAACTTATTACAAGTTAACATAAGTAAAATATTTTTATGAAAAATAACTTCTTTTCCAAAGCAAAAAATTTGTGAGAAGAGTAACATGTCTGGCTTAATAGAAGACAGCTATTCTAACATCTGCTTTTGCATTCTAGCTGCTGCAATAGGTTGTTTTGATAGAAGTATATATATGCAGAAAATCAAGCTCACAAAAACATGTAGCTGGAAAAGGGAAGAGATATTTAAATAGCATTTTTGGATAATTTCAGGTATTCTTCTTTGATACTACATCAAAATGAGACAAGTGGTAGTCCCTAAAGGTTAATTGCAACATGAGATCTTAGACCATATCAATGAGCTTTTCCTTCTCTGTTACATTAAAATTCATTGTTCTGTCTTATTCTCAGAATATGTTTTTTTACTCATGCATGACTTTATAAAACTATGAATTGGTCATTGGGAAAATATTTGTTCACCAAGTTATGCAAATCTTCCAAATGTTGATACATTTCCTTATAAAAAATTTTTAAATCATATTTGTTAATATCAGCACCAATCTCACCATATCTTTATGTATTGGAAAGCCAGCAAGCTCACGGTAGTGGATATAAGCTTTCCAAAATTCTAATTTTCTCTTGAAATCTGGAATTTTATCTTTGGCAACACATATTGTCAGTTGTTTTCCTTGAAATAACAGGCTCACTTTGTTCATTTTCAAAAAAATCTCTGCCAAATACCCAAGTCCGAACAACCAGGATTTGTCTGTCAGTCATTGCTTCAAGTAAAAATAGTGATCCATTTTCACTTGAAAAGTGGCTAGTTCAGCTCACAACTCAATTGCACAAGTACTTTTCCTTGAGACAACTATTGAGCTTTAGTATGCAGCACAAGTGTTTTATGCATACTTTCTACTTTGTCACACAGAATATTAAAATAAAGTAAAATAAAATAAGAAAGTACAGGCTTAAAGTTTTCTTAGAAATATATTAATCCAAGCTCATGTTTAAGAATCTTGAAGCACTGGGCCTTCCTGATAGTTCTGGTCAGATGAAAGTCCAATGTCTACTGGGGGTTAGGACTTTAACATACGAATTTGGTTGGGAGCAACACAGTCCATAACAGAAGCATTCTATGATTTACTGTGTATGAATAAATTATAAAAATTCACCTCAACAGAAATTCTCTAGATTATAAGTGTCCCACCCCACTTTAGAAAAGATATCAAAATCCTGAGAAACATACTGCCAACAACAATAAAAAACACACCAATAAAGAACATCCTCCCACAACAATGGCCAAACCCAGCAGAGACACAATTCAAATTTGGTGGATCTTATGTTAATTAACTTGATTTAATCATTCCACAATGTATACATATATCAAAGTATCACAATGTACCCCATAAATATATACAATGAAAATGCTGGGCCTAAGTTTGATCCATTGTTTATTGTTTTCTATGAGACGTGTGTTTCATTGTGGATTTGGGGGACAAGCTAATGAATTGATTCAGGCTCTAAAAGATGTGATAGAAGTGTAGGATATGTGTATATATTATAGCAGAAGTTAAAATCCTCTTTTTCTCTCTAGAAGGAAATATTGATTCTCTATACTTACTCTTTGGAAGGGCAATTATTTACTTCAGTAAAACCCTGTAGTTGAGGATGCAATGAGGGATGACAAAGGAATGATGTGATGGTGTTATGTTAGCAATTTGAGAATACTTAAATATTGCTTCAACTTACCTGTACCTCCTCCTTTCAAGGACCTCAGAAGATAAAAACAAAGATATTTGTAAGCGTGGCCAAGTAAAACTTGATTACTAACAGGTATTTTGGTTCCAAACCTAAGTGTGAGGCTCTAATAATTTCGATTGGATCCCATGGATGGTTCATTTACCCAAGCAAAGTTGACTTCAGTGGCTTAGAACCAAAGCATACTAAAGGCTCACTTTGCCTCTCTTCCCTAAGTAAAAATGTTACCACTTTACTAGGACAAAAAGTCACCAATGTTCATAGCAGCATTATTCATAATAACCAAAGGCGGAAATAATCCAAATGTCATCAAGAGATGAAAGCATAAGCAAATGTAGTATATGCATACAATATCATGTATTACTTAAAATTGAATGAAATTCTGATACATGCTACAACATGGATGAACCTTGAGGACATTATGCTAAGTGAATAAGCCAGACACAAAAGGACAAATATTATATGATTCCATTTACATGTGGTATCTATAGTAGTCAAATTCAAACATGGAAATATTTTATAGGGGTGATCCTTTCATTCAGATGCAAACATTTTGGGAAGATGTAAGTACATTATGTAATGAAGTCAAGATATTGAATAAATAGACAATTCCATTTGGATAACACAGCTATAAATAAGAACACAATTGAATCTTATTTTTGTTGTTGTTGCCTTTTGGTTTATTTTTAGTATTCTCATTTAGTTTCCAAAGCATTTTCTCCCTTTCTCCCCCCACATTCTTCTGTTTCCAGTTTTCCCCACTCTTTAATTTTAATCCTTTTTTTGATTCCTTTCTTCAAATACCCTACACTTTTTGAAGCTATTTCTTTGGCCTTCTTGCCTGCACTCGCTTCTGTCTACCTCTGTCTTCCCCTCTCCTTACTCTCCCCAGACTTGGAGTCCTTACCACATATGGGTTTTGTGGAAAGATCAAAGCCTCTACCTGCTCTATCTTTTGCTTCCAGTCCTGTTCCTTAGGAGTAACAATTGTGCAGAGAGACTAAAGGCAGCCCAGACGTCTCAAACCTGGTAGTATAAAGGGCCTCCAAAGAAGAAAAAGTGACTGATAAGTTGTTAATAGCTGGAATAATACAGGTTGAATCAGATGAATTTTTCACACAACATCAGAACTGCAATTCAGTGTAGGACTCTACAAGCACACAAGAGTATAATATCTTTAAAGGCAGAGACATCACACCCACGTTGCATAGAGTTGACAAATAAATGAAAGTTGATTTTAATTGGATATAGCTTACAATTGACATGGCTTATTTTAATTGGTTTAACTAATTTAATCATCTATAGTCAAAGAGTAATATATTTTCTGGATACACAATAAATAATTTCTCACCATACAGCACAGGGTAGTTCAAGAGTACTGGCTCTTGGAGCCCCATCCCCTGGGTTTGGATCCTGGAACTATCCTTGCTAGTTCTATGGGCGTGGAAAAGTTACTTGGGTTCTAAAATATTTTTTTGTAAGTAATAATGAAGCCTTCATAAATATTAGGATATACTTCAATCATCGATTCAATGAAATGTGTTGAGGGCACATTCATTGTTGGATTGCTGGGAGGGTCATAGAATTGGGCAATCTCAGAATTAGGATGGGGTCTGCTTACAAGTCCTTGGGCTATGAGGAAGGACAAAACAAGACTTTCATAGCTGTACAGTATGCAGACAACATGCCTAGGAGTTCAGAGAGTACATATTTACTACCACATTGAGGGATCAGAGACAATCTTTGTGTGGCATTTCAAGGATATCTTGTAGGAGTCCAAGGTCCAGACATGTGATGCCAGGGAAAAACATTCATTTTTGAGTGAAAGTATTGAAGTAAAGAAGTGGGTGTCATATTCAGAAAACACAGCAAACCCTAGAGAACAACGTAGGAAAGACAGGTGGGTGCCAGATTGCAGATAGCCTGAATAACAGGCTGGGGACCATGCCTCTGCATGCCTCCCCTTGGCACCATTAGACCTGACAGTATCTCCTTCCGTCTTTTCTCCCTGAAGTGCAGAGTAACATCTAAAATCCTCCTTTGTCTCAGGAAAACTCCCCTTCCATTTACCACTCCAGTAGACATCCCTCCATCCATCCACTCACCCCCTTCCAGCTTTGGGCAGTGAAAACTTGTCTGTTAGTCCTTGGGTTGATGAGAATCAAACTTGGCACTGATAGCTGGAATCTATTTCTGCTGCCAGTCAGCTTTCCAGGAGGTCCAGGGGGAACTCATGGGTATCCGTGTCACCCCCAACTCCATCCTTCACCTCCATCCCCAGAATCAGCCCACTTCCCCTGACCCCATAATGTGGTTGCCCAGCTTCTGTGATCTGACTTCTGATGGTAGGTTTTCTGAGTCTCTGCAAGTGTTAGAACCAACTCCAAACCCCACCCATTTGCTCACACTGCCAGGGTCGTTTCCACTCAAGAACAATATCCAGTCCCTCTATCCCCACCTTAACTTCCATTGAATGTCTCCATTTCCAATATCACATCACTAGCTGTTCCAATTATCTGTTGCTGCTTAAACAAACTACCCCAAATTTAGTGGCTTAAAGTAACAATTTATTTGTATTATTATTGTTACTACTATTATTTTAATATACCTCATGCTGGGTTATAAATCCAAACAAGACACAGAGGGGAAGCTCATTTCCATTCCACAAAGTCTGGGGCCTCAGCTTGGATGACTTGTACTGCTGGGGGATGGAATGGCTAGGGGCCAGCTGAGTCTGTCTTAGTCTCTGTCTGCCTCTCTCTTTCTCTTTCTTTCTCCTCCCACATCAACTCTCCATGTCGCTAACTTGGGCTTCCTCACAGCATGGCAACTTCAGGGTAGTCAGACTTCTTAAATGGTACCTCAGGGCTTCAAGAAAAAGGAAATTTACCAGTTCTCTTAAAGGCTCAGTCTGGAAGTGGCAGAGCATCACTTCTGCCATATTCTATGGGTCAAAGCAATCACAATCCAGCCCAGATTCAGCAGAGAAAATAGATCTCACCTCTCAATGAGAAAAGGGTCAAAACTTTGTGGCCATTTTTAGTCTGCCACATGGGACTTGACAACAGGAGTCTCCTATAAAGAAAGCTTCCTATTGCTGAGTGTTCCTTCCCTCACTCTTCCTTCCATGTAGACCCTGCCTTAGATATTCCAGCCACCTGGATCTGACTTGACTTTGCCTCTGTTATGGTTGGAATAATGTTCCTCAAAAAGATATGTTGAACACCCAGTACCTCAGAACATGATCTTATTTGGAAATTTGTTTTTTGAGAATGTAGTCAAGTTATTATGAGGTCATTAGGGTAGGTTATAATCCAATATGACTAGTGTTCTTATTTAAAAGGGTAAGTTTGGGCACAGAAACAGATGCACACAAAGGAAAGACAATGTGAAGAGAGGCAGGGAGAAGACGGCCACCTACAAGCCCAGGAATGCCTGAGGCTACCAGAAGCTAGGAGAGAGGCCAAGAAAAGATCCTTTCCTGCTGCCTTCAGACAGAATATGACCCTGCCAACACCTGGATTTTGGACTTCTGGCCTCCAGAACTATGCAACAATAAATTTCTGTTGTTCTAAGCCACCCAATTTGCAATACTTTGTTAAGGCAGTCCAAAAGAACTAATACACTCTGTAACATGAAAAATCAGACTGCAACACCTTTAGGGGCATTTGTATAGGCAGGAGAGTTTCCTTTCCCTGCCTATCCCAAGAATCTGCCCCCACCCTTTCTTGAGGTAGCCCCAGCATTCCTTCCAACTGAGCCTATGGAGATTTTGAAAGGCATAAAACAGACATGCAATACCTTCAACGTGCATTACCCAATTTAATTACCCCACAGCCACCTATAAATCAGGTATTATTACTCCCATCTTACAGAAAAGGAAATTGAGTTCTGGAAGTTAAGGAACTTATTCAAGGTCATGAGGTTATGAATTGCTGGGCAGATAATATCAGCTTCCATTGTGGAGATTTCCCTACCATGGCATGGCAGTCTCCCTCTGCACCTGGACTGATTTTAAGTGGGAAGGTACTCTGAGCATAGAACTTAATATTTATTTTAATCGGTGCACTTTTCCTAAGATATCACCTTTTTCTACGCTATTGGATATATTGCCATGAACCAAACTAAGAGTTCATAATAAAATTAAATTACCAATGTTATTTCAAAAATTATGAGTATCAGTTAAAGACATTTTAAATGTTTCAAGTAGACTGAAGTCAGAAACTTTTAGCAGACATTTTTTGAACAACTACAAGGTAGCAAGTGTTACCATGGACACAGGGTTGAATAAAACATGGTGCCAACTTATCCTTAGGTAGTCGAAGAAGCAAATAATGAACACAAACTAAGATATATGACCTCATAGGTGAGTTCTACACAGTAAGGGTAGAGGTATGGTTCACCTGAAAAAATAGGTGGCTTCCTAAACTCATTAGCCATTTTGCTCTGACATAGATAGAGCCTTGTTATTTATAAAACATTTCCATGATCCCTACTTTCCTTGTCTTATGAGATGAAATTTCTAACTTTAGACTTTGTGGTTATTCCAAGCTCTAGCCTTCCTTCTCTTCTTTCTATTTCCTGAGAGAAAAATCTCCATTTGTTAGGCTTGCTTGCATCTCTTTCGTAGGTGCAAAAGGACCCATCCTGCCCCATTATCAACTCTGCTCTCTCTTTCAAAGCCTCTGATCACCCTACCTCCTCTGGCAGTGATTTGATGGTTGGATACAAGTAAATGAGAACAAAGGTTTAAGCTCTCCCTGAAATCAACTCACAGGTGTATACCTTTACCACCATAGTGTGACTTCAGAGTCAACAAGAGACATATATTGTGCTCCTTAATATTGAATCTCCACTCACTTTGTTAACAAATAAAATTTGAGCTAACACTTCATTGGGCTTAAACCAAAATTGCAAACTTCACTTCAGTAGCAACAAACATATCCAGTGCTAGCTCTTGATTTCTAAATACTATTTTCCATTAAAAGGAACAAAGGTTCCCTGTTGAAATGGCTAATTCCAGGGCTGGGGCACAAAAAGCATAAGACGATCCTAAAATATCTTGTTGTGCCAGAAAATAAGAAGGTACTCCAAGAATAGTGGGCATCTATCAGAAAGATGTAGAACACAGCTTGGAGGGGCTCCCATTCGTGAAATCTTGGATAATTTGAGATTTGAAATGAATAATTATAGTAAGGATTATATCCAATGAATAAAATAAAAAGCCATGAGTCATACTGATATAAGTAAATGAAGGAAAGGAGAAAGCTTTTCCTTAGCATAGAATGTCAACTAATAAACATAAAAGGCACAATGGAGGTAGAAAATCTCATGGATAGAAGTTGGATGAACATATTTTACATAATCTCAAAGTATCTCCCCCAAATCACTTATTAATTACCATGAGAACATTACAGTAGAGAAACCTGAAAGACACCCTCTTAATAAAGGGATCAAACTTAGCATCACCAGAATGTGACAAACCATTATCAGGAGTGATATTATGCACTTGGAAGGCACAAACTCACTTCTGTGGTGTTCCTAACAGAGGATCTAATCCTGAGGAAATACCAGACAGATACAAATTGAGGGACATTCTACAAAATAATTGGCCTGTACTCTGCAAAAATGTTAAGGTTAAAAAAAAAAGACAAGGAAATGCTGGTGAACTGTTTCTCTTCAAAGGAGATTAGGGTTACATGATGATCAATTGCAATGTATGATCCTGAATCAAGTCTTGATTAGGAAAAACAAAATAGCTATAAAGGACATTGGGACAATTGTGAGATTTGAATATGGAGTGTAGATCAGATAATATCATTGTATCTCAGTGTTAAACTTCCTGATTTTGATTTCTGTACTATAGTTATGTAAGAGAATGTCTGTGTTCTTGGAAACGCACACTGAATTATTTGGTAAATGACTTGATGTCATCAACTTAACCTTCCAATGTTTCAGGGAAAAAAGAGAGAAAGAGTCAGAAAGAATGATAAAGCAAATAAGGCAAATTATAAACAATTGGCAAATCCAAGTAAAGGGTATATTCTTGCAACTATTCTGCAAATCTAAAATTACATTAAAATAAAACATTTTTAAAAGGCAATTTTCTTAGTAAAGATACCATGGTAAGCTTTATTAGTCATATTTTCTTTAATGTGGGTGAGGTTATATGTTCCACAGCTGAAGAAGAGTTCTGATAAGCTGAACAGGGGAAGTTTGAGGGCACTGGTTGTCTAAGAGAAAGAAGGAAGACCACTGGAAAAAAAAAATGGAGAGAACACAAATAAGATGCTGGGATTGGCCAGGCTTTCCTTTGCTGTCACTCTGTTATTCTAGTCTTACTCACCTCCTCCATCCCTGTCATCCAAAGCAGATGGCATCCCTCAGAGAAAGAACATGGATCAATTCTACATATGTTGTTTTGAGCTAGATAACTAACTCCTATTTCTGCTCCGTGGTTGTGTCTCCCCCCAACCGCCCCCCCATCCTTCTTGTTTACTCCAATAACTATGCCTATGTATAAATGTTAAATTAAATTAAAATTAAATCTCAGCACTTTGGGAGGCTGAAGTGGGAGCATCTTGTGAGGACAGGAGTTTAAGACCAGCCTGGGCAAGATAACAAGAACTCACCTCTACAAATTTGTTTTTAATTAGCCAGACATGGTGGGGCATGCCTGTAGTCCTAGCTACTCAGGAGGCTAAGGCAGGAGGATGGTTTGAATTCAGGAGTTTGAGGTTATAGTATGCTCTGATCTGGCTACTGCACTCCAGCCTGGGTGAGAGAGCAAGACCTTGTCTCTAAAAATTAAAAAGAAATTAATTAATTAATTAAATTTGACCTAAAACTGCCTCTGTATGTAGCGAACTGCAACATAACTTAGTATGTAAATAAACTGCAACCTAAGAGTATGTTCTTGTAACAAGTAGCTGTGTTTCAGCCAATCACAGCAGCCAAACTTCAGCCAATCACAGGCTACCAACTGAACAGACCATGTCCATATAAGGCAAATGTCGAACCAAAACCAATCAAGCTATTTCTGTATGTCATTTCCTTTTCTATAAATACTGCCTGCCCACATTGCTGAGTGAAGCTCTCTGAACCTCCCCTGGTTTTGAGAAGTGCCCAATTCATAAATTGTTCTTTGCTCAAATAAACTCTGCTAAATTTAATTTGTCTAAAGTTTTTCTTACATACACGTCCCCTCATTTTATTTTGTTAACTCCAAGAAGGCAAGAGCATGACTGTTTTTACCCTAATAACTAGTTATTTAAATCTACCCTAAGAGCTAATAGATTTACCCTAACAGCTAGTAATAATATATAGATGGGGTCACTACGAAGTTTTCAGTGATCTGGCCATCCTCTGATCATTATTAATTCTACTTTGGTTTTGTTAATGTACAGAAACATTTCTTGAGCAAGTAGCAGTTTCATGTTTGATTATCATGTCTTATCTTGTCTCAAATAGGGACTATTAGTGAGGAAATCCCCAAAGAGTTAGCAATAAAATTGCCTTCTCAGAATCAAACCCCTTCAATGAGAGAGGAGACTAAACTCATAGCCCCAGGACTCTATAGGTGAGTATACTATGCTGTAAGCAAGTAATTTTTTAAAATTTTTATGCTTTATAGTAAACATTTATGCAAAATTTGCATTTCCCTCCATATACAATCTGTTTCTGTTAATATCAAAATGTTTGTTTTTGCCTTATATCCTCAGGTGAAATTGTCCTCTGGGAAAATGAGTGATAATTGTTTATTGGTTGCTATGACCTTAGTTTTGTGAAGCAGAGATATTCATAGTCACCTTAAAGAATGGCTCTGAGAATTATAAGAGTTGTTAATAACAATATTGTCTCTGTTAACTGAACAAAACAAAAAATTTCCACTCATTGAATACTTTCTGTATGCCAGGCACTCTTTTAAGGATTTTAGTTTCATTAACTTATTTAATCCTCACGATAACCCTATGTGGCAGATTCTATTATTATTCCCATTTTGTGGATAAGAAAACTGAGACATGGAAAAGTTACTAGCAAAGTGGTGGAGTGGGGCTATTAGCTTTAGAGCCTGTACTCTTAGCCATGATACCACTGTGCCTCTATTTAATGACTTAGATTATAGGTGCTGCCTAAGGACTGAACCTCATATTTGGCAGCTATGAAACTTGACTCACAAGCCCATCAAGGGTGGATCCGGGCCAGACGCGGTGATTCACGCCCGTAATCCTAGCACTCTGGGAGGCCAAGGCAGGAGGATTGCTTGAGGTCAGGAGTTCAAGACCAACCTGAGCAAGAGTGAGACCCCATCTCTACTGAAAATAGAAAAAAATAGCCAGGCAGGGTGGTGCATACCTGTAGTCTCAGCTACTTGGGAGGCTGAGACAGGAGGATTATTTGAGCCCAGGAATTAGAAGTTGCAATGAGCCATCATGATGCCACTGGACTATATCTGAGGTGACAGAGTGAGATTGTGTCAAAAAAAAAAAAAAAAGGAAACTGAATCTCCCTCCTCACTTTCCCCCACTTCATAATAAAATTTAAAAAGGGTGGATCTGTCTCACCAGAACAGCCTCTCATCAACGCAGTGTATCCAAAATGAGGATTTATTAATGTGCTTTTGGAAATCAGAATCGCAGGGATGGAAATTCTTGAGTCTCCCTGAGCAGCACATTCTCTTCCTGTAGGCAGCCCTCTACTGGAGGCCAAACAACAGCCAAAGGAAAACATAGATTCCAAAGAGGTAGCTGACAAGTCCAAGGTTGCATGGCGTTGGGCCAATATTATCTGATATTCATGTATCCCTTGGACTAAAGAAATCGGTTCTTCCAAAGAAATTGCTCAAGTGTCTTTTTCAGGTCATTCCTTTTATGGAGAAGGATGCTAGAAATTATGGCACAGGTTCTTTCCCTGCTAAAATCAGGACAATTTTGAGAATACCAGAACCCACCGGTTGTAGTTCACCTAGAATCGGCATCTACAATGAGTGCCTATGCACATTCAATCACACTTCATTTGTATCTTTGATTCTTTCCTTGTGCTGAGATAAATAAAATGTTATAGCATTTGAAATATGGTTGCATTTCAGTTTATGAAGACTCCCATTTGTCCCTGAACAATTTCTGCTTTTTCTTATCCCAAAGCCTTAGTTTATGCTATTCCGTCTCTCTAGATTGCTATTTTCACCATCTTCTCATTATCGAAATCCTCTCCACTCTTTGATGTTCAGTTCTTATGTCACTATTCTGATTTACATAATTTCCTACTCCTACCTGCTCCCCGCACAAACAGAAGAAAATTAAAGTGCTTATTTTATTCTGTCTCATATTGTAGTTTCATATCTATAGCTCCATCCCAACTCTTACCACCTCAGCCCAAGACTTCCCAGCTGGTCTGTCTTGGCCTTGGATGTACAGAATTTGTGGTGTAGGTTTGACATAGGTAAAGTCTTGTTATATGATTGTATCAAAACTTACATTTCTGGCTTAGGTTTCAAAAACCCATTAATAACAATAAGCAGAATTCCAGGTATGCATAATATCAATACAACACATATTTTTAAGGGCCTACTACTTAATGGACATGGGGCTCTGTTGGAGGGACAGTGATATGTAAGACAGCCATGGTCCCTGACCTCATGGAGCTTACAGTATAGCAAGAAACACACATAATGAAATAAGCAGTCACACCAACTGGAGGGTGGCAGCTGTGTTGTGATGTGGGGGCAGGATATTAGGGGAGCTCACACCAAGTGGTCCTTAGTATGTTTGCAGGCAGGTAGTGAGGAGGATATTTTTAAGTAGGTGTGAGATAGGCAGAGACAGAGCAAAAGAGTTGCAGGAAGAGGAATCAGCATGTGATAAGGCATGGAAGTGTAGTAGGAAATGACACGCTGAAGAAAGTGAATTAAGTGGTTTGGGGAGAGAGAGCAAGGTGGCAGGGATGGCTGAAAGTCACTGCTGAGAGGTAGGCAGAAGCCGATCTTCAGATGATGTAAGATCTGCAGCCATTTTATGGCATTTGCACAATACCCTAAAAGTGGTGGGAGGGAATTGATCATTTTTCTTCTCTTTTTAGAAAAATTACTCTGCCATGTGGTATAGAGCCTGAAGAAGCAAAATGAATAAGAAGGGAATCTGTGTGAACTTAGTCTTTATGTATCCTCTCTGTGTCTCAGTTTCTTCACCTGTGAAATGTAGAAAATAATAGTCCTTTCCTCATAAAGCTGTGATGATGATTAATTGGGTTAGTATATATAAAATGTTAGTATATATAAAATGTATTGTGTGGCCACATATTGGTCTTTCATTAAACATTAGCTATGTTGGGACTCGAAAAACAATACTTCAAAATGAAGGCCTCAGACGCAAAAGTTTTTCTCTGACCTTCTCCTGTCCTCCTGTCTCTCAATCCCGTTCTTCCCTGAGACGAGCCATAGAAACTAGAATCCCTCTTCCTGAAGGCAGGTCATAGAAACCAGAACCCCTTTTCCCAAAAGCAGCCATAAAACCTAAAAATATTCTATGTAAAAAATTGACCATAAGGAAATTATCTGACCTACCTTGTTTGACTGTAGGTCATAAGAACCCCATTCCAGAGAGGGTCCTGCCCCACACCCCTAAGGAAGAAATGCATGCTCAGAGAGGCCAAGAAGAGTTGAGACAGACAGGCCTTCCTGGGTTTCCCCATTCATTCTATTAGCATTAAATCACACCCTTTTTGTCCAATCATATTTCTACATAGCTGCCCATACTTTGTTGAACCTAAGCATAAAAATGTACAATTTTCCCTGTATCTTTGGGTCTTCATTCTGAAGACTTCCATGTACATGTTAAATACATTTGTATGCCTTTTCTCCAATTAATCTGTCTTTTGTGAGTTGATTTTTCAGCGAACCTTCAGACAGCATCCCATATCCCCTACAGCTATAATTATTAAAGTACTTATTCTCATATTTTCAGAAAAGAACTGATGTACAGATATATGAGTGTGCCTCATATTTTAGATTGGGGATTTCAGTTTTTCTTTTATTTGTATTTAGGTTATTAAGTATGAAATGTCCAATTTCCTTAAGTACTAAGTTTGACAGTTGATGTCTCTGACATTTCACTTTGACACTTTTTGTTTTATTTTTATTGTGAAGGTACATCCTCAGTCTTTCAAATGCATAGTTTGGTTTGTGATCATCTGTCACATTTTTTAGAGCAATTTTTATGAAGCCATGGATAAGTCAAAAATTCATGTTATTTTTTAATATAAGTTCCGTTGTGGAACCAATGCAGTGCAGACAGCTCAAAATATCAACGAAGTGTTTGGAAGGATGTGGCTAATGAACGCACAGTACATCAATGGTTTGGGAAGTTCCATCCTGGTGATTTTAATTTTGAAAATGAGCCATGTGGGCAAGCTGACATCAAGGTGTAGTAGAAGCAAATCCATCTCAACCTACGCATGAATTAACAGCAAGGTTTGATGTTACTATTCCAACAATATTGGACCATTTGAAACAAATTGGCAAAGTAAACAAGCTAGATAGATGGGTACCCTATGAATTAAATGAGCATCAGAAGAGAAATCGTCTTAAAGCAAACCATTTCTACACCATATTGTTATGTATGATGAAAATTGGATCCCTTTTGGCAATTGCAAGCGTTTCACACAATGGTTGGATAAAGATGAAGTGCCAAAACACAGTCCAAAACCAAAAAAAGCTAATGGTGTCTGTTTGGTGGTCTAGAGCTGGTATTATCCACTACAGCTTCGTGAAACCTGGTCAATCCATTACAGTGGATGTCTACTGCAACCAACTGGATGAAATGATGAGGATGCTTGCCATTAAGCAACGGAGATTGGTCAATAGAGACAGGCCAATCCTCTTGCAAGACAAGGCTCAACTGCACGTCACACAAACACTGCTCAAAATACAGAAGCTGAACTTGGAAACTCTCTTCCATCCACCATATTCACCAGACCTTGCACCAATTGACTACCACTTCTCCCAGGCTTTGGATCACTTTTTGCAAGGAAATATATTCAATTTTTAACAAGCTGTGAAAAACACCTTTTGCCATTTGCTCTCCAGATTTCACTGCTGAAATAAACAAGCTACCAGTAAGGTGGCAAAACTGTGTCGATAGTTTAGATAAATACTTTGATTAATTGGACTGATTCTTGTTTGAGATATAATAAACTACACTTTTGATTTGAAATCAGACATTCCATATTTAATGACCTAATATTATTAAATATTTAGTGATTGCCCTTTTGCTACAAACCAAGATGATTTTAGGACATGAATTACATGGTGTGATTTTGTAAGCATAGTTTACACAATATTTCCAGGAGAGTCAATTTTTCTGGAAAGTGGAAATGAGGCCAGTTTGGGGCACAATCATTTCAGACTGACAGACTCTTAGCTTATGTGATATATCTGGACTGTGCTAAGCACAGCAAGGTGAGAGGGTCTCTCCCTGTCTTTGAACACCACATATTTAGAGCCTACCAGATCACAAAACTAATCTGCTTATCTTGAACTGGTAGGGCAGTACAAAAAGATAAACTTACAAAGCTACAATGCCACAGAGGCAAATCAGCATTCTCAAAGTGGGTGTTGAGTAGGGTGCTACAAAAGATACTCATCCCTAGCTAACACTATGGCCACTAGAACCAAGAAAAATACACCCTTCCAGTCTGCCTTTATTGTTTGTTTGTTTTTCTTTCATTGTATATTTTTTTATTTCAAAGTATTAAGGGGGTACAAATATTTTTGTTTTTATAGATCACTTTCAGAATGCTTGAATCATGGTTTTATTTTGTTTTTGAGACAGGGTGTCACTCTTGCCAGGGCTAGAGTGCCGTGGTGTCATCATAGCTCACGGCAACCTCAAACTCCTGGGCTCAAGTGATGCTCCTGCCTCAGCCTCCCAAGTAGCTGGGACTACAGGCGCGTGCCACCACACCTGGCTAATTATTCTGTTTTTAGTAGAGACGGGGTCTTGCTCTTGCTTAGGCCATCCACCTGCCTCGGCCTTCCAGAGCGCTAGGATTACAGGTGTGAGCCACTGTGCCTGGCCTCAGTTTGCCTTTAACATTTGCCACACAGCCTCTTCTTCATGCTGTCCCTCCCTTCTGCTTCAGTTGTTCCCTTCTTAAGGCCCCATTTCTTTTACGCTGCTGATAAATGGGACAGTTAAATATATATGCTTTCTATAGCAAAAGTACCAAAAGTTCAACATTTTCCTCCTCAAAGGTGAAAAACAACCCCAAGAGTTTTTCTTGCCTTCACGACTCACTATATCTAATCCTCTGAAGTCTTATTATTTATTTATCATTTACTTGCAAATATTAAAAACCTAAGCTGGGATTCTTTGCTCCATCTAGCCTTGTCAGTAGTTTTCATGGTGCACTAAGCTGGAAGCTTCTCCTGTCCTGAATGCTTTCCACTTACTCCTCCCCACAATCTCCAGTGCTTTTTTTTCCCCATCACCTCATAAAACAAGGCAGACCTAGGTTCACAAAAAAATATTTAGGCATCTTGGTTTCTATAAAGTAAATATTTTCACATGGAACGTATTCCCAAATACTTCGTTCTTTTGTTTTGTGTACAATAGCAGTTGGCTGGTTTTTTTAAAAAAAAACTCTTTATTATAAAATAAAACATAGATACAGAAAGCCCCACAATGCAATGGGCTTGTGCCCTTGTAACCATCACCCAGGTCAAGAAACAAAACTTTGCCAGCCATCCTAGAAGCCTCTCAATGTTCCCTGCCCCAGATCCTAACCCTTCCTTCCCCTTAAAGGAACTACTATCCTGATTTGCTTTTCTTTATAGCTCTGTCATCCAAGGGTACATGTCTGCTTACTCTAGTTTAATATTGCTCATTAAAAAAATTGAAGTATCTTATTTGACGGTTTTCTTCTCCATCCTTTTCTTTTACTTATGATGTATATGTTGAAGAACTGGGGGCAGTTGACCTGTAGAATTTGCAATAGTTCAGACTTTGTTGATTGAATATGCAATCATGGTGCAGTTTGACACATTCACCCATGTAGGCAATGTTTTGCTCTTTCATTAATAAGGTTACATAATGTCTGATGATCTCACTTTTCATATTAGCAACTGTTGCTGTTCAATGCCTGGATCTATTACGCTGTAAAATGGTGATATTCTAATTCTGTTATCTCTTATTATTATTAACTAAAATGCTTTTGTAAAGATAGCACTTCTCATGTATAATTATTACTCAGTGAGAGAGCTCATGTAGGAAAATCAGGATAAATGATTGATTTTTTTTCCCTTTTTATCCTCTAATAGTGACCAATTTGTTTTTTAAAATATTGAGAACTCCTGGGTTTAAATATATTTGATGGGTTTCAGTTGCAATTATTATCCTTAAGTATGCCCAAATTGTCCTGTCTTTGACCAGGGGAGACTCTTTCAAGTTGGCTCCTGAGCACTTTTGAATGTCTCTGATTTGTTCAGCTTGGATTCTCTTTTTCTCTCATGGTTTGGGTTTATCTTCTATATCTCATGTTGGTTTGTGTCAAGCTATTTATTGCCAATTTTTGCACCATTCTTCTTTTGCTTAAAGTGACGGTTCACAAAGTGTGCTGTCCAGACCAGAAGCAGCAGCATCACCTGGGAAATTGTTAGAAATGCAAATTCTCTGGCCCCATGTCAGGCTACCAAGTCAGATACTCTGGGGGTGAGGCCCAGCAATATAATATATGTTTACAAAAATCCTTTCAGGTGATTCAGATAAACCCTAAAATTTGAAGACAATGGCTTAAAAAACAAACTTTGTAGAGTCCTCTTTGAATATATTGCTACAGCCCTAGTCATTGCAAAGATCTGTTAATGTTGTAATAAAGATTGATTTTCCTTCCATATATTCAGTCAAATGCCTATTGCAATTGACAATTGCTCTAGAAATGGCATCTCTGGTTCTCTAGGGCTGCAATTTCTGTTTTATTTGATCTGAGGACTACAATACGTGCTTTTTTTCTGTGAAGGTGAAAGTGATAACATTCCACTTAATAGTTTCCAGACAGAGTCAGTGGAGTTCAATGAGCATTGACTGTGTATCTGCTGAGGTCCAGACTCAATGCTAGATGATAGGGACCTATGATATGATTTATAACATAAATCATATATGTAAAATTGGTCTTTGTCCCCATTTCCTGACACAGAACTCATAAAACCCTTGGAACCTCTGAAGTAATAAGAGTGTCTTTGTATGCCAATGAGTTGACTGATGGCTGGTAGCCCCTAGATAGCTTCAGGTTGGGGACTGGTCACCTGAAAGACCAAGGTAGGATTATAGGATTGGGACTTTCAGCCCCACCCTCCCAACCTCCGGGGAGGGGAGAGGGGATGAGGGTCGAGATGATCATCAATGACCAATGATTTAACCAATAGAACCTATATAATGAAGCCTCCATAAAAACCCAAAAGGACTGGGTTTGGGAAGCTTCAGAATAGCTGAACACATGGAGGTTTCTTGGGAAGGTATGAAAGCTCTGTGCTATTTCCCACATGCCTCACCCCATGCATCTCTTCCATCTGGCTGTTCATCTGTATCTTTTGTAATATCCTTTATAATAAACTGGTGGATGTAAGTAAAGTGTTTCTCTAAGTTCTGTGAGCTGCTATAGCAAATTAATTGAACCTGAGGAGGGAATAGTAAGAACCCATCAGTCAGAAGTATCAGTGACAACCTACTACTTGCAAGTGACATCTGAAGTCATGGAAGTTTTGTAGGATTGAGCCTTCAACCTGTGCTATTTGCAGTTAGACAGTGTCAGAATCAAATTGCATTAGAGGACACTAAGCTGGGGTTCACAGGAGAATTGCTTGGTGTGTGGGGAAACAAACCCCACCCCCCCACACACACACCTCTGACATCAGAAGTGTTGTGTTTTGTGGTATGTTAGAGTGGGAAAAACACTTTGGTTTTTTCCTGTGTCTCAATAGTACCCAACATAGACTAAGACATAACCCCTGCCCTTGATGAGTTAGAAAAATGGTATCTGAAAGCCTAGTGTAAGGATGGTCAAGAAAGCAATTTGCACTGAGGTAGGAGCTTGACTATGGTTCATCTTAGTCAATGTGGGTCAAGATTGCACTTAGCCTTCCTGGAGTCTCTTGATAAGGCCACTTACGTCTTGTCCAAGAGCTCATGTAACTTTGATGCTGACCTGGCCCAGCCATGGACAGTTATTAGCCTCATGACTTGACCTGCTAACTTATGATCAGAGAGAAGCAAGACAAGAAGTTTAGATCAAATTGTTAAGAATTGACCTAAATTCCGATGAACTCAACTTTAATCCTGGAGTGGAGGAAAGTGGATCCATCCCTAACATGTGTAGGATTTTAGACAAAAGGACAGATGGAGGCCCTAGGCCTATGGCCCACCCTTCTCATCTCTCATCTTATCTCCAATGCATTTGTGCACTGAGGGATCTTGCACACACCTATGAGCCCGATTTCACCTCCCACCTCCAGCCAAAGCACCACCCTCAGAGGCAAGCACCCCTGTAGTATATCTGCCCTCGGGAAGACAGACACAGGGAAAAGAGACCCAGGGAAGAGACTATATAGGCCCTAAAAGCCTGTTCAGGGTCATCTGGGCAAGGAATCTCAGGGGCCCAGCTACCCAGAGCATGGCCTAGAAGGAGGATTACAACCTCTGGATGGGCACATATACTTGGACTCATGGACTCCTCATGTCATGGGGAGATGCAGGCTAGAAGAGGGGCAAAGCAGGGCCTTTAAAGGAGCAGAGCCAGGCTACCCATGTCTAAGGGTGGTACCAGAGGAAGGCAATGGAAGCAAAGTGTGCTCACAAGTCCTCAGTTCACTGAGAGAGCAGGCAATCTCAGAACTTTTGGGGTCAATGACAACGAATTCTGACCCTGTTCACTTTGCATGATAAAAACTGTCATCTAAGACATCAGCAAAGGTACCAGCTCTGGCTCAACAGTTGGGCTTCAGCAGTGAAGAACATAGCTGATCTTGGCCTTCCCTACCTCTCCCTACCCACACATACACACACACACACAGTTTCTGATAGAGTAATTTTTTTGGAACTTCAGCTCCTGCCTTCAGGAGTCACAAAGGGGAAAAGAGAGTACATAGCCCCAAACAGGCACACACCCTGGTATAGTCATTCCGGTATATCCATTATGCCATAGTTTTCCCCATCTTATGATGGAGAACATAAAATAAAACCAAACCAAATAGGAAAAAAAAACTAACAACAAAATAAAAATCCTACCTTCTAACTAACAATTTATGAATGTGCATAAGGAAACTCTAAATACCCAGACTTTCTTCTTCTGGTTCCTCTGAGGTGAAATGGAGAAAATCTCTATAGAGTTAAAGATCAATCAGAAAGAAACATGGTGCCAAAATAGCCTGGCTCTCTAGTACGAAAAAATAGAGGAGTGAATAGAATAATTATAGTATATGGTAAAAAATACCAGAGCAGAGTTATACATATGCTATGCTTACTCTGTAGAGGTGGAACATGTAACCCATCCTGGGGGAGAAAAGTTAGTCAGGACCTACATGCACAAAAGTCTCTCCATGCCATGATGAATTTCCAAGCCAGGGACTGATATGTCCCTGTGTGGGCTTTTGGAGCTTTACTATGGGAGAGGAGGAAGTTGGATTTCACAGGACAAGAGTAAAGACCTTCACTCATTCAAGAAAAAAATATTTATTGAGCACCTGCTATGCACCAGGAACTTTTCTGGAGACTTGGAATACAACATTAAACCGAAGAGAGAAATATCTCTATCCTTATGACACTTATATTCTAGTGGAGGAAAAATAGGTAATAATTACCTAGTGGAGAACATAGGTAATAAGCTTCTAACTAGGGGAAGTACAAGGGTTTTTTTAGGCTGTGGAACTAATCTGTATTGTAGCAGTAGATGTATGATGCTACGCATTTGTCAAAACCCACAGAACTTTACAGCACAAAGAGTGAATCTTAATGTATGCAAATATTTTTAAAACATCAACCAGGAGGTCAGGGGATCCCAGGATGAAATGCAGACTATGACAAGAGAATCTAACGGTATTACAAATGTTAAGACATAATTTCATTGAAGAGATCAAGGACAAAAGATTCTCACCTAAGTAACTTTGAAAAGTGATGTTTTCACTACATACTGTAAGACTGAAAACAAAAAGAACTGTACTTTAGTTAGTAATGTTGCTTTTCATGGAGGTACAGGTTAACATTTCTGACATTGCTGTACATTGTATGCAAATAAATATTAATAAATGGATGGGGGAAGCCAGTGTTCTCACTGTTGGTGAGAAAGTTTCTGGATAAGCAAGGGAAATAGACTAGAATGAAATGAGCCATGTGGCACTGGATTAGAGTCAAGAGACAACAATATAAGCTCATATTTAGCTTGGTACAGATACATATGGATAGATACAGAAATAATTATAGAGATTAGTACACACATGAGTTTGTATATACACACATATTTCCTAGCTCTGTCCTCTGAGAAGGCCCAAAAACAAAGACACCACAGTATCAACAAGCACACCTAACTCCCAGATCTTGGTTTCTAATAACATTCTCTAATAAAAGGAACGTGTACTTCTTTAGAGACATGGCTTATTCTAGAGCTGGGGCAGAAAATATACAAGATGAGCCTGGAGCATCTTGTAGTGCCAGAAAGTAAGGAACTGCTTAAATAACAAAAAAACGGTGGCATGTCAAAGTGACACAGGAGCCAACTGAAAGAGTTCCCAATGACCAAGGCTGGAACAATTTGAGCAACAAAATATATTATATAGTATTTGAATATAATCCAGAGTATCAAACAAATATGAATGAGTCTAGACTGATATAAGTAAATTACTGAATAAAAAAATAAATGGAGAAGACACAAATATCCTGTAAGGAATTACAAGCAATGTAGGTAAAGACTCCCTTCTCAAGGAGGTAGAATTTAACCCACCACATGTTGAGTGTGGGCTGTGCCTAGTCACTTATTTCCAGAGTATGGAAAGGGGGTAAAAGTAACTTTATAGTGGAGAAACCTGACAAACACTGCCTCAATTGATCAAAGTCAACATCAATAGTCATGTTGACAGTATGCACCCTTGAGATGATGTGATGAGAAAGGTTATTTGCCTCTATGTCTGTCCTCCCAAAAGCCCATACCCACAGTATAACCATGAGAGAAACTTCAGGCAGACCCAGATTGAGGGACATTCTACAAAACACCTGACCAGAACTTCTCAAAACTGTCAAGGTCATCAAAAAACAAGGAAAGTCTGAGAAACTGTCACAGATTAGAAGAAGCTAAGGAGACATGACTAAATATCATGTGGTATCTTGGACGGGATCCTGGGACAGACAAGGAAAACTAAGGAAATCAGGATAAATATGGAGCTTAGTTAATAGTGGCATGTCAACATTGGTTCCTTACATGTAACAAATGTAACACAGCAACACAAGTTGCTAAGAGGGGAACCTGGGTAAGGGTCATACAGGAACTCTCTGTAATATTCTTGCAACTTTTCTGTAAAACTATAAGTATTCTAAAATGAAACATTTATGTACATTAAAATAGTCACATAATTACAGAGATTTATTATAAGCTCTATGGAAAAAATAAAACAGGATAAGGGAGATTGGGTGTAGGGGGAGGAACTGGGTGCTATTTTATAGAGGATGGTCAGGGAGGGAGACATTTAAACAACCATAGCAAGTCACAGTGACATCGGGGGAAGAGCATGCCAGGAAGTGGAAACAATAAGAGCAAAGGATAGAGGTGGAAATTGTCAGGAAAGAGCCTACTGAAAATAGGTCAGATGCAACAGAAAGAAGATCTGAACCAGGGCAGTGGTGGAAGGCAAGAAGGGCGGAAGACAGACTTGAGAAGTACTTACTTTATGGACTAGGAAGACGAGGAATGTTCTGGAAGGAGAAGGGCCCTCGCACAGCACACAGTTAACACGGCATTGTGTTGCAATGCTCAGAGCGCTATGTCTTTACCACTTGCACAGTATTTACTGCATCAAGCTCTCACTGCAACCCTGGGGTCCTGGTCCCCACTTCTAGGAATCAGAACACTGCAGCCCAGGCTGAGATTTACCCAACTCCCAGCTTGCAAGGGCAAACTGGAGACTTGAAACTAGGCCTTCTGACTATATATGATTTTCCATTTGACCCTCTGTCCTCCATACCTTCTGTGACATTACTAGGCTATCTTGGAGGGGGCAAAGATTATGTGAACTGCAGAATCCTAGGAAGTTTGATAGAACAAAAGGCCACCCCCAAAACCCCAGGGGCAGGTCCTGGCATAATTTAAGCCTGACCCAGAAAGAGACTTTTTAAAAGGTTATGTAAGTCCTGATATTAATAACATCTCTTCACAACCTACATACAAAAGATCAGGACAGGTTTCTTCTACTAACTAGTCTAGGGTTCTGGCCATCCTTTGCTATGTCAAATGGAGTTCAGTGCCTCATGCCATACATTGTGTGTGTGTAGATGGGTGGGTGTGGGTTTGAGTGTATGTCCTAAACATGCATCCCTCTTTCTCCTTTTCCCATCCATACACATGTTCATAGGTGGGCTGTAACTGCCCCAAGCAAATTTCCCCCAGCCTAACAGCATCTGGCTCCCCTTAAGCAGTTAGCTGAGAGCAAAACCAGCCACAGGAAATTATCTTGTGCTAAAGCAAGCCCCTTCACAGCCCTCAGGCCTCAATGAGATAATGGTGGAAACTGGGAGCAGGGCAGAACCCCAAGTTGTCTATATGAAGTCTGCAAATCTATTTGATTATCAGACCATGTTATAATTAATATTATCAGGCCTTGGAATCACTAGGTCTCTGAAACCTTAACATATGAAGATTTTTTTGTGCTCTGTATTTCTAATTTGAAGTCATTTCTAATTTATTTAACCCCAACCCTCTTAGTAATGGCTCCCAACCAATCTGGGAAAAGCATCCTATCTTGTTATACCTGCACTTCCTCCCTCCCATGCTCCCCCTTCAACCCAGTGTCACCCCTCTCCCAGGCCCCCAAACTAGGATTTCTTCTCACTCCCTGAATGTCCTCCCATGACTATATTCTCTTGAAAGATTATATGGAGTGTACTTTAGCATTCTGGAAACTTTCTGAGTATTGAGGCTTTGAAAAAGAGGACCAAATCTTACATCAATGAGAAATTTGAGTGTGTGGAAAGATTTTTTTCAAGTACATTTTGGCCTTAAAGAGGAAGTGTATGTTTATGAAAATGCTTAGCTGTTCATAATAATTTAATTTTTCTAACAATATAATTTAAATTGATCATTCTTCATTTATTAATCGATTTTAGAGCAGTGACCTCCCTCCCTCTCTTATCCATTCTCTCTTCTCCTTTCTAAAAGATATATATTAATTATGATCTCCAGGCTTGGTTGCCTCAAAAGTGGATTAGAGGACTTCTTCAACTGTTAAATTGCCCTCTGTTCCTAAAGGGAAATAATTGGAACATCTGCATCTGCAGCCATCTTGGAGAAACACACAATTTTGAAGGAAGGAATTAAATTAAATTGTATTGTGATTCTAAGCTAAATTGTCCAAGAACTCACTTCCTCGACAGTTCTGATTCAGGTCTCCAAAAATGTCACACACTGTGATTCATGCTTACTTCTGGAAATGACAAAACTTCCTCAGTACCATGATCTAAGCTGTCTGCTTTTGGCCCTCCATACTCTCAGGAAGCGATTGGGTCTTATGTTACATTTTTTTCTATGGTGGGCAAGGAAACCTATCTTTTGTTTTTCCAAATGGAGACACACACACACACACACACACACATCAAAGAATGACACACTGAAAATTCTGAAAACTAATACCAGGCAGAGCACCCCCACCATCCACACCCCTGGAAAATAAATAAACAATGTTTAAGCATTATAAAAACAAGAGGGAGCTGACTTTTTAACCATTTATGCTCTAAAATTTTTTTAAATGTTCACTTTTCTAAGGAAAAAAAGATGCAGTAAACTTGCAAAGCTAATGTTTTTTAGTAGTCAAAGTAATCTTAAAGATCTTGGATTTTGTAGGTAGCTAATAATCAGTGCTAAACAGCACTGATTCATTTCCCAGGGGGATTGCATTCCCTTTGTCTCTGAAGAGATGTCTGGGGGAAGAACCATGTTGGGAGACGAGGAGAGAAGAGGGAGGAATGAGGAGAGGAAGGGGTGCAATTGTCAACAATATTTTGTCCCACTGCAATTTGCTCTAGACTGTCCCATAGCAGCCTCAAATATAAATGTATGCCAATCTGTATCTTATAATATATAACCCAATACTCATTAAAAATACTATTTACTGGAGTGGGAAAATACCCAGAATATTAACTCAGTGTAGAGATTTACCACATGGCGAATATGGACTTATTTTGAGGGTAGGAATTTTCAGATCAGAAGCTTAAGGATATTTTTCTTTTTTTATTTTTTTATTTCAGCATATTATGGGGGTACAAATATTACGGTTATGTATATTGCCCATGCCCCACTCCCCCCTCGAGGCAGAGCCTCAAGCATGACCATCCCCCATATGTTGCACATCTTACACATTATGTTTGTATATATCCATCCCCTCCTCCCCCCTCCCACCCGCCTACCACCCGACAAATGTTTTTCCTATATGTCCACTTAGGTGTTGATCCGTTAATACCAATTTGCTGGTGAGTACATGTGATGCTTGTTTTTCCATTCTTGAGATACTTCACTTAGTAGAATGGGTTCCAGCTGTATCCAGGAGTATACAAGAGGTGCTATATCACCATTGTTTCTTAAAGCCGAATAGTACTCCATGGTATACATATACCACATTTAAGGATATTTTTCTATTTTCCTAGCTATTATAAGTTAAAATTTTGATAAATGCTTTAAGGATATATATTAATATTATGTGTTAAAATAAAGAATAGCACACATATATATTTGGATAGCCTTCCATTTGTTCTCTCAGAGGGTCTTTAAACATGATGATTGAGAAGGAGAAAATTCCCTGACATACTCCATCACTTTTGTTTTCCTTACAACAAGGCTATGGGCATCAGTCCTGAGTTCTATTACCAGCTCTACTACTTGGTTATTATGGGCTAGTAATTTAATTGAAAATGGCAGGTGGGATCAGACGATTCCCAAAGACCCTTCCAATTTGAAATTTTATGACCTGAGATTTTGTCTACCTCCATAGGATTTCTCCTCTTTTCAAAAGAGACACCAAAATGTTTTGCTTGTTCCTGTTAACAGCTCTTGACAATGAGCTGGGAACCCCAGTGGCTCTGCCAAGCCTAAGTCCTAGGAGATAGGGCCTAGGAACCAGGCACTCTCCCACCCTACTCCTCTCTGCTGGCAGATCATTTGCTCCCTGGCCTGAATCGGGAAGAGGTGAGAAGGTCTGCCAGGACCAAATTGCAAGATTCTTTTACTCTTCCTTGATCATTATTGATTTGCATTTCTTTAATATGATTTTATGAGTAGGTAATAGAAGCCCCATTCATGTCACACATGTTTATGTGTGCTTGGTGTATGTTTAAATCACTGTGCCGAGCACTGACGATAGAACAGAGTCGCGTTTTCATGAGCCCAGGAGCAATTGTGAAATTGTGGTTTGTATTACGGAAGCTAAGGGACCCATAATAGTTCCCTATCAACTAACGATGGTCTCGGAAGTTTCACCAGTAATGATTCAGTTTTTTTGAGTCTTCTAGGTTTTTTTGGACTTTGAGAGTGCTTTATTAAAAAAAAATTTTTTAAAGATAATTGGAAGGAGGGAGAAGCCCACCTAATGGCCCTGAAAGAATGGGCTGAAGAGGAGGAAGACTAGGGGAGTGGTAAAGAGACATCAGAGAGAGATTGGTGTAATTAATAGGGGGAGTAAAGAATGGGTCCCAAGAGGTCAGTGCTTATAGAAAACAAAAATTTCAAATGAATACATTAAACTAAGATCTGTATTTTGATGGTAGTCTATATCAGTTGCTCAGCTGGCTAGCAAACACTTAGCTCTTATTATGTTCCAGGCACTGTTCTAGGTGCTGGAGATATAGCACTGAACATGATAACACCCCTAGACTAAAGGAACTTAAAGTCTAGAGAGAGGGAGGAAGGGAGGGGCAGAGAAAGGGAAGGAGGGAGGTAATTTTCAGAGCTTAATCTTGACCATCCACTAAGGTAATAAAAGAGAAAGATAGTATAGATTGTGACTGAGGAGGATGGGAGGAGCTACTCTAATTGGGGTGGTCAGAGAATAATTTTCTAGAAGGCAATATTTGAGCTAGGGCCTGAATAATGAGGTTAGAGCAGATATTTGGGGAAAGAGTTCCGAGTTGAAAGAACAGCAAATGCAAAGGCCCTCATGGGCTGCTTCAGGGTCAGAAAGAGGGCCATTGTAACTGGAGCACAGTGGAGTAGGAGAGAAAGTGGTAGGATATGAGGCCAAAGAGGTAGGCAGGGGCTAGTTCATCAGGGCCAGCTGATATCATCATCATCACTATCATAGCACAGTGCCAACCACTTTCTTGGGATTTGCTTCTTTACTCCTCACATCGACCTCATGAGATTTCTTTCCAGTGGTCACACAGCCAGTGGTAGGTGTTAGAGATGGGGCATAAGCCCATAGGGGCCTGACCACCAAACTGGTTCTAGTTCTCAAACATTTTACTTCACTGGTATACCAAAGAAATAGGTGGCCTCAAATACATTATTGGGCACAAATAAAATGTAACATGCCAGTATCATCATCCAACTTAAAGTCTAGAAAACACTATAGAAGGAATCCTCTTTAAAAGTCCATGTAAGAGTGGAGAACAATGCCTAGGAGTACAGCTGCTGTGTGGCTGCTTTGTCTACTTCCTATTGGTAGAATGTCATCTCCCTTCCTTCATCCACCCCGGATCCCCATACCAGCCAACACCACCAAATATGGTACTGAGCTCACTCTGACATCTTTTTAGGACATACTTCCTGGAGGCACAAGATATACTTTAAAGGAACTCATAATGTTAACTGGCTGAACTGCTATCCTTAGATCCCACAGAAATTTGCAGTGTGGTTGGTGTACTAGGCAGAATAATAGCTCCCAAAAGTGTCTATGTCCTAATCCCTGGAACCTATGAATGTGTTACTTTATATGGCAAAAGGGGCCTCAGAGATGTGATTGAATTAAAGATCTTGAAGTGAGGAGATTAGCATTGATTGTCAAAGTGAATCCAATGTAATCACAAAGGTCCTTACAAGAGGGAAGCAAGAGAGTTAGTGTCAGAGTGATGTGATGTGAGAAGGACTCAATCCACCATTGATGGTTTTGCAGATGGAGGAAGGGGCCAGGGGCCAAGTAATGCAGGAAGCCTCTAAAAGCTGGAAAGGGCAAGGGAATGTATTCTCCCCTCAGAGCCTCTAGAAGGAAATATCCCTGCTGATACCTTGACTTCAGCCTAGTTAGACTGATTTTGGACTTCTGACCTTCAAAACTATAAGATTAATTTGTATTGCTTGGGACCACTAAGTTCATGGTAATTTATTATAGCAGCAATAGGAAACTCATATAGTTGGTCTAAGCTGTAATAATGTATGCTAGTTTTAACTCTCTTGTCATAAAGTCACATAACAAAAACTCTGAGGACAATTTTTAGTTTGTGCCTCATGACCTTGTTCCTTAAATTTTTGCACTGATTTCTGCATTGATTCACTTAGACATGGTAAAGAGTCATTCTGCCCCATACTCTCGCCCCTGTTATCTTGATTTCTTCTGCAACATCAAATATTTCTCACTTCCTATCTCACAGGACACTGTTCTGCAAAAGAAAAACACAACAAAATCAAAAACCCAACCCATCTGCATGCAAAAATGTTTGAGTTCTCTTTTTGAGAAATGTGACATGTATAAGCCCCATATCTGTTATGTGAAGGGTATGAAACGAGATGGCCACTTTTCTCTATGTCCCACGAATAGAATTTTGTGAAAGTACAGAATTTTCTTTGGATTCCAGAGCCATGTGCCATATATACTGACAGATCTTACAATGCGATGCTCAGTCATTCACTAAATACAATGGGAACTGTAAGGGCTTTAAGGTGGAGCTGTAGCCTCCTACTTAGGTTTGGAAGAGATCTTTTTTTTTTCATCATATAATGGGGGTACAAGCATTGTTAGGGTTAGATACATTGCCCCTACCACCAATGCCCCACCCCACATGCCAGAGCTTCAAGCGAGTCCAATCCCCAGGTGGCGCGCAT
>VBSM01001483.1:4474120-4493650 GCA_008086735.1 Cheirogaleus medius | reverse complement strand
TCTTCACGCTGACTTCAGGCACTTCCCTGCTTGCATGGGTGTGGAGGTCGGCGATGGAGAAGTCGTCCCGCTGTGGCACAAAACACACAGTCCCATTCATTTAGCCACTGAGCGTGGCCAGCTTGCACTCCAATCCCTGCTGTACCACTCGGATTCTCAGAACTTCACGGCAAATCCACTGCATCACTTTCCTCCTTTTCCCAGCACTGCTGCCCCTCGAAGCTTCTCTGTAGTTCCATGAAGCCGATCCTGTGGGAGAACTACCCCCTCGAGTGATTCAGGTCGCCTTCTTCACCTCCCATTCTGAGAGCAGAGAGCCAGAAGTTCATCCCTAATCCGCCATTTTTGACAGTCTCCTGGAAGAGATCTTAGGGAGATCATTTAACCCTACCTGTCATCAGAGAAAACATCTCCAAAACACATATAGTGGGGGTCAGGTCTTTACTAAGTTAAATTGAATCCTCCCTGAGTCCATGTAAGTTTCTACATGTCCCTGAATGAACATAGAAAGGCTGTCCTTTCCTGGTGTAAGGAACAGGCCTGTTAGGGTCAATTCTTGTGAGAGGGGCTGGGCTGCCCAACTTCTGAGGCTGAATACATGTTCCATTTCCCATCAGTTTGAGTTACGCCAACATTTATTGAAGCTCTGAAACTATGGTTGCTACAGAAACCAACCAAGCAGGTGAGATATAGGTAATTACTCTCAAATTATTTAATTATCTCATCTAAGAATATCAAAATCAAATGAAGATTCTGGGTGAAATGCACACTGTGGATTT
Source organism: Cheirogaleus medius (assembly GCA_008086735.1). Taxonomy (NCBI): domain Eukaryota; kingdom Metazoa; phylum Chordata; class Mammalia; order Primates; family Cheirogaleidae; genus Cheirogaleus; species Cheirogaleus medius. The sequence goes on along the minus strand of VBSM01001483.1, from coordinate 4,492,871 downwards.
CTTTTTAACCTAACACTGGGTAGCAGACACTTCAGTTTAATGTCCTGTAAAAAAGTTCTTCTTCAACTTTTTTGAGTTTAGAAGAATAACAATCACAGGGATTTTTTTTAAGATATAAAACTTTTTGTTTTCAAGTTAAATATAATTAACTAAATTGCCTTCATGCATCAAAAAAATCTTTTAAAAAGGCTGACCTTGAAAGATTGATATAATTTTCTCTTCTGTTATAACCTCAAATTACAAAAAAAAAATCTCATTTAAACTCTTTTCTTTGAAACAGGAAGCAGGAAAGAAACTAAAATATTGGTGTAAATATGAAGCTTTTTTAGGAGTGTAAAAATCCCTGCATGCATACAATTTCCAAGTATTACAAATATTTCAATGAATCACTTTAGAAAGTGCAACACAAAGAAAATCGACTTAACCTCTAATCAAAACACTCTGTATTTGCTTTTCTCTTCTTGATTTTCCACAATTGGAATGCAGCAAGCATAATTTTTTAGTGGACTTCTGCTTTGTAAATCAATGATATTGTTTGTTTCTTATTCTATATATCAAGTTGCTTAATAAAGATAACCATATCCTTTACAGGTTTGTACTGTGTTGAAAAATTATCAATACTTACATGCTAAATAACATCTGCCTAATCTAGAAGTTTCCACCAAATCCAGTAGCCTTTTTAAAAGGCTTTTTAAGTGGTCAAGGTACATTAATCCTGGAATTGAAAGGTCACTAAGAGGTTCCAAGACACTCAGATTTTCAATGATGTGTATACTCCCTCTGGAAGATGCGTGGGTGAAAAAAAGATATCAGTGCTGATTCTCTGCACAAATGTTTTTAGGAAATGGTGAAGGGGTTTTGGGGGGGCAAGGCCCTTTAAGATCAGAAATAACAACATGAAAGCTGCAGTTTGATCTGGGCCACAGACACATTTATATATAGCCTGCATGATGTGTTAAAACATTTAAAATTACTTGCCACTACTCAAAAACCAGGATTGCAATCCTGCTTCTCTTGAAGATCTGGCCCCCAGGGCCACATTCCTTCATGGTTGACAGCTAACAGGAGCTGCCAGTGGCTACCACCAATCTCCCTGGGCCAGCTTCACTGATTTGTACTCCCTGCCTGACCTGTGGGCTTATGGATTTGTAAACCTGGCTTGGTGTGTGTGGAAATCAGCTATTGCTTCTCTGGTAATTTGGGAGAACTCATATCTGCTTGATGGTTCCCCTAAGTAGGAACCCTTAGGTCCTCCATGTCCTGGGTGAGAGGTGTCTCAGCCCAAACACCTCTTGAGAAAATTCCAGGAGGCTCTTAGTGAGATTGAAAAAATTGAGAAGCCTCATTGGTACACAGGTACTCAATAAAACTATGAGTAGATCCTTTTGAAGCCAACACTGGCTGCTAGACAAATTATGAAGTAGTTAAAGTTAATCTTTACTATTTTCCCTCTCATCTTTTTTCTCCTTAAAGGAATTCATCCCTAATCAATCAAATGCCCTGCCCACTAACACGATGTCACTCTCAGCCTTTCCATGGCTTCTCATCATGTTAGATTAAAATCTGAAGTCCATACCATGGTCAACAAGGCTCTACATGATCGGGCCCCTGCCTCTCTTTTCATATTCATCTGCTACCATTCTCTCCCTCCATCACTGTGCTGTAGCCACACTGGCATTCTTGCTATTTCCCAAACAGACCAAGCAGGATCCTATCTGAGGGCCTTTGCCCTTGCTATTTTCCAAGCCTGGAAAGTTCTTCTCATAGGCAGGAATATGGCTGGTTTTCTCATGCTACTTAGGCTCCACTCAAATCTTCCCTTTCCAGAGTAGCATTTCCTGACTACCCATATAAATAGCCCATTCTCCCATCATCACAGTACTTCACTCTCTATCTCCTTGTCTTGCTTTATTTTCATATCCTTTATCACTAATCTATCACTCTATAGGAAGTCCTCACTTTGCATGGTAGTGGGGGACCATAAAAATGGCTGTGCAAGCTGAAACCATGTAAAACATTCTTAATAATCAATGGGGGAAAATAATAATTGCTCCATGAATGACCATTACAATTTCTTGTCAAAATATTAAAAACTCTTCACTGTCAGTTATAAATGTATTGGAAATTGAAAATAATATGAAATGAATATTTATTCACTACACTGTAATTTAAAACATTAGAAATATTGAGAATTAAAATGCTTTATTTCTTTGTAGAAAACTTATGAATTGAATGGGCATGTCTTGAAAGAAGATATAGAAATGGCCAATAAGCACATGAAAAGATGCTCAACATCACTAATCATTAGGGAAATGCAAATCAAAACCACAATGAAATACCACATCAAAGCCATTAGGATGGCCATTATAGGAAAAAAAATTAATAAATTTTGGCAAGGATATGAAGAAATTGGAACCCTTGAGCATTGCTGGTGGGGAATAAAATGGTGGAGCCACTGCAGAAAATAATATGACAGTTTCTCAAAAATTTAAACAGAATTATCATGTGATCCAACAATTCCACTTCTAGGTATCTGCTCAAAAGAGTTAAAAGCAGGAACTTGAACTGGTATTTGCACACCAAAGTTCATAGCAGCATTATTTACAATAGACAAAAGGTACGAACAATGCAAAGGGGTAAACAAAATGGAATATTGTTTAGTCTTAAAAAGAAATGAAATTCTGATACACAGATGGACCTTAAAGTTATTATGCTACGTGAAATAAGCCAGACACAAAAGGACAAATATTGTACAATTCCACTCATATGATCATACTCACATGAGAACAGTCAAATTCATAGAGACAGAAAGTAGAAGAGAGACTCCCAGAGGCTAAGAGGAGAGAGAAAGGGGAGTTAGTGTTTGAGATGATGAAAAAGTTCTGGAGACTGATGGTGGTGATGGTTGCACAATCATGAGGATATGCTTAAAGCCACTAAATTGTATACTTATAAATGGTTAAAATGGTAAATTTTATGTTATATATGTTTTGCCACAAACTAAAAAAACACTTGTCAAGAGTAGTTTGAGCAATGCTTGCCTCTTTCTTCTCTTCATAAAACTTACAATGGAGAGAGAACATTTTTCATATTCCTTGGTACATATTCCTCCTTTCTAAGTTTGGATCAGCTTCCAACGTTTTGTCCTTTGTGTCTTCAATGTCATGAAATATCTCTGAGAGTTCCTTTAATGGGAGGTTTTTCACCAGTGTCCCTTCTTCTGACACATATTCATCTTTTTCATCACAATCACTTTCTTCATTTGTATTTATAAGTTTACATTTGCTAAGTTCCTCTGGCTGCATATCAAGAGCCTCTCAAACAGTGGCAGTGTGTTCACATTCCAATGGTCCCATGGTCAACTGTTTCTTCTACAACTCCATTTACCTACAATTAGAAACCTATAAATTTATTTGCATGGTGTAATAAAAGTTCCTGCCATACTGCTGGCATACTACTTGCTGTTACTTCCTGACATGATACTTGAGTGTGTTCAATTACATGTCTTATGTCATATTTCTTTCAAAATTCAGCTAAAGAAATGGCATGGTCTCCAGTTATAGCATTAATATTCTATCTGAAAGTCCATCTAATAGGCTTTAAAAGTTGAAGTAACTCCATGGTCTACTGGATGGATTAATGAAGTTGCATTTGGTGGTAAAAGGAAAATTTTCACATTTCCATTCAAGAGAATCAGGATGACCTGGAGCATTATCAAACAGTAGTAGTGCTTTAAAAGTTAAATTATTTTGCCTACAGTATCTCTCTACCACTGGGAGACAAGGAGGCAACAGAGCTACAGATTTTGCTGTATATTGACTGAATAACAGATGCACAGTGACCAATCACTGAATGACTTTGCAAGAAGTGATGTGACTGGTTACTGACCATGATGTGTACTTGTCATTTACATAGCAATTTGTGGGCTGGAGAGCTAGCAGTGAAATTTATACTTCATGTATTCCCCACAATTAATACATGGTGATGACTGAAATTTGAACTGTGTTGTTCAGGGCCTGGTGTTAACCAAACCATGGTGATCAAAATTCATGCATACCAGAACAATGCAAAATAAGAACTACCTGTTTCATATATTTCTTTACCTGTTATGTTTCCCCTATTGGAATGTAAGCTACATAGGATGAAGACTTAGGCTGTCTTGTTTAAAGATATATTCACAATGCCTAGAACAAAACCTAACACATAGTAGGGGCTCAATAAGTACTTATAGAAAAGAATAAAGGAAAAGAAAGAGAATCGAAGAAAGGGAGGAAGAGGAGAGAAGGATGTAAATATCATCTGCTTAGATCAACCATCATGTGAAAATGGTGCCATAGAAATGAAATCACTTTCCCAAAGGCACCGAGCTCTTCAAAGCTTCTTATTTGGGATCTGAAATGTAACCCCCTAACCCATATCATCCCTCTTCTTGAGTGTGTGTGCTCTCTCTGTCTCTTATCTTTTTCTTTCTCTCTCCAGATCTTCTTTGAGGTTATGCATTCACAAGAAAATGTGAGTAAAAATGTTGTAGGGACCTTAATCGCTTGACCTTTGAGGAAGGATTAGAGCTTTACCCTAGAAGGCCACAGCCCTGTGTGTACTGGTGACATTAGGGCCTTCCCAGACTCCCTAGTATCAGACCACAGAGGCTGCTAATTCTTAGTCTATGTCAAACTATTTGCATTTTCTTTCCTAAATGTCCTTGTGTGATGCTACAATCAGAGTTTACAGGATGCTGGGGTTTTTCTCTGAGTAGCTCATTCCCCTGAAGTTGGGTTTCTAATTTACTCATGGGGCTCCAGTGTCCCAGAGCAGATGGGGCAGCCTGGCCAACTTGGAGGGGAAAAGACTGACTTCAGATGAAAAACATCTGTTTCTGTGACTAAGGACTTAGTCAGCTACCTGGTTTAGGATGTACTATCTGTCAGTAAGTAGATCTGGAGGAAATATCACTCATTCTGGCTAGAGTAATGGTTTTCAGTGCATTTTTTACTCATGAAATTCAAAAAGAACAGAGTGTCAATTTAACCTTGTGGATGAGGTTATGAATTAGAACAGAAGTTTAAATTACCCAGGGAGGCCATCCCTTTAGTCAGAGTTTCAGAGCATTCCAGACTCCCGTATCAATTAAAACATATTGAACTTCAATAAAATACCAAAAAGGCAAACAGTGATATGTTTGGAGAGTTCCCTTTTCCCCCTGCCATTTTGCTGATGCACTTTCTCTCTCCCCACCCCTCACTCTCTCTCTCTCCCTCCTTCTCTCTCTCTTTTCCTTCTTTCTATCTTTTCTTCCTTTTATTTTCCTTTCCTTTCTTTCCTTCCTTCCATGGAAAAAGTAGTTGTTCTTTATAAGAATAAAATCACTTAAGTAATTAATGAAATGAAATGATAATTAATGAAATGACCTTAGCTGATCTAAAAGTTCTAAATCCAAGCTCTGTGTCAACAATTGATTGCATGTTTTCTTTCATTTTCAGATCCTTTGCTTTTTCTCTTTCCTTCTCCATCTTCCTCCCTCTCTCTTCATACCCTCAGATCACACTTTGGACCTCCCATGAACAGCTTGAACCTGAGAGTGAGCTTGACTCTCTTAAAGGAGAATTGTGAGGGGTCAGTAGTGCCTGAGGCTTGTCTTGCAAGATGCTCTTGCAGAAGGTTTGGTGAAAACAATTAGTTGGCCAGAATTAGTCTTGGGTTTGGTACATTTCCAATATCTGTGCTTTTCCTGGTTGTCATTAGCATAAATATTTGAAAGTCAACAACTGAAAGAATTTGAAAAACGTATTGACTGAAGATTTTTGTCACAGACACTCCATTTCAATTGGAATCTTTCACTCTTTAAAAGTTCTCTTATTTTAAATAGTACTTTCTTCTTTTGTCCTATTGAATTTCAATTATGTGCAAAGCCTGTGGGGAGACACAAAGATGGATAGGACACAGTTCTTATCCTTACCGCTGAAAACCATGCAGGGAGATAAGATTCAGGGTGACAAAAAAGCTAAATAAGAACATAGAGCTAAACTAATACTGAGAGAAAACACTAAATAAGAAAGGTTCCCCTGCAGGTTCTGTTTAATTTTCAGGTTACCACTACAGACAGAAAATGCCAAAGGAGGTCTGAGGAAAGAGGAACATCTTGGGAGATGTGGTCAGACCAGGATGGAGAAAGGAGTTCAGATCAGAGATGCATCTGGAAGAAGCTGAAAGGCAAAGTTGCAGGGGAATGTATTTTAGGAAGAGAATATTTGGACAAACAGGGCCACCATGTGCAGTTGTGCAGGTTATGCAATATGCAACTCTAGGGATTGCCATTCACATAAAACTCTCTGTGTAGAACACAATCTGTGTGGCCATTGGTGGCAAACCTGGGGTAAAAGTCTAAGAGATGTACAGTGCAAATCTTCTTGTGGATATAAGTAGACTTATGATGTGAGTCCTCAGAGTTCAGGGACTGAGTCTTATCTTTGCGTCCTCAGAGCTTTGCAGTGTCTGGCACATGTTAGCTAAATGACATGTTTCCCAAATGAATGAACTATAACTCAATCTTGCCCAATCCTCACCAGCTAGTTGTATGAATGATAGTGGGGTCACAGAATAGGAATAATTCTGATTTCTTTGATAACCCTGGATAATGTTGGGACTCAGCACCAGAATTATCCCCCTCCCAAGTCATTCCAATTACTTCCAGGACCTTTCAGGGTGTTTTACATGTGCTTGCATACTGTCCTCTCTTATTCTTCCATTCTGGTCTTTACCCAATACTTTAAAAGGGGCAGTACCCCAGTCATACCCAGTCTGTAGAGCCACTACCCCTCTGAGTATGGTGTTCCTTCCCAGGTGCTTATCTCTAGTGTCCCCAAAGTTATTATAATGGAGGCCATGATGGCGTCATGGTCCCTTCTGACCCCCATGATCAAAGCTTTATTGATTCTACAAAGAAATGGAGAGAATGGCCTTTTTCCCTCCAGGGTCATACACAGGGATGTGTCCTGTTTCTCATGTCTGACACAGCTCTCCTTAAAACAGTCCCAACAATGAGCAAAACACAGACACCATGCAATTCTTTCTACCCACCATCCCCATCTTTCTGCTTTTGTAAAAGAATACACATTGGAAAGTGTGAGGTATGTGTGGGAAAATGAAATAGTTTAGTTTGGCTGAAGCAAAAAGTATGTACAAGTGAATGGGGGCAAAAGTTGGCCCCAAGGGAGACTGAATTAAACAGTGAGAATGGATATATGAAAACTCATAAACACTAGTGGAAAACCATTTAAAATTTATTTGAGGGGGAGCTCCAGTTTTAAGTATTGAAAAAAAAACATCATTATGACTTGTGCTATGGACTGAATGTTTGTGCCCACCCCCAAATTCATATGTTGAAGCCCTAATCACCAATGGGAAGGTATTTGGAGGATGGGCTTTGGGGAGGTGACTATATCATGAGGGTGGAGCTCTCCTGAATGGGATTACTGTCCTCATAAGAGACATGAGATTGATGATCTCTCTTTTGGCCATGTGAGGATACAATAAAAAGGCAACCTAGGAAGAGAGCCCGCACCAGAACCCTGCTATGCTGGCACCCTGATCTCAGACCTTAAGCCTCCAGAACTGTGAGAAAAGAGATGTTTGTTGTTAAGCCACCCAGATTGTGGTATTCTGTTATAGCAGCTAGAGTTGAAAAAGACAACTTGTTAAAGATGTAACAAAAGTCTAGGCAAACTAGGACAATGGAGTTATACAGACCTCGGTTTCAGTCTCAGTGACCTTGGTTAAGTCACTTAACCTCAGGGACTTTTCAGTTTCCTTATCTGTAAAATAGTCATGCCATTCATCTCTCAGGATTTTTTGTAAGAATAGTGTTTGATACAGTTTGGATATTTGACCCCTCCAACTCTAATGTTGAAATTTGATCCCTAATGTTGGAGGTGGGGACAAGTAAAAAGTGTTTGGGTCATGGGGGTGGATCCCTCATGAATAGCTTGGCATCCTCCCCAAGGTAATAAATGAGTTCTCACTCTATTAGGTCATTCAAGAGTTGGTTGTTTAAAAAAGCATGGGTACCCCCTCCTCTCTCTCTTGCTCCCTCTCTCACCATACAACACCCCTGTTCCCCCTTCACCTTCTTCCTTGATTGGAAGCAGCCTGAAGCCCTCACCAGAGCAGATGTTGGTGCCATGCTTCTTGTACAGCCTGCAGAACCATGAGCAAAATAAACCTCTTATCTTTATAAATTACCCAGTCTCAGGTATTCATTTATAGCAACACAAAATGGACTAAGACAGTGTCCATAAAATGCCTAGCAAAAAACCTGACACATAGTAAATATTCAATAAAATGGTCACCAAAATTAGTGTATTGTAAGATATTCTAGACTTCTAGGGCAATGTCTCATCAAGCTATATTTACTAAGTAAGCAAAACTGTAGAAGAGGTGACTTTATTGAGGGCTCCTCACCTTCTTCTTTCCCAACCAATGGCCCAGAAATCAAATAGGGAATAAACTTGATCAATTAATTCACACCCTGGTAGTGGCACCTGTTTTTCTTCCATAAATCTCAAGAAGAGGGAGAGTGGGGATTAACTGGTAGTAGAAGTCCAGGGAGCAGTAGCAGTTTGGAACAAGGGTAGTGGTATTTTGAGTGTGAGCTCCTTCTCCCTAACCCTTTATAGCACATCCTTAAGGTGACTAATTGTTCCACAGAGTTAATTTTTGATACAAAAGACTCAAGGCTTTTATTCCCTTGAGCATTCTGTGCATTTCATTCAAGGAGTTCATTGCAGAAACCTCACACCAGACATCTGTAGACATGGCCTATAGCTGCCCATCCACCATTGTTTTCAAGCACTCTTTTCCCAGAAGCCAGAAAGCCTTGGTTTCCAGGACAGGATCCACTTACCAAGAATTGCTAAGCTCTTTGAAGATTAGCTTCTACCTTATCAAGTACCTTCCAAATATTCTCGGATGGGTGATAACACTCTCTCCTCTCAGGGTTGTGTTTGCAAATCTAGAGGCTTATGAAGAGAGTTCCACCAACAACTTCTAGTAACATAAAGAAGAAAACTTTTAAAGCATGCAATGTCAAATCTTGGCCATTTTGTAATCTGTGGTGTACTTAAGAATCATTCATCCCAAGCAGCACTACAGCAAGAAGTTTCTTGATGTTATATAATTCCCTGAGAGACACAAAAGCCACCAAATTTTGTCTCAGTATGGAAAATAAGTGGCCCTGCCATGGGATGTCTGATACTGGAATACAGGAATAGGACCATGCCATGTCTAGGGGACTGGATTAGGATTCAAGAAAACTGGTGTCTTCATTGTCTCTGCTTACATATTTTGCCCTGGGAGAAGAGAGCTGCTAGGAGCTTCCTCAAAATATATAACACTGCCTGTTCACCTTGGATACCTGAGTTAAGGAAGGGAAGAACTTGGTATGAGCTATACACTGACTGGCATTAATGAAGTTGTCCACCAATAATACTCAAACATGTAGTCCTCATGAAGACAAATGTTGTAGCCAATATTTCTGACATTTCAGGAGACTGGGAAATGCCAATGGCGTTCTACTGTCTGAGGCAGAGCTTCCTCTGAGGAAGTCCACCGGAAGTGGCAAGTGTTTTCTTTTCTACTGCTTAAAGGTCAAACCAAATCACTTCTTCCTCAAATAGATTCACTTTCACGGGCTCATAAAATGGCCAAGTCAGAATGTGTCTTGGTTTATGAAGCCAGTTGAGGGTGTGAGGGTGACTCAGGCTTTCCCAAGTTCCCCTGCTTATTCAGTAACAGGAATATTTAAATCAGAGCTGAACTTAAAATAGCAAGTCTTTGAAAAGGGCTCAGCACTGACTCCTGAGACTCTCTCTCAGACACCCTTCTAACTTTTCTGTTCCAGTGGTCCCTGCTTAGAAAGTCTGTGACAATATATGCCTGTATCTGATTTTTTCATTTTCTCTGAAGAACGTTATTATACTGCATAAAATTTCAGACCTTAAATCCTTTTGCTCACTGAGAGAATGTTATGGCAGAATTTTATCATCTGCACCGGGATACTTAGAAATTTGGCTTCCGTGATTATCTTTGCTTGATAGATTTTTGAAGTACAAAGTTCTTCATTAAAGTTTCTCAGAGAATGAAAATGTCATATTATTTTCTTCTCATTCTATGTACTATGATCAAACCAATTGTGATCATTCTAACTATGACATTATGTCACTGACTCTTGAACTTCTCTCTCTCTCTTTTTTATTTCATCATATTTCATTCAAATATTGTTAAGGTTACATATATTGCCCTTGCCACCCCTCCCCTCCCCCCCCACCGATTCAGAGCTTTTAGCACGTCCATCCTCCAGGTGGTGCGCATCGCACTCATTATGTAAGTATACACTCATACCCTCCTCCCCCCTCCCACCTGCCCGACACCCGATAAATTTTTTGTTGTTGTTTTTTTTTGACATTTTGGCTACATTTTATATCTTTGCCTCTCTCTAGGTCAAACTTCTCTCTTGAGGTCCAATTGCTTGCTATAACTCTCTACCTGAGTGGCCCATAAAACCCTAAACTCAGTGAAACTAAAAGCTAATTCAACTCTATTCTGCCTTCTGTCTCCATCTCAGTTAATGACATTACATCTGCCAATTCTCTCAAATTGGAAAATATAGAGGCATTTATCCTCAAGTCTCCCTCTCATTCATTCTCAGAATGCAATTGGTCATTTCACATTGCCAATTCTCTTGCAGAAATGTCTCTTGGATTAGTCCGCATCCTCCCTGTCTGAGTTCAGGCACTTACATCCTTCTTGGATGACTTCAGCAGCCTCCTGTGGAGACTCTTGCCACCTGCCTCCCCTAGAGAGTCCAAAACCCACATCTGATCATGTCATTTCCAGCTATGAAACCTCAGGCTGTTGGAAGATTACAATCCAGACTTACTGGCTTGGCAGTTACAGTACTTAGGATGGCTCCAACCACCTCTGCAGCTTAATTTCCTGTCATTTTACCCTTCAACTCCTATATCCCAGCCATGGTCAGCTTTTCATCACTCCCAAAATAGGACTGACCTTTTCCCAATACTCACCTTGGCCTAGTTCATGCCCTCTCTCTCAAATGCCTCCTCTTTTCCATCTCGACCTAGCCAAATGTTACTCACTCGTCAATGTTCATTTCAAATGTATCCTCCTGGGAGAAGCCTTCCTTGATCTGTCCCCAGCCCTGCCCCAAGTTAATGACTCTGCCCTCCACAATGCCTCAGCATTTTATTCAGGCCTCTACAATAATAGAATCCCCACCCACTGTATGTGAACACGTTGCAGGAGGTTTCCTGTCTTACAATTCATTTTATCCCTGGTACTCAGTAACATTTGATAAATGGACTAGTAGATGGATAAATGGGTGGGTTGAGTGGTAACATTTAAATGTGGGGGAGTAGGAAGGCACTGGAGAGAAGACACAGTAAGAAAATAAAGAAAAGGGAAATGAAATCAGAAATCACATTCTCATTCATTCACTTCTAATCTTTTATTTAATTCATTTATTTTCCTTCAAACACAGTTATAGTGGATATTTATCTTCTTAATATTCCAAGAATATTATGCGACTATATTTAAGAAGTTGAGAAATTAAATTTACCTTCCAAATCTGCCTACTGAACTTATAAAAAAAATTTTCCTACAGTTTATTCGTGGGAATTGTATTGCCCCTTAAATTTCACAACAAAAATAGTACTATGAGTAACTCCATCTTCTAGCCAAGATGGAATACCAGGGAGAAGATTTGTCTTCCCATCTCAAACAACTGAAAAATTGGATGAAATATATGGAAAAAAATGGACATCAGGCAAATAAAGAAAGTGATTCCCGAGAGACAGGAAACAAAGTAGGTGAGCCCTACAATCGCCTCAGCTTACTGCTTGGAGAGAGTGTCCAGGTTATAGTGCAAGGAAAGGGAACTCAGAGGGCCCAGAAAACTCCTTGAATTGAAGAAATGGAGTTGAGAATCTGGGGTGACCAAGACAACTAGAGTTGGCAGTGTAGAGAGAAGAGAAAAAATTCAGGATTGCTACAGATGATGCCCTTGAGTATTCAGTGAAGTACTAATCAGCACATGCATGTGAGGAAACTATGCAAGATTGTGGGAAAAAAACACCCAAAAGGTTTAGAGGAAACAATATCCAGTGCTCACCCAGAGCCAGGAACAGTAAATAGTGCCTGTTCCTACCAGCGGTGGAGTGGTTGGGAAGGGCAATGGAGGAAAGGGATTATAAAAGGGCAGGAAGAAACTTTTAGAGGTGATGGATCTGTTCATTATCTTGATTGTGGAAATGGTTTCATGGTTTTCACATATGTGAAAACTTATTGAATTGAACAATCTAAATATGTGCAGTATATTTTATATCAAATTATACTCCAATAAAGCTATTAAAAATACAGTGATTATATGGTAGAGGTAAAGAGTTTCTATAGATAATACTTTTTCTGTTTTCAATCAATGGCTTATGATAAATAGTTCACATAGATGGACACTCTTTCATTGATTTTAAAGGTGTTTGGTTCAAATGCAAATGACCACAATTAAACATCAAACAGCTAACAAAAAATAAAAAATTACATAGCTAAGTAAAACTTGTGCAATGTCTTAGTCCATTTGGGCTGCTGTAACAAAATACCATAGACTGGGTAGCTTATAACCAACAAAAATTTATTTCTCACAGAACTGGAGGCTAGGAAGTCCAAGATCAAGGCATTGGCATATTCAGTATCTGGTGAGGGCTCTCTTCCTCATAGATGGCACCTTCTTGCCATGTCCTCATTCACATGGGGAAGAGGTATGGGAGCTCTCTAGGGTCTCTTTTATAAAGGCACTAATCCCAATCATGATCTAATCACCTCTCAAATGTCTTGCCTTTTAAAACCATCACCTTGGTGGGGGATAGAATTTCAACATATGAATTTTGTGGGGACATAAGCATTCAGTCCATTGTAGGCAGCAAGACAAAAATAATTGGGGAGGAGAATGGCAAGTGGGCTATTTCTGTTCTAGAGAGAACCTTAGGGTAGAGGGAGCTACTCCTCCAGAAGCTCCTCTCAGCCTGTGGGAATGGACAAGGCCTAAAATCTCAAGCTAGGTCATCTCTGAAAAGAAAATCACAGCATATATCACAGATTTTATCTTTTATGTAAATGGATAGCCCAATTTATAGACAAGCAGATTGAGAGGCTTGGCTAATTCCCCAAATTACAAGTAGGGCTGGAAAAAGGGAGAAATTAAAACTGCATGAATATCCAATTTAATTGAGTGGGTGAGGTACAGAACTCATCTGAAACTGCCTTGCCTTGGAATGAGCAGGTGCTTGCCAGAGTGGAGGGGATCAATAAATACATCAAAAAGACAAAGTCTGCATCAGAATTAGTGGCAAGTATATTGATGCAAGTATATATTTTCAGCTGATAGGGTCATGAGGCAGTACTGGAATCAAGCAGAACTTAGCTGGAATCACTACAATTTTCCTAATGGCATCAACATATTCTACAGTCACTTCTGACTAGGGGAGGGAGTCAGAGGTGTGTGTGTGGTTGGGCAATGCTATGTAAGCTATTTTTTCTTTCACTGTTCTTGTGTAATGTTTTCCCACACTGGGTTCATAGCCCTTTACAATATTGAGGCTCCATTCCCTTATGTTCTTTGAAAAACCAGTCATAGAAAGTTTTGATCCTGATTCTTCCTGTTCCTTCATCCAGTACTCACTAAGTATCTGGTCTTCTTGGGCTGCTCTTAGAAGCCTAATCACAGGCATAGGTACCAGATGAAAGATAGTATTTGTCTGTGAAAAACAGTGTGGTTAGAAACAAAGAATAGATTTTAGAAATTCTCTAGAAGACTTCAGTATTGTTCCATTTGCTTTCTTTTCTTGAATTATAACCAGAATGACAATTAGAAGTAATTCTCTATTGGGGAAAATTACGTAGAAAAGGCTGATAAAAGCTGGGGATGGTCAATTTGAATCAACATTTATTGAACTCTGATATGTACAAAACTTAACACTGTCAGAGATATGCAGGTAGGTAAGACCCAGGCCTTGCTTTCAAGAAGTCAGTAGCCTATTAGAGAGGAAAGGACCAATAGATAAATTCTTAGAACACAAAACAGAGAAAAAGCAGAGACCTAAGACATGGTCAGCATATTTAAGCTGGGGAAAATTCTAGGTTCTCCCCAAGTCTTGCAGGCCACAGGCAAATTACTTTATAGTGAACTCTATGGCCACCATGACAGATAGCCAAAGTCACAAAATGGCTTCAAGGAGTGTATGCGAAAGAACAGATGGCAGGTCAGGTTGCTGGGATCCTGCTGGTAGGGGGTTGTATAGATTATTAAAAATGTCCTTCCATGAATCGTGCTTTCCTGCATCCACACCCCTTTGCAATGTGACACCGCTGCTTCTCCCATTAAGAGGTGTCATTTCTTTCCCCTCCTCTTGCATATGGTCTGATCTTTTGACTTGTTTTGATCAATAGAATGGTCAAATTTACAAGGAGGACTTGTTCAACATATTGAGTGCTTCCTAAATCCAGGTCTTTCTGAATTCAGAAAAAAAATTTTTTTCTCAACCCTACAATCCCTTGAAGGTGTTACTTCCTCTGCTACCCTTCACTATCAAACATTTGCTGTCTCTCTCACATCTAGGTATGATCTTATGATTAGTTCTTATTACTAGAAGTGTATGGAAATGATGTGCCACTTTGGGTTGAAGCAGTTAAAAAGTAGTGAGCCTTCTCTGTGTTCCCTCCACTTACCCCCTGTCTATAATCAGATATCCCGAGGTGACTATGAAGCTATGTGGAGATAGTAGAGCCCCAGTGAAAGGAGTTTGATGCCTGAGTTATTGCCTTGGAGCAGAGTCCCGCTGTCAGCTGGTATTACACTGTGATGTGAGGGAGAAATAAAAGTTTATTCTATCAGGTCACTGAGATACTGGAACTGTTTGTAGCAGCAGCTCATATAACCCATTGTGTGCTAGTAAATGTTTAGCAATTGGATGTCCATATGAAACAAAATAAAACAAAACACAAAACCCCTATTTGTAGAATTTGCTGATCTCTGTGGTATAAATACACCCACCATGACTGATTTCAGGCTACCAAAAGCGATATTACTGAACTTTGAGTTAGGAAGAGATGCTAACCATTGGCTCTTGCAAATCTGCATGAACCAGCTCCAGCACACAATTGTGTCTAACTCACCCAAACTAAATTACTCGACCATCTTCAACACTAGCTGGGTTTGGTGAGAATCTAGCCAGTTTGTCACATGAAGCCACAGACTGGATAAAGCCTGGGCCATCCCAGCATTTGCCAACACTTGCTAACTGCATTGGACTGTGACTTAAGTGTCTAGTTACTGAGATTCGAGGATTGTTTGTTAAAGGAAATTCAATACCCCCTTAGCATCCAGCACTATGCCTTGCAAATGTCAGGCATTAATAAATGTCTGCAGAATTCAATTCTCAAAGCTAGCTTTTTACAAACTTTGGGTAGCATTCAAACCTCATATCCAGTTTTTGGTGTTACTCTTAAGAACATAGACCAAGAATGTTCAGAGTTCAAATAGTCAAATTAGCCTCTTGTAAAACTTGATTATACATATTTAATCTTATATATATTTATATGTTATATATAACTTTTCCTTTCTTAGCATTTATTGTGTGCTAACAAATAACTCAAAATTAGAGCTATACTGCCATATCAGTTTGGTACATTCATGCTATGGTTTATATCCTTTAAAGCTGTTTTGCCAAAAACAGATACATATCAGGCCGGGCGCGGTGGCTCACGCCTGTAATCCTAGCACTCTGGGAGGCCGAGGCGGGTGGATAGCTCAAGGTCAGGAGTTCGAAACCAGCCTGACCAAGAGCGAGACCCCGTCTCTAAAAAAAAAAAAAAAAAAAAAAAAAAAAAAAAAAAAAAAAAAAAAAAAAACAGATACATATCTTGCCTGATACATTTCTAGGTGGGACTAAGTACCTTCATCTGTAAAATGAGGGTGAAGACCTATATCTACAAATTGCTGGCATTGCTAGACCTATATAAGTTTGAGAAATTAATATTCTTAAAAAGAAACTTATATAATATGCTCTAGACTTAATTTGAAAATTTATTTAGTTTCTTCCCAGCTATGAAGCTGTTTTGAAAATGAGACCTTAAAATAAAGACAGAAACCATTGATTGTCAAAAATGGCAGATTAGGGATGAACTCTTGGCTCTCTGCTCTCAGAGTGGGAGGTGAAGAAGGCGACCTGAATCACTCAAGGGGGTAGTTCTACCATAGGATTGGCTTCAAGGAATTACAGGGAAGCTTCAAGGGGAAGCAGTGCTTGGAAAAGGAAGAAAGTGACGCAGTGGATTTGCCGTGAAGTTCTGAGAATCCGAGTGGTACAACGGGGATTGGAGTGCAAGCTGGTCGTGCTCAGTGGCTAGCCGAACGCGACTGTGTTATGTGTGCCACAGCGGGAAGACTTCACCTTCGCCGACCTCCACACCCACGCAAGCAGGGAAGTGCCTGAAGTCAGCATGAAGTGGTGCAGAGCACATATCCCAGGATCTGCCAAGGATCATTCCTCCTGAATGCTAGATTTTACCTCATAATCCAGCCCCGTCACCTCTGATCCTCGATAAAGCAAACAGATGAGAAAGAACCAGTGAAAGTTCACAGGAAACATGAAGGAGCCGAGAGAAAAGTCACCTCCAAAGCAAAATATTCATTCTCCATCGTCTGACACCAACTTACATGTTTTGAGTAAGCTGAAGGAGGAAGATTTCCGAATATGGATTGCTACAAAACTAAATGGAATTGAAGAGAAAATAGAATCACAACATAGAGAAACCACAAGAACTATACAGGAAATGAATGAAAGATTCTCCAAGGAAATTGAGATGAAAGCAGCAAATGACCTATAAAGGTAAGTCTATCAGACTAAAAGTAGACTTCTCATCTGAAACCTTACAAGCCAGGAGGGATTGGGTGCCTATCCTTAATCTTCTAAAACAGAACAAAGCAGAACCCAGAATTCTTTATCCAGCAAAATTAAGTTTCATCTATAAGGGAGAAATAAAGTCCTTCTCAGGCAAACAATCACTGAAGGAATTGGCAAAATCCAGACCATCCCTATAAGGAGTTCTCAGATCTGCATTTCTAACTGAACAGGGCAGTAGACTCTCCTCAAAGTAAAATCCTCACAGAATTAAAGTTTAGATCTAGAACTACATGATGGCCCAAGGAGTAAAACATAACAACAAGTCTCCACCCAACAATATGAATGGTAATCTTCCTCCAATTTCAATCCTATCGATAAATGTAAATGGCTTAAACTGTCCTCTGAAGAGACATAGACTAGCAGAGTGGATAAAAAATCACATGCCTAGTATCTGCTGTCTATAGAAAACACATCTAACCCACAAAGATGCCTTCCGGCTGAAGGTCAGTGAATGGAAAATTATCATCCAGTAAAATGGATGTCACAAGACACCTGGGGTAGCTATTCTATTTGCAGATAACATAAGCTTTAAAATAGCAAAAGTAAAAAAGGATAAAGATGGCCATTATATAATGGTGAAAGGAAAGATCCAACAAGAAGATTGAACAATTCTTAATATCTATCCACCCAATACAGGAGCACCCAATTACTTAAAGCAAATCTTGTCTAATGTTAACACCATGTTACACAACACTGCCATAGTAACAGTAGACTTCAACACTCCACTGAATGAGCTGGACAGATCCTCCAAACAGAAAATAAGCAAAGAAATAATGGACCTGAACAGAGCCATTGATCAAAAAGGTCTGACAGATCTCTATAGAGCATTCCATCCAAATAAACTTGAGTTTACATTCTTCTCAGCAGCCCATGGAACCTACTCCAAAATTGATCACATCCTAGGCCGCAAATCAGATCTCAAAAAATTCAAGAAGTTAGAAATTATACCTTGTATCTTTTCTGACCATAGTGGCATAAAATTAGAGTTCAATTCCTATAGAAAAATTCAACGCCTCACAAAATCATGGAAACTGAACATTCTACTGTTGAAAAATTATTGGGTTAAGGAAGAAATTCAGAGGGAAATCAAGAATTTCTTCGAACAAAATGATAACGGTGAGACTTCTTACCAAAACCTGTGGGATATAGCAAAAGCTTACTTGAGAGGAAAACTAATAGCAATTAACACTCACATCCAATAAACAGAAAGCTTAGATACTGAAAACCTAACAAGGAGGCTCAATGAATTGGAAAAAGAAGAGCAAACAATTTCCAATCCTAGTAGAAGAAAAGAAATAACGAAGATCAAAGCAGAGCTTAACGAAATGGAGAACAAGAGAACTATTCTAAAGATCAAAAAAACCAGAAGCTGGTTTTTTGAAAAGATAAACAAATTTGATGGCCCTCTTGCTAGATTGACAAGGACTCAAAGAGAAAGGACTCTAATAAACTCAATAAGAAATGAAAAAGGAGAGATCACAACAGACACCACAGAAATTCAAAACATTATATTTGATTATTATATAAAACTATATGTGCAGGCGGAGCAAGATGGCGGACGAGAAACACCGCCAGTTAGAGCGTCTCTGCAGAAAAGAAAGCTTATAGAAGATATTAGAAGAAAGAAGCAAGTAAACGACCATACATCGGACGGGGATGGGAAGGAGGACTGCCGGAGACTACGGGAGACTCCACGAGAGGAGGTTGCGGAGGAGAACTGGAAG